>JALGQZ010000006.1:7924398-8524398 GCA_023105745.1 Austropuccinia psidii | reverse complement strand
AATAAATGTAAGATTATTATAAATATAATTAATTATTGGATAAACCCAATTATAATTTTTCTATAAGGTCTTTTAAGTGAATAACATGGCCAGGCCCCCAAAGGTAAGGCTTGACTATTAAACAATAAATAAAAATAACCAATATCTTAATTATTGTACTCTTAATGTCCTAATTTAAATGAGTAATAAGATTAAAAATGATTATAATAATAAATATTTATGATATATTTTGGCATAAAAATTATTATATCATTGAAAATAATAAAATAATATAATAGATAAATACATCAATATTTTAAAGATTAATATATTTATGGAAAGTTATTAATGTTACAAAGAATTTATAAATTCATAGAAATTTCTATTCAATAATATTACTAATATTAAAGTTATTTATTGATATGAATACTCTTTATATTAATGAGTTAATTATTAAGAGCAATGATAGAGAAAAGTATTATAATAAGAGAAAATAACTTACTTTTAACACTTAATATAATAATTTTGGATAAGCTAACACCTAAAAAGATAAACACAGCTTATTTAAATTTTAATTAAGCTAAAAAATAGAGAAAATTACAAATTTTTCTATTTTTATATGTATTTACCAAAAAAATAGAATATTGGATTAATCACATTTCAGAACTCCTTTTAGTGTGGGATTTCATATGGAAAGATTTGAGGGGTAAATCACAGGTAAACAGTTTTAAATTTCTGAAACAATCCTGTAACCAAGGGTGCTAATGGTGTTTTAGATGCCCCTCTGAGTATACTAGAAGATCTCTCTACAGAGCTCAAAAATAAATTTTAAGACTGTGGCTTTAATACTAAAGAGGAATTGTCATAAGTCTCTATCAGACATAATAAATAATCAGATAAGTAGTTTTAAAGTTAAAAAAAGTATAAAATATCATGTTTGAATAATAATATAAAATTATATAAGGTTGAGATATTAATGGTATAAAAGGTTGATTTAATATAATAGTACTAATATATAGTTTAAAGGTAAGCTTAATTTTATTCTATATATTTTATAATACTTAATCTCTTTAGAGGGTGATTTTAAATAGAGTATAACAATAAGAAATTTGACAAATAAATGGTAAGGTATTGTTCAATATATCAGGGAGATTTGTTAAATATATGAGTAATATGATTAAATATAAGTGTGAGTTCTTATATAATAATATATATTTTCAAGGTTTTTTTCAATATAAAGCTATGATATGAGTATTTTTCCTTTATAATATGAATTTTATGGGGATGAAATCAATAGTCTAAGTATTATTGATAGTATTATAATTACAAGACTAATAATTTAAACATAGGGTGGATTAATGATATAATTTAGACCTTTGTTTAACTACTGTTTATTAGAAATCACTATGAATTAAACTTACAAGTATATAATACCTTGATAACTAAAAATTATTTTTCATTTTCTGCTTCCTTTTTATCATGAAGGAATTTCATCAATTTCTACTATAAGCACCAAAATTCATCTTTTTTATTGAGAAAGTCCATTAGTATGGCTTTTTTAAAATTTTTCTTCATAAGCTCTGAGCAGAATTAGTGGTCCTTATGCAAAAAATCTTCCTCTAAAGGAGGAAATCAATAATTTCAAAATGAAATTACAGTAGAAGGCCCATAATGGCAGCTACTGTAAAATTGTCAATGATTATAAACAATATTACATAAGCAGGAATTACAGTTGCTGTACTGTAATAAACTTTATATATTTTAAACTTGTTATAGTAACAGTCCTTGTAAAGGCCTGTTACTGTAATTTTTATTAAAAAGCAAGATATAAAAGTAAATTCAAACCAGTTCACAAATATAAAAGCTGAACTCAGTAAAACTCAATAAAAACATGAAAAAGAAAAATTCATAAAAAAATTAAAATAACATATTGCTATAAAATATTGATGAAAAAATCAAATAATGATTAACAAGATAAAGAAAACTGTTTTATAGTAGCAGAAAGGAATTTCTTTATACTGCCTTTCTCCAAAAAATATAATAAGATCTTTATTTAATTAATGAAATTAAACTAAATAAAAATCTTATCAATGTTCTTATGCTTAAAATTTTTGAGGTAACTATATCATTTTTCATTAATTATTTGTTATAAAGAAAAACCTTTTAGGATATTTTTTATGGCTTTTATGTCACTGTTTTTTTTTTTGCAAATATGAATTTAAATTATATTTATGTTTAAGAATAAATTTAGAAAGACCAATAGGAGTATATATTGAATTCAATATAATCCCAATAATATTAATCAGAAATTAAAGTTTTTATATTTTAATGAATAAAGACTACTTCACTCAATTTCTGAGAGCTCTCTGCCCATAAAGCATAGTGTTATGTCAAAAAATTATCAAAACACTTGATTTTCCTTCAATCCTGTTTGAAATTCCTTAATATTCAGATTAATTATATTTTTCTTCTTTTGAAATGTTAAACAGAATATTTGTTAATTTTTGAATAAACATATTGGAAAATTTATATCACAGTCTTATAGATAAAAAGAATAAAAATAATTCTTTATTTTGATAATTAATTTATTTTTCGTAAAGAAAAGTTATTAATGGGCTCAAGAATTTCTGGATACAAACCTTTCACATATTTCCATTAAAAGATAATATTAATGATTCCAATTCCTTTTTAAATTATTAATAATTACAATTGAATAATTAAAACATCATTCAGACCAGGTTTTGATTATCAGTGGACATGGCTCTGAGGTGATCTTTTTCCCACTTGAATCTTAATTCCCAACAAGGTCTAGCTTACTTATGGGCCCTTCCTCTATTTCGTACTACTTATATAGATTATTTAATTCTTTCATTGAGGATAAATAATAAATAAAAACAAGAAATTTTCCTTGATTATCCTTTGAAAACATTTGAAAGAGCTGAATAAATGCTTTTCTTAACTGAATCTTACAAACAGCTGCTTATTGTTGATTTATGATTTCTTGAGGCTGTGAAATATAGAAAATTAACCTTAACCTCACACACCTACCACAATCTTTATAGATATTCTTTGAGAAATAAATTTTTAACAGAACCAATCTTTAACAGTTTTTTTGCCTTCATTTGATATGGAATTGCCATTATTTAAATAAACCAATTGAATTATTTTATTTATTCATAAATTTTAAGTTTTCAATTATTTTCAATGGCTGATTAAACTTCATATTATCTTAAATGAAACTATTCATTTATTTATATATATTGGTCCCTGATAAATTTAAGGAAATATCATTCCATAGAAAGGGGAAGAATATTTTTTTTATTTAAGCTTTGATAATATTAGTTTTTTATTATTTGATATTGATAAATTAAGAATTCATGTTCAAATACTTGAATATATAAACCAATCAAGTTCAGATAAAATTTTTAATTGGCTAGTGCATTGAGAGCTCTCTATAAGTCTCAATAGTAACAAAATGGGGTTAGTAGTAAGGAAATTTTATGTAAAAGCTAAATAAAATATACAATACAGCCAACATGATCCAAAAATTAATTACATAGAAATCTATCTTTATAAAGTATTTTAAAATTATCAAATAATATCTCAAATTTATTTTTAGTAATATTTATACATGAAGATTAAATTTAATCAAGTTTCACACAAACACTAGCATTTTTCAATCTTTATTTCATTTTTTGATAAAGAGACTTCCCTAATTTCCTTCAAATAAAAAGCAAAATTATCTTGGTTTTTTCAAGTATTAAAGTAGCTCAATAGAAGTACTTCAATAGATAAAGATGGTTAATTGAGAAGTGTAAATTTCTTCAGAAGAATCTGAAAAGTGAATATCAGTTGGTATCAACAAAGAAAAACATTTAATTATCAAAAAAAAGTGCATGTTTTTTTATGCTTTAATGTTCTTTTTTGATAAACATTTTTTTTTATCTAAAGATTGAAATTTTTCTTAGTTAAAGCATAAAATTTTATAATGAAAAGGTTTCTAATTATAGAACTGAAACCAAATATTCCAGTTTTTGTAATTATATTATCTATCTACAAGTTCAAAACCATCCTCAAAGGAATGAATTGGCTGTAATAGGTGTGTGTGTTTTCAATATATAGCACAGCTTTGTTGTCCCCTCCTTGAAATTACTTTGTTCCATAAATCTTGAAATATTTTTTTAATTTTGATTTAAATCTTACTTTGAACAGAGCAGAAATAAATTTATATAATTCTTTACAAAATACCTTCTTTAATTTATAGTAAACAGTTCAATTCTAGGGTAAATTTTTTACAATATTTATTTGTGAAGGAACTCCAAAATTCCAAAACAAATTTAATCATTAATGAGAAATTTCTTAGACACTTCTAGGTTTTTAAGTAAATATGATTCATACATGGGCTTTATAAGTGGGATTGAAATAAAATTAATGTTGAAACTAAAGTAAACATTTCAAAATCTATTAGAAAGACCCCCAAAGGCTGAATGTACTGTAAATTTAATGATAAAAAGTATCAAAGAAGATTCAAACAAAGGGGAAATTGAAATAAGTTTTCTAAGTATGTATTGTTCAAATATTGAACTCTGACAAGCCCAACCAAGAACTTCTATTGAGTCAACCAAATTGATAATTTGTGGCTTGCATATGTGGCTTTAATTTCTTTCAAAACTTTTATTTCTAAATTCAAATTCTGTGCTATTTCCAACCCAAATCCAATCTCTCTCCCATTTCAAATTCCAAATGCAACACCTTCTGTCAGGTGTAGCCATTTTGCTCATGGTGATTTTGTACAGTTAATGTACCATAGGTCTGTGCACTGTTTGAACTTCAGGTTGGGAATGCTGTGTATTTTGGGTATTATATTTGTCCTGTATTCAATTTAATTTTCCTTTATTTAAATTTATCTATTTTTTCTGGCTTATCAGGTGTCTTTTCTTGTATTTCCACAGAGATGCTGTATAATTTAAAGTTTTGATGTATTTTCCTTGCATAAATTGATTGATTTTTCTTTCTTTCTTGTTACTTTCTATTAATACAGTTTTAATTTATTTCTTATCAAAGTGTCCTCAATTTAATAACTTAATTTCTGAGTAATCCAAAATTTTAGCAGAACTAGGGTAACTTGAATGTTTCACTATGTCATCTGCTCAGTTGTTATTATTGTGCAATCAAGAAACCTAAGGAATCCTTTTTACTGTAGAATTCCCCTATTATAATTGATTAGCTATTGATTTTTCTTTGTTGATTCTTCAATTGATAGACTTATAAATGAAATTGAACTTTAATCTGGGCCATTGAGATATGAAATACCATAATTTCAAAACTAGTGATTACTAAAAGATGGATCTTTTGTCTTTGATAATGTAAGAGCTTTATATTTAAAGAATAAAGAAATTACCTTTTGTTTAATTTTGTATTGTAGTTGATGCATCTGAGGGGGGAACAGAGAAAGAAGGGTTCTTTTTATGGTAAAGATACTTCCTTCTAATAGATTTGCACTGATTTTCTCCACTGTGATTGATCAATATTTTAAGTTTTGGTGATTATTAAATCATTATCAAATCTTTTTACCTCATTATTATTCCATTCCTTGGAGTTATCACTGTAACTCTACTTTAATGAAATCATAAGTGGGTAAAATGGCTTATATCTGTTGATTATGGTGGTTTTAATCGTAAACTACTAATTTTAACCAGTTTTATCTCTTTTTTATATGTTGAACTTAAAGTAAGATTAGATTTATTGATCAGAAATGATCATTTTTAAGCCTTAACTTCAATCCTTAGTAACTTTTGATTTATTAATGCTATATGAATTAATAGAGTTAATTCTGATATATTGGCATCTCCTAACTAAGATTTTAACAGGATTTCATTAAATTGTGAAACCCCTATTTTTTGATGTTTTTCTTGTGACTCCTCTTTTCTGCAAAAATTCACTATTTTGGACTTCAAACCATGATTTGATAGGTTTATACCTTGAGAATAATGTTGAAAATTAAATAATTATTCAATTATTAACTGATAAAGTATTAATATATAATTCTTTTTCAATTTTGGACCACTTTCAAGCTTAAGTGGTCAACATCTAATGCTATTTTGCCCAATATCCCAGTATAACTTTTTACCTTACTTATAGATTTCCAAATAAATCCTATATATCTATTGTTTTCTGAGATAGTTAAAAACTTATGCTTTTTTATGGAATTTTTACTTATTTTAAGATTATAATTTCAATTCTTATTATTAAAATAAGTTTGTAAAGTTTTTTTTGTTACCTTTTTTTTAATATTTAATCATATCTAAATGGCCAAAAAAATTTCATGAGTATTTTATTACATCATCAAAACTCTATTTTTGATGATTTTTCTTTTATTTCATCCATTCTGTAAAAATTTGCTATTTTAGACTTTAAACCATGATTTAATAGGGTTATACCTTGAATATAAAAACAATTATTACATAATTCTTCACAAATTAAAAATTATAGATTTAATATCTACTTTATTTCTAGTTTGGACTACTTTTAAATTTAAGTAATCAATTGGTATTGCTATTTTGGCCAATTTCTCCTTATCACTCTTAACCTTATTTATAACTTGCCAAAAAATATTATATATTTGTTTTTACAGGTATTTTTTGTTAATTTTGATTTTTGATAAATTCTATATGCTGAGTATTTCAAATGATATCTTCTAAAAACCATGAATATATGCACTTATCATAAAAGTGGATATATCCAGGTAGCTCAGTAATTATTGGGTTTAAATATATTAAATGAGAAATTCATATATGATTTAATTTGATGGAGAATCCAATGGTGCCATTTATTAAACATTTTTATTCATTGATTTCTTATATAATTCAGAATTTATGGATTTTTATTTCAAATTTACATATTTTAATTGTTTTTAAGATTAAAATTTTAATTTTTATTAGTAAAAGAAGTTTTTTAATATTTTTTATGACATTTTTTAAATATTTAATAATATTTAAAAGTTTCAAAAATACCACATATAAGAATTTTCTATTTTTTTATTTTCATTCAAACAAAAAAAATGGTTTTTTGAAAAATCCCATACTAGATATACACTCAAATTGGTGTTGTTTTATCCCATAACTTTTAACCCAATTTTTAAAAAAATTTTGAGGATTAAAATTTGGAAAAATAAATATTTAAATTTTTAATTTAGAAATTCAAAAATGAAAAAGAGATCATTATAATCAAACAAACCCTATAATATTTGTTTATAAAACTCTTGATAATATTACTATTAATTAAGAGTACTATTACTTTTCTTATGAATTATAATGAATAAATTTATTATAAACACAAATAAATAAATAATTTCTTAATTATTTATTTTAATTTTTATACAATACTATTGATTATAATAGTAAGAAGTAATTTTTTTTTACTAGAATCAATTAAAAGAAGTATTAAAATAATATGAAATTATTTGAATTGAAAATTATCTTTTACAAGAATAATTATTTTGAAGTATTGAAGAAAACTAAAAATTTGGAAAATTTTTTTTTTAATAATTAATCAAACACTCAATAATATTTTGAAAATACCTTTAAAATAATTGAAAGAGTGATTTTGATGTATTATTTTTTGTATTTACAAGATTAAAATTTAGTTATAGCAGTAACAAAACAATATAATGGTTAAAAAAGATTGAAGTAGTTTATTTCTTTTATTAAATTTCTTTCTCATTGATCTTGAAAGATTTAAAACACTTGAGAAAAGATTTTAACTAATACTTACTTACTGGTACTAATGATAAGATTGAAAAATAGGATGATAATTAGAAAAAACAGAAAGAGTGGGCCTCTTTTAAGTATAGAACATCTCAAAGAGTTGACCATTTATCAAACTGAAAAACCATTTGATGAGAATCCTTTTACCTTATTTTTTTTTTAGTGATGAAATCACTTTTAGTCATGTTAAATTATAATAATTTCTTAATTAAATCAATTTAAATGACTATATACTTATTTATGGTTAAGAAATAAAGGAGTCAAAAAAAAAAACTTTAAATATTCTTTTTATTTAAGAATAAAAAAATTAATTTCTAAAAGTTATAAATTTTATTTTAAATTTTATCACAGGTTGTATTTTTTATTAATTTTTTTATTTTTTAATATTCAGTGTTTCACATAAAATCATCAAAAATGGAATTTAAGTAAGTTTTTTAAATTTAACTATAAATTAATAATTATTTTTTTTATTTTATTATTAATTTTATTTTTATAAATTTGTAATAAAATATTAAGAAGGATTAAGTAAGAGTTGTATTTTTAATGAATTTTTTGAAGTTTTTATCTCATTTCTACATAGAAAAGAAAAAAGTATAGTTAAAGCTAGTTTCTATAAGGTAAATTAATGGATATTAATCCCAAAAGAGTGTTAATTTGTCTTTTTTTTGGGTTTATTTACAGAAGAAAATTGATAATGGTCATTATTAAAGGATTCAGAATTGATCATTAACTCCTTATCATATCAAAATAGAAGCTTATTTTTTATTTTCTCATGATTTAATGAGATTTTAACTTGATAAAAAGGTTCCCAAAAGTTTTCAATAGACAAATTAGGAAATTATAAGCCATTGATCTAAAAATTAGAGCTTAAAAAAACCTCTGAAGCCTCACAAGTTGGGTAAACTGGCGCTTTTTGATGTATTTTGTCCTCCTTAGCTATTTTCACATCAAAAATAGTAATTCATAATTAAAGAATTATTTCCACCAATTCTTTAATTTCATTAATTTTACCATATGAATTATTACTTCACCCCATTAGGAATTATTCTTATTCAAAACTGGTTGTGGAATATTTGTAGTAAGATTTCAGTTCAATATGTACTGAATTTTTAAAATAATTCCAAATTTTTATATTTCACATAGGTATGGAGTATAAGCACATAATACTAAAAAAATAATTCAAGTATGAATTTAATCAAAAAAGTTATTGAAAAGAAGGCAATTATGAAATTTCATGTTTAATAATAATTAAATCACTTAATTAAATACATTTATATATATCTCCTTTTAGGAGTAAGCCTATAATAAAACCAAATATATTTAAAAAAAATCAATCACTACTTAAGGTACATAAACACTAATATTAATTTATCAAGCCCCTATTTAATCATGTGGATGAGTCTTTTGTTTGAGATATTCATGAATTGGTGTTGAAATACAAGAATTATAATAAAAAAAAAATATCTCAACTTCTTCAAATGAAGATGGGATGGATAATTAAAATAATTAAATAGTTCTTAAAATAAGAATTTGAAATAAATTAATTTTTTTCTACACAAATCTATTTCATTAATTAATTTTTTATCAATTTAATTATTAGAATATTAACTTCAAGTATTTCAAAATATCTTTTTTTTTTTTTTTGGGTGAAACAGTTCAATTATGAAAAATATATTCAGCTACCTAATCCTTTTTTTTTTTGCTTGACCAACATTCTAGATTGAAAGTTTTCACTAATTAATTTTTAATACCTATTTAATTTAGTATTATTGGTTCCAGATTTATTTATTTTTTATTTTGAGGTAAGGTAAGTTTATTTGGAAGTTTTTTATTATAATTTTTCTCTTTGATTTGTTTAAGATTATAATATTAATCAGCTTTTAAACTGTAAATTTCCTCATTGATTTGATTGGATGGTATTCCCATCTGATCCAAAATAGTTTGATGATATTCAGGGTATATTATGTAAACAATTAGTGAATCAGTTTTTTACAATTTTTTTAATAAATTTATTTTTCATTTTATTTTTCACTTCACTCTTTAATTCTGAAACCCAATTAGGATTTTTCTTAGGGATCCATTTTAGTAATTCATCCTGAATTGAATGGTAAAATTGTAATAAGATATGTTTGGTAGGTCATTTGTATTGAAATTAATTACAAGAATCCTCTAATAGATGCAATACGTGCTCAATGTACTACAATGTCATTCATGTCACAACACTTAAGTGGTCAATTGAACATTTATTTGAGTGAGTATATAAGATAATCAAATCCTTTAATTGATGGAGGAATTAATTCCACAAGAGTGGTGGGATTATTAATAGGAAGGAGAAGAGAATCCTTTGTACATTTACAACATTGTTTGAATATATCACACTTCTTTTGTTATAACCTAATATGTGAAAAAAGATCTCTCAAAATCTTTACATAGGAAATCTTGTTTTAATTGGACAAATTTGTGAGTAGGGCCACATATGTTTGAGATGACAAAATGGCTTTCTCTAATATAACAGCATTTTGAATTCCTTCTTTCTGAATTGCAATTTTTTACTAATTTAAAGCCCTATATCATCTAAAAGTAAACTGATGATTTTTTTTGTAGAATCTGACTAACCTTGAAAATAGAAATGGTAAAATATCATTTATTTTAAGATAAATAATATCCTTTGTTGGAGAATTTTATATTTTAGTCCATTTTGTCTTTAGAAAACAAATTAATTATTGTTGAATTAAATTTAATGATCAAAACATCCATAATCTTCATCTATTAAGGTGTTCATTTTGGAGATGAATTCTTTGGACACTAAGAAAAGTGTGCATGACTATTTAATTAGTTGAATTTTTTCCTTTTTTTTTTCCAGTTTATTCCAACTGTTATTGAATTTTTCTGAATCTAATTTTCTATTGAATTGTTCTTTAAAGTTCTATCACCTTTTTATTAAGTAAAATTGATTTATTAAGGTTCCTTGTTGTAAGATACCAAAAAAAAACAAAAAACCTTTAAAATGGCTTCCACCATGTGACTTCCATATAAAAGCTCAAATTAAAAAAAGCTTTATTTTAAATTAGAAAGAGCAAGGGTCCACCTATTGGATCACAATTTCTAAATAAAGATCATTTCGATTGCATTTTGTCCATAAACTACTAGCTTTAAAAAGGATTCAACCATGAAGTAAAACTTTGAGTTTTTGTAACAACTGAGACTTACTTTCATAGTAATTATAATTGGGGGTAGGGAAACCTTCTTCTGTTGGGTTCATTTGAATATTGGTGAGATTTCAGATAACCTATCACTGAGTATACTATCATTGAACATCCCAAAAGGCTTTTTTTTGATGAGACCCAGGAATATTTTTTTTTTGATATTCATTGAAATTTCTAAAACAGGTTGTGTTGATGGTATAAGGATCTATTTCTCCAGGGATATTCATATTTGAAGTTTTGAACTGACCTTTTCAACTATCCTGTTTTTTGTTAAGATTAGATTAATTTTGATAAGCTATTTTTATCTATAAATTGAAATTATTTCACTGATACATCAATTTGATTTTTTTTTTTTTTCCTTTTGTGATCTAATGTGAAATTTTCTTCTTTAAGCTGAGAAAAATAGTAATATTATTATTAAATTTAGAATTTAAATTCAAGATTAATAAGATAGAGTCTAATTTATTTCATAAAATTAGAATCAATTCAAAATTTAAAAATAAATAATAATAAATAAATAAAATAAATTAAGTTAAAGATTTTGAATAAACTCAATTAGAAAAAATAGTTTTAAATATTTTTTAAAGAAATTAGAAAAAAAAAAAAAAGTTAGTGCTAAAAAAAAAAAAAAAAAAAAAAAATTCCAAATCCTGGAATCAAAAGGAAAAAAAAAATTCTTTCCTCAGTTAACTACTTTTAAAAAGGTGAAATTTTTAAATATTTTGTCACTTTGAAGTACACAGCTAACATAATTTAGTTTTTTTTTGAATTTTATGTTTTAGTTCTAAATTCCCCTTAGTGAGAATTTTTTTTGTTTCCTTTATTTTTTAATTTAATTAATTATTATTTTAATTTCCTTTGTTTTTTTTTTTTTTCTTTCTTAATTTTTATCTTTTTAGTTCATCAAAAAAAAAAAAAAAAAAAAAACATCCATAATAATTTCTTTTCCTTCAATATTTAAACTTTTTTGAATTAATTACTCTTTATATTAAATTTCTTTACTTCTTAAAAACCTTACTAAATGGATTTTTTTCAATTTTCCAAGATTCAAAACACATAATATCACAGATTAAACCAGAATGATTTATTAAGGGATTTTTGTAAGCTACAGAACACAATTTTGAAATTGAGAAAAATTGGATTCCAAGATGAATAAAATAAAGCTATCTTAAATGATTTCCAAAAAAATAAATAAAATAATCTTACCTTTTAAAAGATTTAAAAGGATTTAAAAAATCATAAATTGACAATTAACTCAAAAACTTAATCTATTAAAATATAATTAATCAGTTTTAATTTATATATTAGATTTTGATTTAATTTAATTTTATCTAATTTAAGATTTGATTATATGATTTTTTTTTGTTTTAGTTTTTTTTTTTTTTTTTGTAATTTAATTTATTGTTTTTATATAAATAAAATTTAAAATAATTAGAATTAAATTTTCAAAAAGTTAAATTAAATGATTTTAAACTTAATCAAATTTAGTTTTTTTTTTTTTTTTTTTACCTAAAAATGAAAAAAAAAAAAACAACATAAAAATTAGTTTCTAATTTCCTTTTTTAAACATTAAAACAATAATCAAAAAAAAAAAAAAAAAAAAAAAAAAAAAAAAAAAAAAACTAAAAATTTAATTTAATTTTAAAAAAAAAATTATAAATTTTTATTAAAAATTTTTTTTTTTTTAATAATTAAATTTGTTTAATTTAATTATTTATAAAAAAAAAAAAAAAAAAAAAAAAAAAAAAAAAAAAAAAACTTAAAATTAAACCTTTTTTTTTTTTTCACCAATTTTATATAAAAAAGTTTTTTTTTTTTTAAAAAAAAAAAAAAAAAAAAAAAAAAAAAAAAAAACTTTTTATCATTTTTTTTTTTTTTTTGAAATTAATTTTTTTAAAAATTAATTAAATTGATTTATAAAATGTTGAAGATTTATTTTGTTTTCAAAATTCTAAATTCTATATTTATTAAAAAAAAAAACCTTTTATAATAGTAGTTTATGGATTGATTTATTAACTTACTTAAAATTAAAAAAAAAAAAAAAAACAATAATAATATTAAATCATATATAATAATCAATATTATTATTATTATTTATTTATTTATTTTTTTTCAAGAATTAAAAGTGTTTTTTTTTTTTTTTTTTTTCTAAATTTATTTCTCTTAAAAAAAAAAAAAAAAACCCTTTTTTATAATAAAAAAAAAAAAAAAAATTATTATTATTATTATTATTATTAAAAAAGAAAAAAAAAAAGTTTTTTTTTTTTTTTTATTAAATTAATTTTTTTTTTTTTTTTTTTTTTTTTTTTCTTAATTATTTTTTAAAAAATAAAAAAAAATTTTTTTTTTAAAATATTTTTTTTTATTAAATTTTTTAAACTTTAATAAAAATATATATATATATATATATATATTTTAATTTGAAATTTTTAATTAAAATCAAAAAAAAAATAACTTGTATATTTTTTTAAGAATCAAATAAAAAAATTATTGATGAGATTTTTTTTGGTTCTTAATAAAGGAATTAAACTTATCATTATAAAAAAAATATTAATTTTGAAGAAATTTAGAAATGAAAGTGATAATAATGTTTAAATTTTTTAATATTTTATTTAATAATAAATTTTTTTGGGGTTTATTTAAAATGAATTAAGTAAATTTTATTAATGATTTGAAATTAAGGTTTATGAAAAAAAAAAAAAACTTAAAATTAAACCTTTTTTTTTTTTTCACCAATTTTATATAAAAAAGTTTTTTTTTTTTAAAAAAAAAAAAAAAAAAACTTTTATCATTTTTTGAAATTAATTTTAAAATTGATTAAATTGACTTATAAAATGTTAAATTTTGTTTTTTATTTTAATTTTATTAATTAAATTCTTCCAAAAAAAAAAAAAAAAAAAAATTATTATTATTATTATTATTATTATTAGAAAAGAAAAAAAAAAGTTTTTTTTTTTTTTTATTAAATTAATTTTTTTTTTTTTTTTTTTTTTTTTTTTTTTTTTTTTTTCTTAATTATTTTAAAAAAAAAAAATTTTAAATTTTTTTTTTTTATTAAATTTTTAAACTTTAATGAAATTCAAAAAAAAAAAAAAAAAAAAAAAAAAAAAAAAAAATTTTTTTTTTTTTTTCTTTTTAATTTGAAATTTTTAATTAAAATCAAAAAAAAAAAAAAAATAACTTGTATATTTTTTTTAAGAATCAAATAAAAAAAAAAATTTTTTTTTTGAAACACAAAAAAAAAAAAAAATTATTGATTAGAGTTTTTTTTTTTTTTGGTTCTTAATAAAGGAATTAAACTTATGATTATAAAAAAACATTAATTTTAAAGAAATGTAAAAATGAAGGTGATAATGTTTGATTTTTTAATATTTTATCTAATAATAAATTTTTAAAGGTTTATTTCAAAATAAGAAAGTAAATTTTATTAATGATTTGAAATTAAGGTTTATGAAAAAAAAAAAAAAAAAAAAAAAAAAAAAAAAGGATATAGTATTAAGAAGGATTTTTAATTAAAGAAATTTAATTAATGTTTCTTTTAAATTGAAATAAATTAAATCAATAACCATCAAGTAAAAACTGGCCAAAAAAGAATGAAATATGATGGTCAGATCCAAAAAGATTTTTACCTTATTAGGACCCAGTAATGAATTTGGAACTAGGTTTAATTGACAATTGGTACAAGTGAGTACTCCAGAATGACTTTTTTTTTACTTTTGGGGTTTTGAAAAAAGTGTGGTCCAAGGGTAAGCTGAACAATTTGATGAGTCAGAAATTGAGTGCAATGAAATGAATATTGATTCTGAAGTGATGGAATTGGATGATAGTGAAGATTTTGATAAAGATGTTGAGAAGTTTTTTTCATATCTTTTAGGTTAAGCAAAGCAAAAAATAAAAAAAAGAATGCAAGAGGTTGTGGTTCCAAAAGGGGTAAGCTGCATAAAAGCACAGTTGGGTGATGCCAGTTATGGTAAATTGAAATTGAGTGAGTGGTGGGTGCTTTTTGGGGTCTGCATACCATTTGTTTCTCTGGATTCTTTTTGGGAAGACAAACCACAAAATAATCTTCTCCTTATCAACATTGGGGCTCTTATTCAATGTACATTGATTATTAGAGCCAATCAAATCTCAAACAATGACCAGGAAAAATTTGCTCACAAGTATGGAATCTATCAGTTGACTTCTGCTCAGTTATTTCCAAGTCTCAAGGTAAATCCCAACCATCATTACTCAATGCATATTCCTGAGCAGTTAGCAAAATGGAATCCATTTATGGGAATAGAAGAGTTTGGTGGCCAAAAGTTGGTTGGGGTTTTCAAAGAATTTTAATTCAAACTCACAAAATGATAAGGGATTGTATTTTTTTTTTTAGTGTTTGATAAAAATGGTTAAAAAAAAATCAAGATAATATAGTTTTGGTAAATTAAAAAGATTTAAAATAAGGATTTATTTAAAAATAATTGAATATTTAATTTAAAAAAAATAATTTTAACCCTTTTGATAATCTTAAGTAAAAAAAAAAATTATTTATTGAAAAAAAAAACAAAAAAAAACACAGGTTTTATGTACCTATTTTTTCAAAAAATTAAATTAAAAAAATAAATTATAAATTATCTTTTTTTTTTAAGGTTTTTAATAAAATTTTTATATTTAATTAAGTTTTAAAAATTTTGAAAAAAAAGTTTCTTTTTTTTTCAAAAAAGAATATATAAAATTTAATTTAAATTCTGTTAGTGTTTTTTTTTTTTTTTTTTTTTTTTTTTTTGAAAATATTTAGTTCTTCAAAAACTCAGCTAGTTTTTTTTTTTATTTTTTTTATTTTTTATGTAAAAAATTCAAATATTTCACCTTTTTTTTTTTTTTGTTTTTTAATTTAGAATTTTATCTTTGACCCCCAAAAAAAAACAATGAAACCAAATCAATTTTTTTTTTTTAAAAAAAAAAAAATCACTTTATTATTCAACCAAAAAAAAGAAAAAAATTTAATCTTTCTCCTTTTCCTTTTTTTTTCAAAAAATTTCAATTCAATACTCTTTCAAAAAAAAACAACAAAAAATAAATAAATAAATAAATCTTTAACCAAATTTTTTTTATTTTTTTTAAAAATTCAAAATTATAATTTAAAAATTTAAAATCTAAAAAAAAACAAAACTCATCATCATCATCTTCAAACTTAATTTTTAAAATCTTAACATTTAATTTTATTAAAAGAAAATATTTTAAACTAATAATTAAATTTTAATTTTTTAAAGATTTTTTTTTAATTTTTTAAATTTGAATAATATTTTACTTAAAAAATAATAATTAATCTTATTTATAATAATTAATCTTATTTTTATTTTTTTAATTTTTAATCAAAATTTATTATATTACCTTTTTTTAATTTTTTAATTTTTGAAGGTTTGATTCAATTTTTCTCATTTTAATATTTTGAAGCCCTAAATTTATTATTGAATAATTAAAAACGAGTTTTTTTTTTAATTTTTTTTTTCTTAAAAACAAAGTTATAAAATTATATTATAATTTAAAATTTAAAATTAATTAATTAAAAATTCCAACCTATTTCTTTGTGATGAATGATTTAAGCCAATGAAGTTTTAATTTAATAGTAGTCAGTGAAAGTTTTAATGTTACGATTTAATCAAGATTAATGATTTAAGAATTAAATAAATCTTTACTGATCAACTGATAAATTACTGTGGTAAATCTCAAATTGGAGTTTACCCCCCTAAAATTAAAAAAAAACTCAAGACGAGAAATTTTCTAATTTAATTTTAATTTTTCAGATTAGTCGTATTAGTCTGTGAATTATAATTTAGTAGTTTAGACTTTAATTAAATTGTACAGCTTCAGTACAGCTTCAGTACATTCCAGCGCAGTGAGCTCAGCGCACTATGAAGTTTGCATTGCATTGCATTGCACTGCATTGCACAGCCTAATAAAACTTATTTAAGCTGATCAAGTCTCCTCTTCTTGACTCAGTTCGTCTTGTCTCAAAATTCAATCACTTCAAATTTGATCACATCTCTTAAATTATTTTCATTCAATTTAAATTTAAATTTAAATTTAAAAATCTTTCTTTAATTTAAACTAAACTAAACTAAAAATTTAAAAATTTAAAAATGTTCAATCCTACTTGGTTAATCTTGCTCTTGAGCGTCATCCCAACTAACATCATCGCTCAAACTACTTCAACTAATACATCAAATAGTAGTCCTGCTGCTTCAACTAACGCCTCAACTAACACCTCAGCTAACACTCAAACTACTAATACCTCAGAAAATAATCCTGCTTCGACTACCTCTAACGCTCAAACTAACGGCGGTACCCCCTTCACTGCTCCCGTCGTCACTGGTACAACTTGCGGTAGCAATCAACAAAACTTTAATCAATGTGTCGTAAGTCATCAATCTATTAATCTCTTGATGATTTAAAATCTAATCACAATCATCATTTCCTTCAGAATAAGGTCTCCAAAGATATCTCGGGCTGTAGTCCAACCGACAACCTTTGCTTGTGCCAGTATGCCCTATTCTCTTATCATCAAAATCCTACTAGATATTAATCATCTTATCTATCTTTAGGACTTATGCCAACTTGGCTTACTGTTATAATGCTTGCTCTGATCTCGCCGATCAAGGCTCTCAATACAAGTCTCAGTCTACTCAATATTGCTCTGCTCCAGGTGGAAAGGCTAACGCTACTACCAGTACCACCTCAAACTTGACATCCACTACAATCACACCTCTTAATACCTCATCTACTCAACCTACCTCAAACACCCCCACAAATCGTACCTCCTCTTCTACTCCTGCTAGCACTTTTGCTGCCTCCAAGAGTGGTGCCCTCAATTCTCACGCTATATCTCATGGCTTGCTTTCATCGCTTGTGGCCTTTACTTGGGTACTGCTACTCTAATAAAGCCCCATCTGGAATTCAATCAACTTTATTTCTATTGACATGATCTCAACCTTTGAGTCGTCTTAAAACTTATTTAATTTTTTTGTTTGTTTGTTAAATCTCACTTTACGCCTCCCAAACGATATTAAATCTCTTTGTATCTTGATGGTTGTCTTTACACACTCAAAATGATATACTCGTAACCATTTTGGATTATTCCTATCATCTCATCATGTTTGTTTGTTTGTGTCTTTTACTTGCAACTTGAGCAAAACTTTATTTGGAGCTTGACTGCTTAATTGCCATCTCGCACACTCAATTAAGAAATAATCCAGAATTAAATTCATTTTGGAAGCTTCGCAGATTTAAGCTTTAGAAAAAGGGTGTGATCAACTCAACGCAACAAGCTGTAATCTGGTCTTGGCCATCTAGCTCACGTGCCAAATTTGGCTTAATTAAGATGTGCATTTGGTCTTTGCGCTACAAAGGCGACTGACTAAAACAGCTGGGTTTGATCACACTCCTCACACTCAGGGTCCGAAACACGTAAGAGAATATTAACTACTCTTGGTTTCTTCACTTATTCTCCACTTGCTCCAACTGCAAAATCCTACTACCCACATCAGTTTGAATCATTACCCATCTCTGCGCCGCATACCCAATCCGGTAAATACTCTCATTAAAACTCACTATCAACTCATAACAATCAAAAATTGACATCGTAAAAGTTTTAAAGACCAATATTCAATTAACATATATAATGTATTTCATTTGATTTAATTCAAAAGTGATAAACCAATTTTTAAAACTTGGAAAAATACTTAAAATTAAAGATTGAACCAACCGCTTTTAAATGCAAAAAAATATGAAAAAAAATAGTAATTGTTGTACTGCTTACTACAATGACAGCAAAATATCAGAAACTTTAATAAATTATTTGATTTTTTGTGACCCCAAACTTACAACATAAGCTTATTCTGAAAATAATTCTTAAGACTTGTACTTGATTGCCAATGCTTCAGGCCTAGTAAGTTTGTTCAAAATTAGTTTTGATGCAATGTGAATGAGATTAGAAACAAAAAAAATTACAATGCTTCTAAATTTACCTGCAGTGCATTTACTTGAACTATCAAATTATCTTGTTTTTGGTTTAGTTTGACAATCTCGACTTGATTATTAATCACCTTTTGATTCACTTCATTTACTTTTTGATTTACTTCATGAATAATTTGGTGATGGTCGGTTACTTTTTGATTCAATTCATTTACTTTTTGAGTCAATTGATTAATAATTTGTATCATGTAACTGATTTGATTGTTTAATTGATCAAATTTCCCAGAAATTTGGAAGCTATCATTGTTGTGTGCAACATTCGGGAAAAGTTTTATATTTTTTGTAATTATTTGAGTGGCATTGGCCATTTCATCGAAATTTGGAAGCGACATAAGTAGGAGAAATTAATAAAATTGTGGGTTTTGTGTTTTTCTTGTTGGGATAAAGAGGCTCGAAAATCAAAAAGATTAACAGTTTAAATATTTTCTAATCACAGTGGTGATTGAAAGTATGCCACGAGCTTTGGGCAAAATCAAACCTGGTTGGTTTAACTAATCTCAAACAGTCCAACTCCATCTAACAGTAAGGGTCCAAGGACCTTTTACAGTTTTTTCCTGTCAATAGTAAAACATTCTTATTCATTCGCTTCTACCTAAAATAATTGCAAAAAAGACTGTACTGTACTGTACAAGCTGGTTCTGACTAACTAGTTCTGACGACCATGGTGGCTGAAACGTTGAGTACTGTATCAAGGACAGCATGTGCCAGCTGGTTTGAACCAGAATTTGCCAAATAATTGGCTGTCAAATTCATGCAGTATCAGCATGACGCTTTCAAGTATACAGGCGTATTTTTCAATTGTGCCATTCTGTCTTAGTCTGTCTTTCTATAATCCAGTTCTGTGCATAAGTTACAGAAGGTTTTATGTTGTTTTTGATTTAAAAAAATACTCATAAAAAAGAAAAAAATTCATCGCACAGAATCAAAAACAATCAAAAATTATGAAAAAAACTGAAAAACTAAAACAAATCACCTGATAAATTAAAACAATAAAAGAAACGAAAAACAAAGTAAACTTTGAAAAAACTTTAATCAATGTGTTGTAAGTCGTCAATCTATTAATCTCTTGATGATTTAAAATCTAATCACAATCATTATTTCCTTCAGAATAAAGTCTCCAAAGATATTCCGGGCTGTAGTCCAACCGACAACCTTTGCTTGTGCCAGTATGCCCTATTCTCTTATCATCAAAATCCTACTAGATATTAATCATCTTATCTATCTTTAGGACTTATGCCAACTTGGCTTACTGTTATAATGCTTGCTCTGATCTCGCTGATCAAGGCTCTCAATACAAGTCTCAGTCTACTCAATATTGCTCTGCTCCAGGTGGAAAGGCTAACGCTACTACCAGTACCACCTCAAACTTGACATCCACTACAACCACACCTCTTAATACCTCATCTACTCAACCTACCTCAAACACCCCCACAAATCGTACCTCCTCTTCTACTCCTGCTAGCACTTTTGCTGCCTCCAAGAGTGGTGCCCTCAATTCTCACGCTATATCTCATGGCTTGCTTTCATCGCTTGTGGCCTTTACTTGGGTACTCCTACTCTAATAAAGGCCCATCTGGAATTCAATCAGCTATATTTCTATTGACATGATCTCAACCTTTGAGTCGTCTTAAAACTTATTTAATTTTTTTGTTTGTTTGTTAAATCGCACTTTACGCCTCCCGAACAATATTTAATCTCTTTGTATCTTGATGGTTGTCTTTACACACTCAAAATGATATAATCGCGACCATTTTTAATTATTCCCATCATTATGTTTGTTTGAAGTAGTGCATTTGCCAATTCATGAACAAAAACTGATTTTGAAACTAAATAATTGTTGAATTAAGCACAAGACTCTATGGATGATTCCAAGATTTGAGTCATAGAATTATTACCATTTGTTTGAGGTGGAGAGGCTTAAAGTAAGTCTTATAATGGATCACTCAAGACTTGATTGGCTTTTAGATTCTTTTGACACCATAGCTTTACAAAGATAACATGGGTCATATGAATGCATTAAAATTACAAACTCAAGTGGGACTTTGATTGTATGAGATGGGTAATGGCTTCAATTTTGAAAAAGTGGGCCACATATCTCATATTTGGAAAACAACAACATATCAATTACTTTTAGATTTGACAAAAGAAATCATTAGGATTATGTATGATAAAGCAATTAGTCAAGTATAATTTTTGGGGAACAAAGGAAACAATTTAACCAAAATTGAATTCTTTCTAGTTTCTCACTAGTAAATGATGAAAATTAGTGGAATAAGAAAGAAAAATCTTTTTTTATATATTTCATATTATTTCTGAGATTCTTGAGGCTATTAGTGAAAGATTTATTCCCATTATCTCACCATTTCAACATAAATGGAAGGTATATGTGATGAGAAAATAGTATAAATCAAATTTCTGTAAGTGTGTGATTGATCATTATGTTATTTCTTTTTTTGATTTTAGATTTTTTAAATTCATCAGATAATCTTCATCTTTATTATTTATTTCTAATTAGGTGTATTGGGCCTCAAAAGGTCCTACATGAAAGTTGAGTTTTTGAAAATGTTGAATTGAAACTGATTGAACCAAAAAAACATAAAAATATTCCAAATCAATCAGTTGTGACTCTGTGTATCTTGGTAATTTAGCAATCTTACTTCCAATCTAGTCACCAAAATTACAAGATGAAGTAAACTTTAATCTTAAAAATTATTTAACAAGTTAAATTCACTCAGATCTAGGGTAAAATGATTCTTATTGAATTATTCATACAATATAATAATTGTGGAAAACACTTTTGGATTCCTCAAAAATTAATTTCAGACAATTTAAGGACTACAATTTTATAAATTTAATATTTCACAACAATTAAATGTATTATTTATGGTATTTGATAAAAATAATAAGAAAAAAGATGAATTAAATTTGTAATTGATTAGTATGAAATTAACTTAAAAGGTTTAATTAAATATTGATTTAGTAAGATTTCTATAAAAAAATTATTTGAATATTAATTATAAGCTTAACCTTAAAGTTTTCTGAAGTGAAAAAAAAAATTCAATTGAAATTAACAAATAAATAATCAATTACCAAATTGGTATTAAAGAGAATTATATAAATTTTAACTTGAGGTAATAATAAAATTTTTATCAAAATTGGTTATAAAAACTATTAAATTTTTGATCTATAAATGAAAAAAGAATTGTATCAAGGGGAAAATTCAGAAAAGTGATTGTAAGTAAATATGATATGAATAGGTTTTAAATTAATTCATAAATATGAAAGTAAAGAAGAGCATACACTTTAATTAAGAGAAGAAGGATCGTTTTATTTTTATTATATTTAGATTAAGTCCCTGTAATTATGAGGAATTAATCATTTTAATTTAATAAGACTTGAAAAGTGATTGCCAAATTGATTTGGGTTTGAATTTTTACATGAAAGGACATATTTATTAACATAAAATCCATATTAAAGAGATTATCTATGTAAATGTGTGTATTTAAGTTATTAATTTAATTTATTTTGAGGGAATTTTGCCTATAATTAAATTGTTATGTCAGCCTGTGACTCAAAACAAGAGCACAAGCAGGACAACCAAATACCATAAAACCAATGGTAGAGAAAAAGTTACTGAAAAGTAAACTGAGCCAAAATGGCTCATAATTAAATCCAAAAGAAAGAACAAAACCAAATATGTACAAATATATAGCTCACATAACCATAGGACAAGAAATAACAAAGCTATTCCAGATCAAAGTGAGAACTGAGAATAAAAATCAATTTTTACCTCTCATCTAAGGTATAGAGAAAGAGAAATAAACCTACAAAATGTGTGCTCTAATTGAAGCTCTAAGTCATGGATATTCAATGATACTAACCAAATTGAGCTAGAATTAAAATTACAGAAGATATGGTCAAATAAATACCAAATAAGGGTGAACAAAATATTCACTTCTCATTCAGATTATACAGTTTTATTGTGAGATACCCAAAAGTGAGAGCTCATTAGAGAGAGAAAATCATAATATTTCCAATGGTACCATCCATAAAGTTGTACCACTTTTAGAACAAAGTTTATTAAGGATAATAACTTAATACAGGTTGTATTAGAAATCCAAATTCCAATAATGGAATTTAAAACCTGTATAGATTTTCCATATTTAATGATAGGCATAAAAAAAAATGAATAACCAATGTATAGAAATAACCAAGGACTACAAAATTAACCACTTTTAAGGCATCTCTACTAAAAACAAACAAACAAAAGTTATAGCAGTTTCAAGGTGAAAATCCCACAATATTGGAAGAAACCCAATACTTTGGGATACTATCCCTATAAGGTTTGACTATGAAATAATAAGTAAAAATCACTAATATTTTACTTATTGTACTATGAATGTCTTTATAAATAAAATAAGTAAGATAAAAAATAATTATAATAATAAATAATTATTATAATTATGGTGTAAAGGTAATTGTATTATTAAGTAAATATAATAATATAGTTTATATTATAAAAAATAATATAATAAATAAATATATTAATATAAGATAATTAATATATTTAAAAGCACTTTATTATTGTTACCAAAAAAAAATAAATGCATAAAAAATTATTTTTTTATCCTTAAAAAAACAATTAATAACATTAATATTACTAAAATTAAAGTTATAAATTAATATAAATACGATTTATATTAATTAAAGAATTATCAAAGTAATAATAGAGAGAAAATTATTATAATAAGAAGAAAAAAAAACCTCCTTTTAATACTTAATATAATGATTTTGAATGATTTTATACCAGAAAAATATAAATAAAACTTATTTAAATTTTATTTAAAATAAAAATTAAGAGAAATTATAAATTATCTTGATTTTAAATGGATTTGAGATTTTTAAGAGAAATTTAAACATAAAAAAAGTTAAATAATTGAAGTAATCATGTAAATATTGATGATTATAATAAAGATTATCTTTGGTTTTTAATAATATAAAAGTTTTATATATAAAGAATAAAGAATTCACCTTTTTTGATTTAATTATTTAGTGTTTTGTAAGCATCTGCAGGGAAAATAGAGTAAAAAGAGCTCTATTTATAGTAAATACCTCCCTTCTAGAGTCCAGAAGGCTTCTAGTAGACGTGTATTAATTCTTTCTACCTGAAATGATCAATATTATAAGGTTTAGTGATGATTAAATCATGATCAAACCCTCTTATCTCATTATTACGCCATTATTTAGAGTTATCACTGTAAATTTAAGTTTGATGACTTCATAGGCTTGGAAGAAACCTAAAATTGGTGAATTTTATTATCATTAATCATAATCTAATAGTATTCATCAGTTTTATCACTTATATGACTGTTGAACTTAAAATAAGATTACAGTGAGTGATCATAAATGATCAAATTTAAGCTTATACTTTGATCATTAATATATTTTAAGTTATACATGCTAAAGCTATTATGAGAGTGGATTCTGATATCTTGACATGTCTTTATTAAGCTTCCAAGAGAATTTTATTACATAATCAAAAATCTATTTTTGATGATTTTTCTTGTAACTCATCTTTTCTGTTGAAATTTAATATTTTAAGCTTCAAACCATGATTTTAAGGGGTTATACCTTGAATATTGTAATAGAAATTACATGATTCCTCACAAATAAACTAGTAGAATCCAACTCTCTAATTATTTTTAAGCTTGGACCACTTTTACAAAAAAGTGGTCAACAGTTCTATTGATTTTATTCAATAATCAATTACAACTTTTAACCTTGTTTATAACTTGTGAAATAAAGTTCATATCTGTATTCCTACAGTAAGTATAGGGTGAATTTATTTTTGGTTCATCTCTCTATCATGCATAATTCAAGAGATATTAGCTAAAATCCTTGAATATATGCGTTGACCAAAAAAGTGCATATATTCAGCTTGATTCCTTAAGTATTGATTTTGAAGCTTAGCTTCTTAATTATTTTATGTGTGGCTCCTTATGGAGAATCCAATGGTACAGTTTATTTCACATGTTGTTTCATTGGCCTCTGAAATAAATAAGGTTTTGTACCTTTTTTAAGGTATTATTACTTATACTTCAGTAATTATTGACTTTTAAGATATACCATAAAAGTGACATATGTGTACTTTACCATGAGGAATCCAATGATATAATTTATTTAAAATTTTTATTCATTAGATTCTGTGTTAATTTAGATTTTGTACTTATTTATGGTATTTTACTAATTTTTGAGATAATTATCATAAGTATAATTATTACAGAAATTTTGTTGTAACCTTTTTGGATATGTGATCATATCTCAAAGGCTCACGATCCCATAGCTATGAATATGAGGTGTTGAATACATGAAATAAGTGTTTTAATACTTCAACAAACCATAGTATGAATACTACAGGGTCCACTGATGCTTGCTATACAGATTTCTAGCATCTGACCTGTCAGAACACATTTGCGAGGACCCCAGGTAAAATCTTTCACCATTTATTTGGGAGAAGTGACAAGATGTGGCTTTAAAGCCACATCTTGACCTCATACAGAGCTGTATAAGCCACAAGCTCACCACTATCAGTGGGAAATCATTCACTCCTCATACCTGGTAAGTTCCAGAGGCCTTTCCATCTCTCTTCAGGATAAAAAGGGACATTTCTATTCCCAAAAAGGAAATACCCATCCTGTTCTTGAATTCCTACATATCAGGAGTGGCTTACAGGTATCAAATAAGTTCAGAGCTTAAAATACCAAATAGGAAGTCATTTAAAGTATTTATTTAGTTCTCAGTAATGAAGTACTATATGATGAAGTGCTTGATTATTTTTAGTCTTTTGTGGTCTCAGTACTCACATGTGCTCCATAAAACACATCTGAAATAAACCTAGAATAGAATTGCATATTTTTAAAAAAAACAATTTTGAGAAAATAACTAAAAAATTATCTTTATCAATGGCTTATTAGGAAAACCTTAATAATATTTTCCCTAATTTTTGATAATGCAAATACAAATTATAATTCAGACTAGACATTCAAATAATTTAATTAGTAGACCCTTTCTCTTATTTTTGTAAGGGTGAGCAATTTGAGAAGATTTTTATCAATAATGGATGAGGTGGCTCTTCATCATTCACCAAATAATTGAGGAATTTAAGGTGAGAAATTGTATGTGTTCCAAGAGCCTCTTGGGCTGGTGATTTGAGGAAACCACTCTGGGAAAAAAATCATTTAAAAGAAGCTGAAAATGCTGAGATACTAATGTAATGGAACACAATTTTACCCAAAAAAGGAAAATTTCCAGATATGACTTGTTGTTAAAATTGCAGTAATATATAAGCAAGAGGATTACATGCATAAGCAATTGTGAGGAATAACTTTTGAGTAATCAATAATGGGCTATCCTTTGATAATTGGGTGGTGATTTTCAAATAAGCAACAACTCTGTCCTTGTGTGAATGCAGGGAATCATTATTAGTCTCAATTGGAGCTTGAACCAAATTCCTAAGGAAATAATTATTATTGGATTCACTTATTTAATCATAAGAGGGATTTTTAGACAGAAATTTGTATTCCATCTCTCTTATGGATCTCATGATGGCACACTAATAAATTATATGTCCTGTAATTGAGTTTTCATGGCTATTGGGCACTTCAAAGTGGGAAAATATTTCTTTGTGTTACCTTGGGATGAGTATTTTTCTAATTAAAGTATCATTGTTATTGACTTCCAAGTTTTAATATTTTTGAAATTTATGTTTTGCTGCCTCACATGCATGGCCCCAGGTATGTGGGCTCACACAAGCATAATTATCCAACCATTTCATAATAACCTGATAGTAAGGGAGTACCAAGTGTGTTTTTAGGAGATTTGAATTGAGATAAATTTCAAAACCTCTCAACTAGCTAGAGAATTGGCACCATAAAATCCATTTCACATGAAATATATTCACTGAGATAATACTTACTTCCTTTGGGAGTACTTGTATATAAATGAATCAAAATCTTGAGCTGTTTTTTTAGCTGAATTCGGAAAAAAAATTAGTTCCAGTGTGTCATTGAAATAGTAATGGGTAACAACCTGTAATTCCTTGTTTTATTTTGAGCTACAATTGATAATTCATGTTGTTTTCCTGATCCAAAAATTCAAAAACATAGATCTTGAAGTGACCTAACAATTGTGTGAAAAACTATAAGAAAATGAGCTTGTTAATTAAGTATTTAAATTGCATCCTTGAGAAACACTAAATACTTGGGGGTTTAATTTGGGTTGTACTAAGAGACAATGTTTTTGTGGGAGCCTCAGCATTATGGCCAAAAATCATGTGAATTGCCACACTTGTGTCTTGAGATTCTGAGGTTGTTTAATTTAATTCAAATAATTTCTTTTTTTTAATCTAATGTCTTTGAAATACCAAACCTTGTTTTATTGAGGGAATTAAGTTGCATTTATGAAAATTTGCAAACTGCTTGCTTTTGTGCCAAGTGAGAGGTTACCTACAATGAATTTCTTTGGGAGTTGGATGTGGATCATATTTTCTATCTTAAATTGAAGCCTTATGGACTGCAACATAATCCTCAAAGAATTTGTAATCTTCCTCAGTCAGCTCTCCCATAAAGCTGAGGAAGTCCTTTTTAACTGGGTTTATTACATGTCATCTGCAGAAATGGAATCAATATTTCTGGGGAGAGGGGATATCGAATCCTTTGAATTTGTGCTCAAATGCAGTAACCATTGCTGAACTGCTTTCCCTCTTGTCCTCTGTTATTCTGTAGAGGCAATTGATCATGCCCTGTTCTGATAGGGCCTCCTAGATGCTTTTTGCCAGAGAATTACCAGTATGAGCCCCACTGATTGTCTAAAACAAAAAATTGATTTGTAATTATATTTGGAATATTTTTAAAGTGAGGAAATGAGATGAAATAACCTCAAACAATAATAGAAATTTGAAAAAGCTATATCATATTGTATCTAGCCATTGTCCTACTGTTGGAATGTAGCTCTGTGTATGGTCATTGGTTATCCAGAAATTGATATATGTTCTGATATGAGTGGCTTGAGGTAAGCTATTCAATTTATTAATGATGAATTTTTTTGCGTTTGAAGTAGAAGACAGTAGAAATGGTGGCCATTTGCCAATGTCTGGGCCAAAAAAAATTGGGTGGTAATCAATGTAAGACATTGTGCAGCCTTTTTGTTTCAAAGACCAAACAAACATTAAATTGAAACAATGACCTCAACCAGGATTTTTTGAAGAATTCCTTTTCCTTTGACTTCTAAGCTGGCTCATTGAAATTTTGTTTCCCAAGCCGTAAATCAAACACAACACTTGGTCCTATGCTTGTTCAAATTTGAGGTGTTACAACCGAGAATTATGATTGTGACACTATTGCAATGTGACGATCTGTAAGTATAAAATATATTAAAGATGATGAGGATGACAAGAGGGACTCATGTCAAATGTCTGAAAATGTAGGTATATTGGAATCAAATTTTGTTATCAAGCCACTTCCCATTTAGAGTCAGGCTCTGACATATAAGAAACCATTAGAGATGGAGGCATAGGGATTATTTACTTCAAAGTAGTCATAGGCATTGGATAAGATAAAGTGCCTTTTTTGGGGCTTGACAGTATTCCATTAAGTAACAATGTCCTATGATACCTCCTTGCTAAGATTGGGTTGGTAGTTGTATTCTTTATACTAAAATTCATCAGAGAATATTAGATTTTTTTCCATTTGCCTAAGGAGATATTCACCTGAATAACAATCAATCAATGCAGGGTGTATTTATTAGTTAATTTCCCTTAAAAAATGGAGCTAAGCATAAAGATGACTTCTCCCAGGGATCCAAAAAATCTGGATAATTGTGATGATTAGTTCATACTTCACCTGGCTATAGAGAGCATCTTATACTAATTCATGCCTTTTTTGGTATTGGAGGTGATAGGAAAGGCAGTTAGTGCAATAATATTGAGCTTAAATATGCTTCTGACTTGTAAAATTGTTCTGGTAAATAAATTCTGTGCAATATGATAAGATGGAGTTGGACTAACAGAAAGAATGATAGTGGTGGAGAAAATAGAGTTGATTGCAAAAAGATGTTGGTGATGGGAATGTGGGATAGAAAGATTTAAATTCTGATTAATCATAATTAATGAAGAGTGCCAGATAAATGAAGTGATGTTGAAGAAAATATTCAATGACAAAATATAAAAGAAAACCATCATTCAGGATGGAGAATTCCTGTAGTTCATACTGATTAAGAAGAATTAGAATTTGAGATGGAAGAGAAAAATATATAAAAAATGGAAGAGGGTCTGTGGTTGACTGAGTATTAAGAAGGACTTTGAAATTAAATTTGAATCTTTTAATTTTTTTTAGGAGTACAGCATGGTTAGTATTTAATCACTATTGAAATATTAATATTTTGTTTTTATTAACATAAATCAGATGGCACATACTGACCATACTTACAAACAAGCCATAACTGCTACATAGTACAACTCTTTACCAACAACTATACTCTTGGAAAATAATCAGGTATACTTAAGGTCTTATAAGTATTGTAATTATTATTTTAGTTAGTCAATTGATAGACACTGCACCCAGTGCTTTCAGAAGTGTTCACCACCACTATAGCTTTATATTAAAACCCCAACACCATCACCATTAACCTTTTTCATTACTTTTATCCATGTCACAGTCATAGTTGAGGCCTGTAAATACTATCTAAATCTTCTACATATACTCAACCTGACAATCTTCTTAATTTAGGCTTAAGTAACTTTGAATTTTTTATTTAATCATTAAATTATTATTTAAGCCAATTTTATTCGTAATATTATGGGAAAGAAATATTCAAGGTATTGAATACAGGGTAATTCTTTGAAGAAGATTTAACATAATCATTTGTATTAAGAGAATTATTAAAAAAGCTCATATTAGTAAAGGAATATGCAATAAAAAAATAGAAATTTAAACAGAATCCCCAATTATGAAGCATTCGATGAAATAAGGCCATAAAATCTATATGAATTGGTCATTTAAAAAATCTTTAGCATTTCCATCCTTTGATTGAGGACAGATATTATATTACTGGATACAATAAAAATCTACCTCTTGATGGGAAATAATTCCCAATGGAAATTTTTGGCAAAGATAATCCCAGTTAATATATAATTTATATTTTGACTATAGAGGATAAGTTAAAAATATATATTTGGTCCAACTGGACTCTAAAATTTTGGTTTGAAATTTTTCCATTTTAAAGTGAGAAAATGGGATATTGTACTCACAAAGCACATACTTGAGAATAAAGATCTTTCTTCAATCATAAGAAAATTATTTTAAAAGAAATTTCAAGGAAAAAAAGGAAAATATTCTATAACCAACCTAGAGTAAGTATTACACAAAATTTAATAAGTATAATACTTTCCATGAAAATATTTCTAAAATTATTTTATTTCTTGAGGTAAATTAAAAATGGCAAGAAAAATTAAAAAATGTTTAATAAGCTAAAAGATGGAGAATATTCGGTTAAAAGAGGCTAAAATTCATTAAAAAGAAGTTCTTATTTCCATCCCACTAAGATTTATCCTCATTGATAACATCAGGGATTAATATTCCTCCTGAATTTTCTGCTATTATGTTTAATTAATATAGCATTTCTGGTGCATTTGTTCCCCTTTTTTCTTTGAAGAATAACACCTCATCTTTTGCTTGGAAAAAACTTTTTTTCTACCATCTGATATTGAACTCTTTTTATATCCTCCTGCTCTAAATCTCATTTCTTTTCCTCTTCAAAGCTTCTTTTTAGCTATATTGATAAAATTTCTTCCTGTTCATAGAAGACTCACTTATAATCATCTTATTCTTCTCTTATTGCTTCAATAAATTATTCACTTTAATAAGAATTCTGTTGCCCTTCATTAATAAGAAAATAAAGTGTAATAAACTTTTTCATGTGATATTAAAATTTATTATTCAAATCAGTGAGAAATCCTATTAATTTTTAATGTTTTCTCCTTTTTTACTGAACATAGTTAGAATATGACAGAGAATTGTTGAGTTTACCAAGAGTGGAATTGAAACTTGATACCAAGAAAATTGAACAGTAATCAAAAAGTATTAATTGAGCTTATGTTATTTTGAATAATTTATTTAAATTTATTGTGAAATAAACCCCTTTTTTGAATTGTTTCTGCAGCTTCATGAAAAATTAAGTATACTTTCATTTTTATTTTTCACTGAGTTTTGTGAGTTATTATCATTTCCTATGTGATTAGGTCTAATAGGTAAACAAGAACTTATGACTGAGTGGCATTTGAATGAATAAAATCTCTCAAAATCTTGAATAAATTTTTTGTTTTTTTTAATGATAGATAATCAATATTTTAAATTTCTAAAAGAGTATAAGGCTTTAATTAGATCCTTGGAATGTTAAAATAGTAGTTTTATTTAATTTCTATCATTATTTGATGAATCATATCCCAGTAACTAACCTAAAAAAGTATTTGAATAGATTTATTTGAACATTTTGAAAATTGATCATAGTTTCTCATTAATAAAGAAGATGATAAGCGTTTTTTGAAAGTAATTCAATAAATTCAAATCCATATTTGTATTATTTTCAAAGTCTCCCTTTTTGTGTCTAAATTAGTTTTATAATATTAAAATAACTCTGTGAGGTATTCAACTGGAAAATAATTCAATACCACATAAAAATTGTGAGAAATGCTGTTTTTTACCCTTTTGAATGAATATTTTCAGGTTTTGAAGAAACCCATAATACATATTAATTGATATTAGTGTAATACAAGCTTATTGATTTTGAAGTTAGTTAATTGGGACTTGTAGTACATATTCACCCTTAAATTATTCTACAATTATTGGAAGAGTTAATCATTTTACTCAAAAAATAAACTAAGGGGTATACAGATCAGTGAAGAGAGCTAGGTTACCCAAAATTCTGATTCCCCTGAGGTTTATCCAGCCTCCAAGAAATAAATCAAGTTTCAAAATGTTCAAATAAATTGATTGAAATAATTTGTTAGCTTAGTTACTTGGGCCATAATTCATTGAATAATGAGAAAATTTATATAAAAATGACTATTTTAACATTCCAAGGATCTAATGAGAGCCTTATGCTCTTTTAGAAATGTAAAATATTGATTTTATATCATTATTAAAAAAAATATGTTTTTTCAAGATTTTGAAAGATTTTATTCGTGCAAATACCACTCAGTAACAAGTCCTTGCTTTACTTATTAGACCTAATCACATAGGAATTGATGAAAACTTACAAAACACAGTGAAAAATGAAAAGAAAAATCTAGTAAATTGTTCTTTATATTTCAGAAATAATTCAAAAAGGGGTTTATGTCTCAATAAATATAAATAAATTATTCCAAATAACATAAGCTCAATTAATATTTTTAACCACTGTTCAATTTTCATGATTACATTTCCAATACAAATTATTCAAAAATGAACAAGAAGAAAAACCCATACTAGAAATTGTTTCAATCAAGATAAAAGAATATTTACATCATTAGCTTAATCAATCCTTAGAACTAAATGGGTTGGTAATAATGTAAAATCACATAAGTAAGTGATTATGATAATATTACATTACAAAAAGGGATGAAGTAGTACCCCCAAGACTTTCTAGCTTAAAATATTAGACATTTAAATGTAAAATGAATTTAAATCCCTAATTAATTTGGTTATTTTTTTGATTTAAATAATTTGGAAAAAAATATTATTCTAAATCTCAATAAATCTCAATTAAACTTGATTCACCACAAACATAGATAAAAGAAACCTTTCTTTTATATTTATCTTTGACTCCATAGCTTGAGAAAAAAAAGATGAAATTAATTGAAATATAATTCTGTGAAAAAGAACAGGGGGATTTTTTCCTGTTTTAGATCTTTAAAAAAATCAAGGTTTTTTTTTGAGTTATTTAAAGATGATGGGGGAATGACGCAAATTATTATTAAAATCATGATAAAACGATAAGAAAAAAATTACTTTCAATTTTGACAAAATTTCAGTTCAATATTTTTTTTTTTTCAAGAGAGAAGAAAAAATACTAAATTATATTCTGAAATCTCACAAAGAATTGGTCAAACATAATATTTATATATATGAGTTTATCAATGGAAGCTAACTGAATTTGTGGGTTTTATGTCAAAAGAATGATAAACATTTTTTCACATAAATTTCCCAAAAAAAGGGAAAAAAACTTAATTTTATATCAATTTTATTTTTAGAAAATAATATTAAATTTATTTGAGTTTTACTTATTCATTGATTCTTGAAAAGATAAAAAACTCAATTTAATATGGATCTTCTCAATAAATATATATATGAGCTTCAACACAAATATATATATATATATGAATTTCCCTCAAGGTGGGTATATTCACTTATATATATATATATATATATATATATATTCATTTTACTTTCTTTTTTTAAATAAGGAAAAAGGAAGAAAAAGAAAAAAATGCAGAGAAATAATGAAATTTTTCTTTTAATTAATTAATTGATGAAATTTTCAATATTTTCGCTTATTAAAGGAAATGTAATAAATATATAATAAAAAATTAAGAAAACATAACTAATAAATAAATCAATAATAAACAAATAAGAAATAAATAGAAAACAAATAAAACATAGAAAAAATTAAATAAAAAAATAACTAAAAAATAAATAAAAAATAAGATGAACCCTTTGTGAAAAAGGAAGAAAATGAAAGATAAATGTTAATTTGAATTTCATTCCATTTATTGTTATTATTTTGAGGGAAAAAAATCCAATAGTATATATTAAAAAAAGAATACAGAATTATGAGAGAATATTTTTTATAGGTTCTTCAGAACACTTTGTTTTTGAAATGAAAGTAAATTTATTGTAAAATTCCAATTGATAATCTTATAATTTTTTCCTTTTGGAATGAGAATGAAGCTAAACTGGTAAATCCTCCCAGATCCTTTGTAGAAAATTAATAGAATTTGTGAGATTTTCATTTTTATTTTCCCCAAAATATGAATATTTTGATAAAGATATTTTTTCTCCTTTCAGTAATTTTCCTATTTTTCAATAAACTCTTTTACATTCAGATTTGAAAGGCAACAAATTTATTTTACAGTAAGCTTATTTTATTTTTTTCATTTCAAAAAAAAGTGAAATAAAAAGAAACAAACAAAATGATATTAAATTATTTAAAATTTGAATACTTTGACTAATGTTCATTATGAAAAGAAACCTTTTTGTAATAAATTTCTGAGTTTGTTAGCTGATTGTTTATAATATTGAAGCTTAATTAGGATCAATTTTATTATTCTTATATATCTTTAATTAAGCTGGATTTCTAAACTGAAATGTATTTGTGTCTTTTTTTATTTCAAAAATATAATGAGTTAAAAACCACTTCATTTTTTAAAAAAATAAGAATAAGACTCTGTGAATTATTAAGCATAGAAGAAAAATTCCAAGTATTGATGAATTCATAATTGAAAAAAAATAATTTATATTTTATCTTTGAAATTCCTATCCTTTCTGACATACTCAAAAAATCTAAATTTTACAAAAAAAAGGAAATAAACACCTGTTTTTTTAATAATAATATTATTGTTTTGAGAGATAAATACTAATTTCAGATTCATTTTTTAAGAGAAAAATATATATATATTTACTATCAAACTAATACATTTTTTGGACCCAAATCCCATAGAAAAAACCCTAGTTCATTTCCAAAACCCATGATCTTTGAACTGAGTCCTATTTTATGTTTTGAAAATTCAGAATTGAGGTGATCAAAAAAAATTAAACCTCAGTCAGCCACATTTCAAAGCTCAATAAACAGAAACAAAATTAAAAAAATTAAAGAAAACTTATAATTCAATTTCATCATCTGAATATTTCAAATCAAATTCATAATTTTTTTTGTAAAAAATTAAGGTTTTCTTTTAGGATTTAATAAAATCTCAATTTGTTTAAAAAAACATTCTCATTATTCAAAAGAAAAGCCTTATATTTTCAGTGTATTTACAGTTCCCTTTTTGAACTCAAATCAGCTTTCATGATTTAATCTTAAAGGAATTCATTCAAAAAGCCACACTGAGTTCCTTCCGTGTTATTTTGCAAGCCAAAAATATAATACTATGTATCTTTCCTCTTCCTTTTTGTGTTGAAGTGTGAAAATGGTTTTTGATTAGATTTTATTTGATTTCATGGGTCCAACTGGCCTAGCTGCAGTACATTGTGAGAAATTAGAAGATTAAGATTTTTATAGTCAGACTCTTCTATAATATAATTACTTGAACAAAAAATATATATATAATTCCTATAAATACAAGAGTAACATTTTTCCCATGTATAGTTTTTAGAAAAAAAACGTAAACATCTGATCCTCTGTTTAATTTTTTGAATCTTTATTGATTCCAGTATTGTCATGAAATTTCAATTTAATTTAGTCTTTAATGATTAAAAATCTCAAATCATTCTGATAATATAAATAAAATGATCAATAATATTTATGAACTTAGGGTTCATATTAAGCTCAGTGATAAATCTGATCAATTGTAAATTTAATATTTCTAAATTTGGATTTAGTAACAAAAGAAGAAATTAAGAGAGATTTTAAATATGGAATTATGAAGCTTAATGAGACTACTTCTAATTAAAAAAATTCCTAAATAGTTCTAAATATTACCATTTCCTTGAATTATTTATATAATTATATTTTTTTAGTCTTATTTTTTTCAATTTAATATATTTGGGGTGATTGTGAAGAAGGTTTTTTTGAAAGAAATGACAATTTGACTAATGTTTTTTTTTAATTAATTAATCTTGTATTTAAACACATCAAATAGCTTTGTATTTAAGAATCACAAAATCCTTCAGTTTTTCAGGCTTCTAAAAATGTGAAGGGATTTTTATGAGTTTATGATAGAACTCAATATCAACTTAATGAGTGGTGAATTGGAAATGTTTTCTTAGGAAAAGAATGTGATATTTGAGGTGATTAAATTCATGATTTGGTACCAAAAATGGTTTTTTTACCTTGAAATACCACACTTTTTGAGATCTTCTATCTCAAAAAACTCATGAATTAAATTTGGGATTTTCTCAAAAAAAAAACGATTTGTAATTGAATATTTGGTAAATTTGACACCCCCTGATTATTTTTTTACAAAAAAATTTATCTTTTTAATATTATTTTTCTGATTAAGAAATAAATATATATATATTAAAGTTGAACTCTTTGAAATAATACAATTGATAGCAATTATGACCATGTTGAAACAAGAATTCAATTGAATTCTCATTTCTTAAAAAAACAAGAAATATTTTTCATCAAAAATGAAATAGTCCTTAATATTAGTCCCTGTTCATAAAGTATTTTTTCAACAAATGGACAGGTTTTATTTATCTTTTTTGAAGTATAATTTGAATTTATTTGAAGAAAATGATTCAAAATAATCATGGATTAACATTTGATTGTTATTTTGAGGAATTGCATCCACTTTTTCTTTACAGATACTTTTTTTGTCTCTATATTTCTAAGTTTTGATTCTCTTTTCCTTTCTTTTATTCCAATAAATTCTTACTACAATGAGAAATATATTGATATCCATTTCTGTAAGTAACTCAAAAATGGAATTAATGATAATAAACATCAAGAAACTGAATTGGAAACCAAAGGATTTCAACTCAGAAAATGATACTGAGCAAAATATCAGTGGAAAATACTCAAAAAGAAAGAAATTCAGAACCAGTGAAGAGGTAGAAACTTGATATTAAGGATTGGAAAATTGTTTTCTTATTAAATGAAGATGGAAGCAAGAGAAGAAATTGGAATTAGAAATCAAGAAATTGGAAAATATGGCAAGATACTTGGAGACAAATGGGGAATAATGTTTGGGAATAAAAGAAATACCAATTGATAAGATGTAAGTAAAATAAAAGGCTTTGAAAAGTTCATTCAATTTTATTCACAGACACAATATTTCAAGATTTAATTTTGCTTTTTCAAAATCATAAGGCTATTATGGATTTTTGTTATTCCACTTGTGGGGGTTTATTTATTATCAACTTCAGAGTGGAGTAAAATTTTGGAGGAGAATAAAGATTTTACTTAGTGAAAAGATTTCATCTTTGACACATTTTCATATATTAACAACTTCAGTTGTTACAGCAAATCTCATCCCATAGCCTCAAGTATGACCAACAGATGCAATCAAACACAAACACAAAAAAGTGAAGATAGAGTATTTGGATGAGGATTATAGCTTGCCTTTCAAGAAATTATCTAACAATTAATAAAGTAAGTGCACAAGAACAGTGCTACAGGGTGGTCCCAGGTTTTATTGAGCCTGAGATGAGCTTATATTAATGTATTTACAGTACCAGAAATAGCATTGTCGCATGGAGATAAAATGAAGTGGGTATTAATTAGAATAAAAACTGAAGGTTTTATTTCACATTAACATGAGTAAACACATAATATCTATAGTAGGATGATAAATACCTGAAGGTGAATTCCAAAGTATAATACACAGGTAACTATTACAAGCAGCTACAATGAGACTAGAATAATACTCTATAAAGGAAAATATGATAAAAGATTAACAACTATGTGATGTAATACTTGTAGATCATAACATACCTCTGAACTCAGGAATACTTGAGTTATTACTACAGTAATGAGTAACTATTACAACACACTTTATAGACTACTCTAGAAGAATGAAAAATATAAATATATTGCTGAGAGATTACCAAATCTATTCTTGAGTTAACATACCACTTCTGTTTCTTCAGGAATAGTTTAATGATTATGAGAGTGAATGACTTTCAGTCATAACACTCTTAGGTTAAGTAAAGTACAAGTACAAATAATGACAAAGATTACTACTAAGGAGCACTGAGGTAACATCTAACCTCAGTGCTTATAAAGATTTTTGTGTTCTTAAGATCATGGACTTAAGCAGGCAATCACATAACTCTTAATGGGTTAGTTTGGAAATTTCCTAAATGTAGAGATCTTAGGAGAAATGCTTAGACATATTTCACATCCCCCCTTTCTCCTAACCTCAGTAGGTTGAGGCTAGTCATTGCTTGAAGTATAGCTGGTTTTCAGACGGTTTTGTGAGAAAATTGGCTAGCATTCTTGAAGAAGGAGTGTAAATTAATACAATTTTTAAGTTCTTAACAGATTTCCGGATGAATTGCAATTGTATTTCAACGTTCTTCATCCAAGAAGAATTGGTTTTGCATTTGTTATTAGCTGTATCTATACAGCCATGATTGTCTTTGTAGACTTTCATTGGTTGTGAGATGTTGGTGAGTTTGACTTCGCTACAGACCTGTTGGAACCAAAGTACTTCACTTGCTAGGTTGCACAGTGATTTTTACTCTGCTTCTGCAGACAATAATGACTGAAAGAAAAAAAACATTTCTCATTACAATTCTTACAACAGAATTTGCTCTTAAACTCAAATGAGTCAAAAGCCTCCACAAGGATAGACTCAGTAGTCTATATAAACTGTCCACCTTTTTTAAATAGTCTATCTTCATTGTGTTTGTTTCCTCTCATCGCTACTATCTCTAGGCTCAATTGTGTCTCCCCTGTTCCTGTTGTTGGCTAAGACTAATATAGTCCTGCCTCCTCTTAAGGTGACTACTTGTTGGTTCCCACTTAATTATTTTTCTTCTCTCTGAAATTTACAATTGTTTTTGTTTCCTCTCATTGCTACTATCTCTAGGTTTGATTGTGTCTCCCCTGTTCCTGTCATTTTCTAAGACTAATATAGCCCTGCCTCCTCTTAAGGTTTGATTGTGTCTCCCCTGTTCCTGTCGTTGGCTAATACTAATATAGTCCTGCCTCCTCCTAAGAGTTATTTTTACTATCAAGGAAACAGATGGCTTTTTTTTGGTCTTCCAGATCACAAGCCCCCTATTGAATAGGATAAGATGTCCCAATACTAATCTACAAGTTACTCTAAAATTTCCCCAATTTCCATCAGAATATGCTACGGCATTCTCTTCAATGCCTTTACATAGGTGATACATACATCTGCAGAGCCTCTAAGATACCTCAAACTGTGGATGAATGACCTCAAATAATTTATTTCTGGTATCTCCAGGAACTTAGAGAGGGCACTTATTGCATAGGAGATACTGGGTCTCGCTGCTATGCTGATGTAACTTAGAATGACAATTGCACTTCTGTAATTAATTTTAAGTTCTTCAGACTTCTTTATTGCTTCTGGTGTAGCTACATCAAGGTCCTCATTTAGAATTGAAGGTGTTGCTACTGCTCCACAGTCCTTAATTCCATGTAGCTCAAGTATATATTCTATGTAGTGTTCTTGTGATAAACTTATCTTTTCATAATCCTGATGGATTTTAATCCCCAGAAAGAGATTGGCCTGCCCTAATTTAAAGGTCTTGAATTCTTTCTCAATTTATTTATTAAAGCTAACAACACCAGGGCATTTTCTGTGTGACTGGCAGGCCAGTCATACCTTATGCCTCAAATAAGCCTTAAGTGTTGCTTATAAGTTCCTGAGGGGTGAAATATAAGTTCCTATTATATTCCTGAAGTATAAATATGTCATGAAAAAGCAATATTCTTTAAATTCCATGATATTGGGCATGGGGAAGTTCATATTATATTAGAGGAAACTATTTGAAATTTTTATAATTTTAATTATGTTCAAATAAAAAAATCATAGCTCTCCAAATTCTTTTCTGAGTGTTAGAGTATAAATTATCTATCCCTGTGATTCCTCAAATTATTTTTAGCTTTATGCAAATGAGATAGCTTTATGAATATCTTTTTTGGATGTGCATAATGGAGTGCCATAAAAAACATAAAAGCAAACCATAATTATCAAACATATAGAAGGGAAATCTTGATATAACTAGAGAGGAGAAGTGTCTATCCAGAAAATTCAACCAAGAAGGAATAAAAAATGTATTAAGATCACAAAAAACAAGTGTTGGACTTCTTAATAATGTCAAATATGAGTAATAAATTAAACCCGCTACCATACTTAAGGTACATGAAATCACATTTCAGGTTGAGAAATTGGGTTTAGAGATTAACTGAAGGCCAAACTGACAACAAGCTTCAATAATTTTCAGGAGCTCTTACTAAAATGAGATATTTTAATGAAGGCTTTACAAATAAAACTTTCAAAGCTATTTAGACCACCCAAACCCATATAGATTTGACCATTTCACAGGGGTTCGCTGAGATTTTCATACTGAACAGCCCTAACAGAGCTGTACAAAAGGATCAGGAAACTTGTTGGAGCTTCTGGAGAAAACAAGCCCCAAAATATGGAAGAATAGAAGGGGGATTTCCTGAGGTCTGAAAGTAGCTATTTTGGCTAGTTTTGGGATTTTTATTCAACTGGACATAGTAGAACCCAAGAAAAAGGTCCCACTTCATGGAATGAATGTTCTATACAGTTCTGTGAAAGTTATTATGTATTTTACGGGTGTTAAGACACTCAGAACCTATTCTTTTGCCCAAGTTTGGCCATTTCACAGGGTTTTCACTTGGTTTTGCATGGTAAAACACCCTAAATAAGATCTCCCACGGTTTCGGGGGGTTGTTCGCAGTATCTGGAGCGAACAACCCCCCGAAACCGTGGGAGAATACACCAGGGGGATTCCCCAGGGTCCAGAAAAGCTATATTTGACGGTTTTGCGGGGTTTTACTCACTTGAGCATAGTACAGCTCAAATAAAAAATACTTCATAGAGTACTGTGAGAAGTATTCTGTATTCAAATTACACTTATACTCAAAAAACCTATATTGTGGCACAAATCTGGCCATTTGATAGGGCTTTCAGGGTAAAGCCCCCAAAATAAGGTTGCATATGGGTCTGGGGTTTTTTTCATAGTAGCTGTAGTCAACAAGCCCCCAACCCCATGGGAGAAAGAACTAGTGGTATGTCCCAGAGTCTAGAAAACCCATTTTTGACAGTTTTTGGGAGTTTTACTTGATTGGCCACAGTAAACCCCAAGAAAAATGGCTAATTTGTTGGAAAATATATATCCAAAGGTTCCTTGCCAATTATCCAATATTTGATAGACTTTTGGACACCATAACCCCTTTTGTGCCACCAAATCAGCCATTTCACAGGGTTTTCACCAAGATTTCAAAATTAACTTTTCCCAAATAAGCCTTGAAAAAGTCCAGGTATCTATTTCATTAGCTTGATAAAACAAGTCCCTAAAACCAGGGGATGGCCCTGGGTTCCAAGACTCTATGTTTGTCCATTTTTGAAGGGGGTTTAATTAATTGATAATATTAAACCTCCCAATATAAATGATTCATACAATTCTTTCAAGAGAATGCTGCTTTTGAGTGATTTTAAAAGCCCCAAAATATACTTAAAAGCACAAATCTGGGCAGTTAATGGGGTTTTCACTGATGTTTTAATAGTAAAACCCCTAAAAGAGGTCTTCTCTTCATTTATTGTGTTTTATTCCATTGTTTATGTTTCAATACTATTAGGTATTTCCAACAAAATAAATTTTGTCAAAATGTTTCTCAGTGAGTGATATTAACAAGTAAGCACTTCTATTTTTTAAACAAGCTTGATGATCCCATCAAAGAAAATAGTTTTAATAATAACTATTGAAATCAATTATAGATTCAAAGTATTGGGAATTTACAGCATTATTTCATTGTATTAATTATGAATTTTCATTTCCAAAAGCTATAAAAATAAAATTAATATTTTACCTACAAGAATAAGGATTTATTTTGACATATTGAAGGAAAATGTTCAAAAAGGGCCTTTCAGGCTCAAGTCACATGTTTAATTGATTTTCCATATTTAAATAAATTTGTTGCTTTGGAGCTCATCTAAGGTATAGTTTCTGAATAATTTCATTTATTGTCAGTGTATAGCCTCATGAACTTTATCTTTTAGGGCAAGCTGCAAAAATAATTTGTAAAATAGTGCAGAAACATTTCTAAGCATCATTTGAGAAAATTAAGATAGCTAAAAAGGTATATTATAGGAGCAATTCAAGCAACAATATATCACTGGCTATCCAGTTACACAAAAAATGCCCTGGTGCAAGGTCCTTTCCAAACACAGCAATATTGTCCACATGGATAAAAAGCCAAATTGGAGTACCTTTTTCTTGATATTAGACACATGGATCAGAGACTGCAGCTTTTAATCCTGTAGTTTCCAACCAATTGGAGAGAGGGTTGTACCATGCGTGATGTGCTTGTCATAGACTCTGAATTGTCTTGTCCAGTCTCAGGCACATACTCTTCCTGTCTTGACTTAGGCCTTGTAGAATGGCTAAGAGCACTTCTTCTTCAAGTGGGGTGTTGAGAAAGATACTCTTAATGTTGAATTGCTTCAATTTTAAGTCCTTAGCTGCAGAAAAGAAGATGAGAGTGCACAAGGAGCTTAAACATCCTTTTGGAGCAAATATTTTTTGAGAAATCAACCCCTGGGGTTTGAGAGAACCGTTGAGCGCATAGCCGTGCTTTGTGTTCATTGCACTTTGTCTTGAAGACTCATGTTGTTCCAACTAGCTTGGTTTCAATGGGGACAGTTACCATGTCACACACTTTGAATTTGTTCATTGTACCTAAGGCTTTACTAATGGCCTGCAACCAGTGTTAGTCATTGTCAGAATTGATGGCTTGTTTAAATGAGGCAGGGTTGCTTGTGTTTGAGAGTGTCATTAGGGCCTTATGTCGTCTATGGTGTGGTATTCCATACCCTTTCTTTTCACCAGGCTCAAGCTCATAGTACCCCAAAACAGCAGTAAATCCAGCCTACAAGCAGACTTACACTCAAATTTTACACCAAAAGGTAAATTTTACAGAAAGAAGCTGGATTTAACTCATAAAACCATGGCACAGGCACCAAAGGGCAGTGTATGTGTTTAAATAAATTATTCAATTTCATTATGCATATGTAAAAATCAAGTTACATATAGTAAACTAGTTACAACAAATAAGGTACCACCCTTTAAATTACACACCCCACCCAGCTTTACACCCCCTTACAGCCACAGGACTCATGCAGAAAGAAAATGACACATGCATTAGCTATACAGCCAACTTGCATTCAAAGTCACATGATGCAAAGCTCAGCCCCATGGAATTCCTGCAACTCATTTACAACACAGCCACAGGAGTACCTTATCTTATATCCAAAGTAACCCCACTTGAAACCTTAAAACAGAATCAAAATGATTTACACAACTCATCACCTCATGTAAACAAAAGCTAGTTACAACAAGCTGCATGCAGTACACAATTTTTTTAATTAAATATCAACCGCATGACTATTCAAAGCAAGTGTCAAACTAAAAATCACATCATCTCATAAAAAACAGTAAATTAATCAGTGCAAGAATTATCACCTGACCTCATTTTAAAGTTCAAAAAGAAGAAAAACAACCATGACACCTGCATAAATTACACAGCCACTTTTAAAAATACTAAACTATGACATATGCAAAGGAATTACAAGGTCATCATGTGATATTACATCCACCAACAGAATATCATGTGACAGAAAAGAGGCTGTGCACAACAAAAATCCTCAGCCAAAATGAAATAACCTCATGCATGCAAGGAAAATCCAAGAATATCACATCATAATTAGTTCACCAAAAAGACCATCATGTGATGAATGAAGGCTGTGCAGAGAAAATATTACCACCAAACCTTAAATCACCTGACTCCTGCAATACAGGTCCTCACCAAAAAACAGAGTCACATGATGAAATCAAGAGGAATTAAAGTGGAAAAAGACAGCTCCCATGGAGGGCCCCCTGGGCTCCCAAAAGGTATAAATAGAGAGGCTCTCCCCCCATGAAAAATTATATCCCCTGCAAATTGCAAGCACAGGAATAATTCATCCCTCACCTGGGAGGTAGTCCAGTATATCATAGTAAATTTACTTTCCCAGTAGCTAAAGCTCAGTGGAAGTATAGTGTTGAAGATTACCCTGTAGCTAAGCTCAGTGGAATCCTATTATTATTAAAATAAAAAAAAAGAAATTATCCAGTACCCGAAATTGGGGTTACTATTCTATTAAAATATTTTAACTAGAAAAACTAACACCATTTAAAAAGATTTAAAATTAACTTACCCATTTAAAGTCCAATATCAGAAACTTTTACATCTCAAATTTAAGACATACAACTTTGTCTTATTATTAACCACTCTTAAAAAAAATATTAGCAAACCTTTAAAAAATTATTTTACTCTATCATAACTTTGCCTTAAAAAAATTACCTTTATCAACACTCATCAAATTTTCCAGAACACCTTAAAAAAAACCCCATCTTGCAAAAGGAATTTTAACCAAGAAGAAACCACTCACCTCAATTTAACTAAAAAAATATTAAAATTAAACAGACAAGCATTTTCATTAAAATCTTAAATTAACAAAATTACTGACATTATTTTTCATATTATTTATTGAATAGGTCTGATCTGAGACTGCTGAATTTTGTCTTCTGCAGCTGTAAAGCCACTTACTAATTTTATTTTGGTTTGTGAGCTCCAAGGAAAATTTTGTTCAGTATATTAGGAGGGGCAGGCAATACACCCTTGCCACCCTTGGTTACAGGAGTTATTAGCAATTCAAACCTAGTTACCTGTGATTTCCCCCTCCAGGTACTGCCTCATTTGTATCCCACACAAAAGGAGCTCCCACATCTGGTGTCCCAACAGTGGCAGACAACCTCAACTTCAATAAAAAAATCAATCAAATTACAATCAATTACAAAGTTCTTAACTACTCCAGAATACTTTTTTTATAACAAAAACTGGAGTCAAATAATCAAAATCAGCCAAAACCATCATCTCAAAAATCTGAATCATCAACTCACTCTGACCATTACTGTTATTCACCAAAGAAAGAAACAGAACTAGGGGAGGAACCAAATAAATATTCAAATTTCCCAATTGCAACACCAAGAACCAATAAAAGGGACTTGAAGGTTGTGGAGAACTTTTTCCTTGATCTCCTTGAAAGAAATAAAATCAATAAATCAATACCAGAATCAAAGGAAGAAATAAACAATCAAAAATGGACAAACCTTCATCATCAAAATTACCTGCCAGTATTGAAGAAATTCAGGAAGAAAATCTTAATGAAGAGACTGTTGAAAGACAGGAAGAAATGTCTTCAACAGAGAGACTTCAGCAGAAGATGCTAGAAATTCAAGCAAAATTATTAGCACTAATCAAAAAGGAAGAAAAAAATAAATCATCAAGTTATACTCCACAAAATAGTCCACTTGAAGAGCAAACCACCCTTCCAAGATCATTCAGGCAGCATGGATCACCTTCACCTTATCCTAGACCCATGGCCACATCAACACCTTATACAGAACAAAGACAAAGTACCTTACCAAGAAGAGTCAACAATTCTTCCCGAATCCCAACTCAATCACATCAAGAAATTCCAAGAAATACTATTCCAATAGTGAAAATCAGAGCTAAGGACTATAATCTGTGGTTTGATGGAAAGGATGTTGAGAGATTCATCAAAAAGGTTGAAAATATTTCAGAAATTGAAGGAGAAAGTGGAAGAGACATTGCAAGGCAAATAGCATTTTGGACAAAGGATGAAGATATCAGCTACCATATTGAAGGAATGCCAGGGTATGAAACAGCTGATTGGGATCAATTGAAAGTGGATATGAAAAGAAGATGGGGAACAGTCTCACCTGAAAGAAGATACAGATTATCCTCAATCACTGATTTGTTCACAAAAACTCAACAAGAAGGTGGAATAAGAAACATGACTCAATACAGAAAGCTCATTGGGGAATATGAAGCAATCATCACTTACCTCAAAAAGATACCAATATATCCAAGGTGATATCAATCATAATCAGGAAATATTGGCCAGCCTTTCCACTAGTGTTTAAGAATCAATTTACAAAGAAATGATTAAGGACAGAGCTATGGTTCAAGCCTTGGATGGAGGTTACATCATACCAAGATTAGATATTTTGAAATTATACATTGAACAAGACTTGGAGGACAAGGTACTGATTCAACAAAAGGAATTTTCTAAACCAAAACCTCCAGAAAAGAAAACAAGATTTGAGGATGAAAGCTGGGATGAAGTTTCCAAACAAGTAAAAGAACTCACCCACAAGATTAAAAATCCTCCACAACCAGAACCTCAACCAAGAAATGATGGAAAAGAATCAGTTAAAGAAGTCTTAAATCAACTCAAAACCCTTTCAGAAGCAGTTAATCCACCAAGAAGGAACTGGAACAATAATCAAGAGCAATAATTCCCCCAGAATAATCAGCCATACAGAACCAGGAATACCTTACCACCATTTTCATCTAGTTACCAACCATACATACCAGCTCAAATGGCGCCAAGACCACCAATGAAATGTGCTTACTGCAAGGAAGAAGGACATTAAGAAACTAGATGCACTCACCTTGCTGAATATTTGGACAGAAGAATTGTCAGAACTCAAGGAGCATCTTACTTATTTCCCAACTATCAGAGAGTACCTATGGAAAGAAGTGAAAGTGCCAAAGACATAGTCAGGGCTTTTGCAAAAGAACAAGCAGAACTAAACAAGAAATTTATGGAGAAACCTACTGTCAAACCAAAGCCAGAAGAAGAGATTAAGACCACTGAAAATAAACCAGAAGATAAATCAACCTCAATTGCTCATGTTGAAGATTGGTCAAATTGGAAACCACCTACCGTTTCCTCAGCCAATGACCCATTTGAATCACACCTTGGATTAAGGCAGACCAAGCAAAGAATGGAAATACAATCCCAAAATAAAGAGCCAAAGAAGAAAGCAAAAATTCCAGGAACTTACATTGAAGAAGAAAAGGAAGAAGAAAGAGTAATAATTCCCACCAAATTCCAAAATTCAAATATTCCAAAACCAGACCAACCTGAGGAGGAAATTGAGAATATTGCAAATAAGAATGAAGATGAGGAAATTATAAAAGAAGAAAAGAAGCTCAGAAAACCTGAAAAGAAACAAGTTGAAACTAAATTGGAAATTGACAAAATTATTAAGAAAATTATGCAACAAAAGATCAACCTTACCATTGAAGAAATCTTGAGGATGTCACCAAATTTTGTCCATAAATTACAAGAATTATCAGAAAAAGACAAGGAAAAAATTAAATCATGCAAATCAATGGATCTTCAAGGAAGACTATTAACCTTTGGATTAAAAGAAATACCAAAGCCCAAGATTCATTATGCTTGTACTTTGGGATTTATGGAAATCTTCATTGGAAAGGAAGAATATCCTATCAGAGCATTAGTGGACACTGGTGCAGAACTCAAAATTATACCAGAAGAAATAGCAATCAAAGCTTCACTCACAACAAGAAATCTTAACATGAACCTCAGGGGAATTGGAGGACATACTACTTCATTGGTGGCACTTTCAGAATTTACTCCAATAATTTTGGCTTCAGGTGAAGAAACTCAAATTCACTTTTTCATTGCAAAAGGATCTGTCCATACAGTACTTGGAAGACCTTTCTTGGAAGACAAAAATATCAGGCTAGAGTTTTCTCACAAGCAAGGTGAAATACTGAGCTATCAAGAACCTGATGGAAGAAGATTATGCATGCCAATATGCAAGCCTCAAGCACTTGGATGGCAAACTGGACCACCTAGAGGAATGGATTTATGCAATATGGAAAAATTGGTCATAAATACTCCAGGGAAGAAGTATAAAAATGCAAAAAGAAACAATACCATAATCAATTTGACCCAGAAGACCCAAGAGTTATCCATATCTCCAAAAAGTGATGAATTTTGTCCATATTTACAAAATAACCAATGGCCAAACAACCTGAAAAGACAACTTGAAGACTCAACCTCTGATGATGAATTACCCAATATAAGTTACAAGCCAATTAACAATAATAATGAAACATTCCAAATTTTGGTGGATGGAAATGAGAAAATACATGGAACCCCTTTCAAACCTAAACCCAAAAAGAAGAAAGTCAGATTTAGTGAACACCATGAGCTCTCAGATGAAGAAATTATGAATGAAATTGAAAAAGACCTCAAAATTATGGAAGAAAGAGACAAAAATTTAAAAGACACATACCATATCAGCTTCTTGGACAGACCATTGAACAACCAAGAAGAACCTTATGAATGGCAACGGGAAAACCCTGAATTCATCCAGCAACCTCCCAATGAAGATGATGAAACTGAATCCATCCTAGAAAATGAATACAACTACCTTTACTTGCCATATATTACCTTTGAAGAAATTTATGGGGATGAAGCTCAAGAAATTATATGTGAAGATAAATATTTATGTCAACTTCAAGGAGCAAACTTGAACAAAATCCGATTCCTAGAGCTGCTAACTGAAGAGGGAACTAAAGGTAACCTTGAAAACAAATTTTAGGATGAAATATTTGAAATGGCCACACTACCAAGAAGAGGACTTTACTTCAATCAAATTTGGGCCCTGTCGTACCTTGGATTGAATGGATCAACATACCAAAATGGAAAATTGAAATGGGTTGGAGATGGATATATATTCATTGATGAAGACTTATGGTGGTCAGAATTTGCAGCAGAACCAGAAATTGAGGAAAGAATTAACTTTGTGGAAGCCCTCAAAGACCTTATTTTGGCAAGATTGCTCAACAGACACTCACCTTTCCCACTTGGGGGAGTTAAACTTTAAATAAAATCAAAGAAATCAAGATTTCTTCTTTAAAAATGTATCAGTATCATCTATTAAATGTATCATTAGTTTCTTTTTTTTATTTTATTTTTCTCTCAGAGGGAAGTGACTTCCTGAGTTAACACAGAAGACATTCATTAACAAATTATTTCTTAAAAAATAAAAAAGAAAAAGCTTACAAAAAAAAACAATCACCTCCACCATGGCCAATTTACCAATTTTTGAATCCAATGAGGAAGAACTAATAAAAGAAGACCATTATTTTAATTAATATCCAATTTGGAAGCCAGTCAATAAAGAAAACCTTGGAACTTTAAAGATACTCCATCAATATCAAAAGAAAAACATCCCAAAATCATAAATCACTAGGCAGTGACCTCCTGCCTTATCAAAGGGGAAATATAACTTCATCAACCAAAAACACACAAAAAAAACACCAATTTCACTCACCCAAACCATAAATCACTAGGCAGTGACCTCCTGCCTTACCAAAGAGGAATATCATCTCTTATCAACCAATATCACCAATTTCGCTCACCCATATCATAAAAAACCACTAGGCAGTGACCTCCTGCCTTATCAAAGAGGAATATCAATTCTCATCAAATCAAATCAATAATTCCACTCACCAATAAAAAACACAATAACTAACCATAAGATCACTAGGCAGTGACCTCCTTCCTTATCAAAGAGGAAAATAATTTCTTATCAACCAAAAATAACCAATTACACTCACCCAAAGAAACAACAAATCATCCAAATCACTAGGCAGTGACCTCCTGCCTTATCAAAGAGGAATATCCAAATTATTACCCAAAATTATCAACCAAAACCCATGATAACCTACCCTAAAGCTATTTTTATAAATAAACTTGATAAAAGTTGCAAATATAATTATCTTTTGACACATTTGAACCCACCAAAACCATCAAAATGCAATCATGGCCATTACTTGAAGAAAATCCCTGGTCATTGGACACAGATATCAGCTGGCTAGAAGAAAAAGAAGTCTGGGCCAATTACATCAATCCACAGGAGTTAATTGAAAATCCTGACTGGTTCTTGAAAATAAAACCAGAACCCTGTCCTGATATTTCCACCATAGTCCTTCCATACATTGAGTTTGAGGACATCTTTGAAAAAGAAAACTCACCATCAGAAACCATCATATATCATCCATGGAAAGAATTACCTGGCTTCAACCTTACAAAGTATGAGTTCTTAGAGCTACTAACCTGGGATGGAATTGATGGCAACCTTGGAACCCCATAATGGAATGAAATATTCCCCATGGATGAACACCGCAGGAAATAACTATTTTGGAGAACCTGGGAATGCCAAGATTTGTTCAACCTCCAGGATTTTCAAATTCAAAATAGAAAAATCAGTAAATTCACAGCGGGATATACTGTAAATAATTACACTTGGGACTGCCACTGGGAGGAAACACTTATACCAGCAAGATTCATCCTCAAAGGTGGTGTAGCTAAATTCAATACAGAAGAGTGGAGCTCCTTTTGTCAAGAATACTTGTTTAAAGCTCTCAAAAGAGAGAAAGTAGGGTAGAAAGAATTTTTAAACAAGAATTAGTAAATAAAATACTTGTTCAAAGGAACTAATTAGAATAAATCTCACCTGCTAAGTCCTCAATTCTTTGATTAATCATCCATCCTATTTCCATTGATATTATTATTATTTATTTCATAAACTTTTTATTTTTTGTACTATTTTTATATTTCCTCCTTACAACTTAAATTTTCTTTCATACTAAAAGAGAGAGAAACAAGATAAAATATTAAAAATTTAAAAATAAGCTTAAATTCATATAATATTTGAAAGAATGAATAGAATATAAGCTTACTTGATAATGAAGATATTTCTTTTTTATATATAAACTTTTTTCTCAAAATTAAAAAAAAAAATAAAGAAGGAAAGAAAAACACAATCAGTTTCAATTCTGTTCATATAAGTAGATGATAACTAAAGAAAAAACCTACATGATATGAAAAAATTATTTATTTATTTATTTATTTTCTTTCCCATTTCACTATCTGTATTCTCTTACTGTTTTATTTCAGTCAAAAAATAAAAATGAATTAGTAAAAAGATCTAAAAAAAAAGACAACATTGGTGTCCACTGAATTCTTAAATTATAACTAAAAAAAAACATACATTACATTCAAAATATATAATTTTTTTAAGAAAAGCAGGAACAGATAGATAAAGTACCTTCAAATGCTTTAATAACTTATTTATCTTCAAATATATTTTTTATTGATAGATAGGCTTATGGTTCTTCATTGCTTTAGCTATCTATTTTTTTGAAGTTAAATTAAATTAATTTTAATTTCTTTTTTAGAACCTGGCTTAGCTCATATTTTGATTTAAATTTAATTTGAGTTTGTTATTTATTTATAAAAAGAATATAATAAAAAAATAAAAAAATAATACTTGGGGGAAAGAGAAGAAAGCAGAGAGGAGGGGGTATTTATAGGAAAATTCTATTGAGGGCTGACTTGTGGTTTTGTTATTTTTTAGTCAGGAGAAGATGTTTTTTTCTCTATCAACACCTTAACCCCACCCAGACAAACTTAGTGCACAGCCCAGAGGTAGCACCCAGGTCACGCATCCATGCAAGATTAAATTTAGTCTTTTGCTTGCAGCAGATATGACCTCTCATCATTTTAACTCAAAATCCACTTTATCATCCTTACTTCTAAGTGGAGTTGGAAGTGAGGATCAATCCTACTACTGCTAATACTAGTACAAGAGCTAGCCACATATTCTCCTTAACTGCGGGGAGAAAATCACTGTATTTACATAACAGAACTACCAGTAGTGTAGGAGGGATTACAAACCTATATGCATTCCAAGTACTCATTACCAGGTAAAAAATTGCATTCAGAAATGAGTAATGAGCTCCAATGTGTCACAGGGGCTCTTATGGACGCAAGACGGCCTGGCACTCAGGAATCAAGAACTCACTTGGAGGGCTCCAAAAGATGATAAGAAATACTACGGGATATATTTCTTAAGCAGGAATAAGAGAAAGGACAAATATGCCAAAGATAACAAAGAATAATAAGAATGAAGCCAGAGGCCAAAGGCCAAGAAGCCAACCAAGTGAATCCTCAATTCACTGTTGCAACCTTCCAGAAAGAACAATGTAATTAGTAAAGGATATGACCACCAATATCCACTGACAGGCGAGGAAAGAAAAGAGAAAGGGTGCTAATGACTGACTTAAGATTATCAGTATTAACTTTAATAATGTAAAAGAAAAGAAGGATAAAATTAAATCAAATATATTAATTAACTGGGGAAAAAGTCCCCAAGTGATGAAAGGTAGCCTGTATATGTGAAAACTGAAAGATTGATCCTGGAAGGTGGATCAATGGCTGTATTGTCCGGATTGGGAAATACAGTTCTGGCCATCTTGAAATTTGAACTGTGTGATGGAATTCCCACAGTGGAATATGAAATGACACAATTGGGCCAAGACCATACAGGTTGATTGAATGAGGCCTGTACGGATGAATTGAGTTGTCCAAAAGAGTATTGAATACTTGATGCCTTGACAACTGATTGAAAAGATGTAATACCTCTTGAGAATTGCCCTTGAATAATCCTGAATGAATTGCGCCAACCCAACTCCTGCAGATACAGGTGGTTGGGATCCTTGAAGAGTCTTCTGAGTGCTGCCATAACCTGTCAGACTGATGAGCTGATTAATCCTCCTTCAAAATGGGCATTGGGATTTGAGACTTTGATTTGGAAAGGTGGAATTGGGTCCTGAGAATGTCACCATTGGATTGCTGAACAAAAATGGTGCATAATGGTATATAATACCATATATGCACCATGCCTGCAACCTTGAGTACGGATGGTATGAAGGGAAGGAAGAAATCCCCTGGAGTTGGGGGAAGGACGGGCTGAGCTGATCTGGTGGTTGCCAGAGGCCATGGCTGAACTATTGATCCATGGTGGTCCATGGCCAAAATTGGGTCCTAAGGGATTTATGGCCAAAAAGGTGTCCATGAGGTTTTTGGTCATTTTTGGGTCCAAGGAAGTGGTGGCCAAAAATGGCTCAGGTGGGCCCAATTGTGGTTTGGGACCTAGGTGGCTGGCCCCTTTGGCCTACGGGCCATAGGGGGCCTAAATGGCCATTTAGGCCAAAACCCCATTAATGAAAGGGGTGGCCCTGAATCCAAGGGTGATGGCTAGGGGGGCCCTAGAAGACAAAATGACCCCCCAGGCCCAAAATCAAAGATGAAGGCCTGGGGGTTGGTGAAGTGGGAATTGGCCAAAAAGGTCAATGACGGCAGGATAGGGCCTGAGGCCATAAAATGGCCATGGGAAGGTGTTATGGCGTGGATGCCATAGAACACCCAAGGGGGCCAATTGGCCATAAAAGATATGACATGACCAATTGGCCCCAACTTGGCTCCAGGTTGGATTGCCACAACCATCAAGGAGGAGGGTCAAACTCGTGGTTGTGACACAATGGCTCCATCAATACAATTTCTCTGATACATGACAACCTAGCCATCTCAACCAGCCCTATCACCACCTACGATGAAAGTGTTTGGAGGAGGTAGTGCCAGTTGATTATTAAATCCAAAGCAGATGGGCTACTTTTTAATGCAGGATCAATGGATCATAAGGTTCAACAAACTTAATTTTGCTTTAACTCAAGCACAACTCAATAAGTAACAAGCCCACACTAACACCTACTCACCTCGGAGAAAAAAATAGTGGGAGGATGGGCCAGTGTCAAGTTCAGGGTCCTATTTATATAAAAACAAGTGACAGATTACCTGTTGTTTTCCATTATTCTCAGCCTAAAACATTCCAGCTCTTCCGATGAAATTTTTGGAGGAGATATCAATTTCCGTTATCCCAACATTAACAAAACAAACAAAACATAACAAGCTAGAATGTGATCAATAGTGTCCTGTACTGTACAGTAGGAACAAGAAATACTTAGCCAAGTAGCTTGAGCCTCAAAGAAGGCACATGTACCGGTTACTTATTCTGTACAGTACTGTCACTAATTATTTCATCAAGCCTCAGATCAATTGAGAAGATTAGCTTAGCACATTAAAGCCACCAGAAAAGAAAAGTAACATACAGTGATTTAATCAAATTTTGGTGTAATCTTGCATCAACCCAAAATAACACTCAGAGACATTCGTTCAGCTAAAAAAATTGGAAGCAGTGCATCGCTGCACTTATAAGTAAATATACAGAATATCTGCAGGCTGCAGTGCCCTTGCTTGGTGAAACAAAGAAAGCAGATGCTCAGAATACAGGACTTTTTCTCACTCATGAACTTTCCAGAACTGTCAATAACAGGTTCAATTTAGATGGGTGGAGTTAGCTTGGATGAAGGATTCTACAGCCGCCACCGCTTGTCTACCTCCTCATTATCACCATGGGGAATACAGAAACCACACCCAAATGGATACACCTATTACACCATCCGTATACAAAAGCACCTAACCTGTCAACTTAATACCATTCCAGCGCAAAGCATGCAGAAGTTGAAGCAAGAATCATTTTGACAACAGCAGGTGGTACATGACGTCTGCGAGTTGGCTTAACTTTATCACCCAAAACAAGCATGTATGTACTGTACAGTACTGTACCATGTCCAAAGTTTTAGGTAGAAGAACAAAGAAAAGAAAACACCATGTTGCAATAGACTGCAGGATAGCTGTACTGTACAATCACAACAGATCGGAGGAGAAATCAAGCACCAAACACTGACATTCAATGTGGTTATGATCACATCTGAAGTCCACTTGAAGGTCAGGAATCGACCAAAACCCTATGAAGAGGCATTACAACAGTCTTCAAAGCAATCATTAGCCCCAGGATGTTGAAATAGGCTAGAATGACTGCTAGCGACACCAAATTCACCACCCCAAAAGGGTACTAGAGTACAATACACCCCAACCGATTAATGTTTTTTAACAAAAAAAAGGGGGAGTGATAAAACAGTAACCTGGAGTGATTTCAAGCTTCACCAAGGCATTGATAACCCATTTAAAGTGAAGAATAACCAACCCGAAGTGATTTCATGGATCACTAAGGGCTACAGCAGAAAAATCTGTTTCTGAGCAGTCTAGAGGATGTTACAGCATCCCTATGAGTAAAGGAGCTCTTCCGATCAAGTTTTAAGCGACCTGGGGAATTTTGAAGGATTTTCTTTACAGTAAAATGGTAAACCCAACGCTTTTTAAAAAAACGTTGGAACACCCTGTATATTTTAAAACAAAGCAAAAGCTATATATATATATATATATGAATTTCATGAATGAAGGAAGTTGAAATAAACCAAAAATAATGTCTTCAGAAAGACATTAAACTGGCTGCAAATAACAATACAAGCCCTGGGCAAGGCTTTAAACTGCTCAATTTCATATTATTTTATCATTTTATTGACTTAATTATTTTACTGACAACTTAATTTCATCTATTACAGCTTTCATCAATCAATATATATAAAATAACAAAAGAAAGATAAATATATATATCATATTGAGGGTTGAAAAACATAAAAGCCCTCAGTATGGCTATAAGCTTCTTTTTTTCCTATTATTTTTCTGGTTTACTTTATATTGGTTATTAAATGAAACTGACATATTCAAGTTTTGATAGGCTACAGGGCCATATAAAAAAATACCCTCAGCATGGCTTAAAACTGCTTAGTTCTTTTATGAATTATAATTCTGCTTTTTGAATTTGCTAATTGATTTTTTATTTTGCAATTCTACAGGGCTATAAATAACAAAAAAGAGCCCTGAGCAAGGCATTAAACTGCTCAATTTCTTTGTTTATGTTATTTTTTTTAATTACTGATTCTTTATTTTACTGGAATTTAGGTATTTTTTTTCAGTTTAATGAAATAATGAAAGGAATAAAAAAAATGAAGGAAAAGCCCAGGGCATACAACACAGAAGAAATGCCCTGAGCAAGGCTTTAAACTGCTGTTTTATTTTTTATGCTATTTTATGTTGTATAATAACTATACTGACATACTTGATTTTGCTTCTGCAGGTATTCAACATTAATAAACACCTTCATGATTCTATGAGCTTAAGAAAATGCTTTTAAAATAAAAATGAGTCCTTAACAAGACTATAAACTGTTGAATTGAATTATACAACTTGGCTTTGAAGATAAATCAAATCCCATGAAAACAAAAAATTATAAAACAAAAGTGTTTGGACAAAGGATATGGTCCCTGGAAAGACCATAAACTGCCCACCATTAAAATTCTCAACAAGGACTTAAAGTTACAACACAATCAAACAATAGTCCTAAATAAGACTATAAACTGTTTAATTCAAATTTGAACTTGGCTTTGAAGATAAATAAAAACCAAAAGTATTATCAAGAAAAGAAATCAACCAATGGTCCTTGGCAAGACCATAAACTGCCTACTCAAATTATTAACAATAATCAAAAATAAACAAATGGTCCTTGCCAAGACCATAAACTGCCCCTTTCAAATATCAAAAATAAATCACTAAAATTATCAACAAGGACCAAAGCAAAGACAACATATGGTCCTTGGCAAGACCATAAACTACCCACCACTAAAATTCTCAACAAGGACTCAAAAATAAACAAAAATCAACCAATAGTCCTTGGCAAGACCATAAACTGCCTATTTAAAATATTCAAAAATATTGAACAAGGACTATCAAAGGAGGATGAGTCCTAGGCAAGACTATAAACTACCTAAGGTTTCATTTCTTATTCTTTTTTAATTTCTAATTTTATGTAATTATAAAGAAGAATTAGAAAGATTTACTGACTTGAATGTTCTGAACATCTTTTTTATTTTTTATTTATTTAAAACTCATCTATTTATTTTTACTAAGAATTAGGGTCATATCCAATTAATGAGCTCAAGAATATTCTATTATACTTTTCCTACTATTACAACAAGAGCCATTAAGTTGGCTTAATTTTTCAACTCAATAATAACAATAATTAAAAAAAAACTCTACATCAAGTATTGTTTTTTTAAAAAAATGATCAATTTATTTGAAATATTTCTTCAATTACAAGAGAGTGATTGGAACTTGTTTGAAAAGAAGAAGTATTTGTGCCATGAAGGCATTGATTGAACTCTGAAGGAGTCATTCATATTAAAAACTTATAAATTGATGACATAATTTGGGGAATTTATATATTAATAAAACCTAAATGTGCTATTGATTCCAAAAGGAATTTTAAAAGCCCCCCAAAAGCAAACAAGAGTTTTTTTAAAAAATTGTACAAATTCTTATTTTTCACTGTTTATATTTTTTTCAACAACTCAAATGAATTTATGGGTAACAGAAAATCTGAACCATAAAGGGGATGGACTTGAAATAAAGTCTGAGTCACAATGATGATTCCAAAAGGAAGAGTTGTGGCATCACAAGGCTCATTATATGAATAAAGGACTCAAATTATGATCATTCAATTATGTCATATTAATTATAAAACCTCTCAAGAGCACCAATTTTTACTGATTGGCACAAATTACCACCTTCAACCAAATAGCTCCATGATCTTGATTATGATTCAGGATCATTTCTTTTGAAATTTGATTTTTACTCAGATATCTCAGTTAATGGTTATTTTATAGTTACATTAAAAATAAATAAATAAAAAAAACAACTTATTATTGAACCATCATCAAAATAAAATTATGTAAATCTTATGTATCGTTATTTATCCTTATAAAAAATCACTTTAAAAAATAAGTGGGGGGGGGGTAAACTTATTTCTTACACTATCCCTTATAGTGGAAGTTTGGGGGGAATGAGAACATATCCTCTTTAAAATTTGAAAACCAACTCAAGATTTTTAAATGGAGAGGGGGGCCCTGATCCAAACAAATATTATTGAAACAAAAATATCAATTAATTAATATTAAAATCAATTTTAAATCACCTTATTATTACAATTTTTCATTTTTCATTTCTTTATAACAGGTATAATTCAGGAATACAAAAGAACAAAAGAACCTAAATTATTTTGGAGAAATAGAAAGAGAATCGGGAAACAACTCATTATAGGAGAATTATTCAGAATACTAAAAATGAAGAAAATTATTTATAAAGAAAAGCAGGAGTTGCTTATGGATTGACCCTTGGACAACACCAGACCTTGGAGATTTCTTTGCCTCTGGATTGAAACTCAATTGGAATTCAAGAATCACTGGCCAGGATTCATGGACTGAAGGTTGACTCACTGGATTGATTATTGACTCAGAACTCACTCAACATGATGGACCAGCAAGATGATGTAAAAAACTCAATTCAAATTTCCCTTGGGATCTTAAAGAAGCTTGAAGACTCAAGAGGTCCTCAGCATGACACTAAACTGCTTCCCCTGTAGACTTGGGCAGGGAAAATTATAAAAACAGCCAAGCAGCTGGAGGGGATTGTCCTAGTCAGGAGAAGTGCTGAAGGACCATTTTTGTCCTCAGCATGACAATAAACTTCTTCCTTTGTGTAACAGGAAAAAGGGGCTCTTCGAAGTGAAGAGGGCCTGGCACTCAGTAAACTGGGACTCACTTATGGAGGGCTTGAAGATATGATAAGAAAGGGATACACTTAAGAGTGTTAAAGATGAATTACTAAAAGAATAAATATAAGAAAAGCAGCAACAAGAAATAAGAGCAAGAAATAGAAGAGCCAACCACAAACAATTTCAAGTCCACTGTTTCAACCTGTCAGAATGGAAAGAGAAGGGTTAATAAGGATATGGACACCCAACTCATACTGTACAGGCAAAAAGAGAAAATGCAAAGACTAACTTAAAATTAAATAATTATAATACCCAAATATAAGGATAAGAATTATTATAAAATAATAAATAAACTAAATTAATTAACTGGGGAAAAGTCCCCAGGGGGGAGAAAGAGGGGCTGGTATATGTGAGAATCACCAGCCCTGATCCAGAGGAAAAATTTTCATGAGAATAATTGATGATTGAATTGAGTCTGGCCAATACAGGTCCTGTACAGCTGTACAGAACCTGTACAAGAGGTGTGGTGTATTTGAGTGATCATACAGTTTCATACTGGTGTATTGAAACTGTATTGGGTGAATCCAACCTGTACAGGTATTGACAGGCTGTATTGATGTGTGAGCCTTGAGGTATATTTTACATACCCAAATAGGCCACAATTATCTCAAAAAGAAATTTTGAATTATACATAACTCATAAATCATGCAGATATTCAAAATTCATCATTTTTGATTTCAGAAAAGATGAATAACTTTTTATTGAGAAAGTAAATCCATGGATTTAAGGCCAGATTTGGATTCTACACAAAAATTCACCTAGGGTAGCTCCATAGAGTGAATAAGCTCAAATTAACTATTTGAGGTGGTAAAATGGAAAATACTTCAATACCACATAAAAGATCCGTCAAAATTTTTGTTTTTCTTAATTTCATGCCAAAATAATGGGAAAGTGAGAAATCCCATGTTACATATACACTAAGAATAGTGTTATGCATGTTTTGAGCACTTAATATCATGGTATTCTTACATGGACTTTTGGTACACCCATAGTGGATATCTCACTTTAAGCTTAAATTACTATTTTGACGTAAAAAATAGGCAAGGGGGACAAAAGACATCAAAGAGAGCCAGGGTACCCAACTTCTGAGGACTCAGAGGCATGGATAGCTCCAAAGCTTGGTTCCATGGCTGATCTTGACCCAATTGGTAAACTAAACCTCTTTGGGAACTTGGTTACCATGTCACAACTACTGTAAATCTTAAGAAAATAGCAAATAACCTGCTATTTTGACGTGCCAAGGAGGTAAAGAGCTACTTAGACTCCTGTAACCACGTCAATTCTTAATGACTTTCCATGGATAAACCCCAAAAGAGTAATTAAAACCCTTTTTGGACTTGTATCCATTGATTTACCTCATAGCAACCAGTGAAACACTGATATTTGCAATTCTACGTAGAAATGAGGTAAAAACTTCAAAAATTCATTAAAAATACAATTCTTAATGAATCTTTCTGAAACTTTCAGGACCCATGGAGGACTGTATCACCTATGGTACAACCAAAAAAAATTACAGTTTTACTAATAAAATTAAAAGTTTTACTTACAGTCCATTTTTGACCATTCTACGTGAAACTCTGGATCTTCAAAAATTCACAGTAATTAAAATCTGTGATGAAATTGGCAATAACATTGATAACTTTGAGAAATCAATGATTATTTTTTAATGAAAGAAGATTTACACATGTTACTCCTTTTATTCTTAACCATATTGGGGTTGGTAGCCATGTAAAAGCATCAATTAAGTAATTATGATAATCTTACGTGACAACAGATGATGCAATCATTAATCCAAAAAGGTTTATTGTTTTCTCACTCACTGGTTTTTCAGTTTGCTCCATGGCACGCCTCTGTGAGCTGTTGTTGACTTAAAAGAAGCTTCTTCTTGCTGTTTTTTCCACATGATCATCTTATTAATCATTTATATCAATATTACCAACAGGTAAGTATTAGTTAAAACTTTTCTTAAGTGTTTTATTCTTTCAGAATCAATCAGAAAGACGTGAAATCATAGAAATCAACTATATATTGTTGTAATACATTTATAAATTCATTTTGATCCTCTAAATCCACAATTCTATGTCAAATCTCTCTATCTTATCTTTCAATAAGCTCTTTGGAATATTAGTGAGTGATTTATCTTTAATTCTTAAAGTTTTTTTCTAAAATTAGTTTTATTCAAGAATTATCATTATAATTATTCTTGCAAAAGATAATTATATATTAAAATAATTTTATTATTTTAATAAAGAAGTTTTTATTATTAAATTCTTCTTGTAATTGATTCTAGTAGACAATTACTTACTCACTGTTAAAATCACTAGTAGTGCTTAACATGTGAAAGAAATAATTCTTTAATTATTTAATTGTGGCTATAATAATATTTTATTATTATATTTCATAAGAACAGACATAGTACTGTTGATTAATAGTAATATTATCATCAGTTTCATAGTCACATCTTACATGATGTACCAAACTGTATGCATGTTTCAGAATAAAGATTGCTGAAACTGAATGCTGATGCAGATACTGGATTTGCTGATTTGAGGTGTTTGAGTGGGTGTATGAATGAATACCCTTACCCCTGATGGATGGTTGTTACAGTATCCCCCTCTTGAAACTGGTGGGCTCCTGAACACCATAATACCCTGCCACTGTTGAGTGGCATCTCAATATCCCCACATTTTTTCAAAAAAATTTCTTTTTTAATTTTCTCTTCCTCTTGACCATTATCCTGAAAATCCTTCTTTACTTCTTCTCTGTCAAATTCAATTGATTCCCCCCCTTTTTCCAAGTTTGAGTAAGTATTCCACTTCGAAATATGCATTTCTTTTATTCTGATTCGATCAACCATGCCCTTGGGATATATCCCAGAATAAGGGCCACTCAGCTCTTGTGCTCAAAAAATGATTCCCAATGAGTATATGAAGTGTACTCATTGGGCAAGGCTTAATCCAATGAAATATTGAAAAAATTTCCTCCAAGGGGTCTTGTCCCCATTGTCCATGGGAATGGCCTCAAACAGCCCTCCAAAGTGCTTTTGGGCTGTGGCCTCTACCCTGGTGAATCTTGATATATCTTGATTTTTATGGCCCTTTGGGCCTTTTTGGGTGTTTTGGTGAATTTGGCCATATTTGGCTTTTTTGCGTCTTTGGGGTCCTACGGTCCGCAATCCGTGGGAGTTACTGGAGGCCCTGGGCCCAGATTTGCTGGGGACCCAGGGTGACCAAGGGGCCCAGAAATGGCCCAATTAGAAATTTCACCATACATGGCCTGGACCCATTTATGGGGTCCGGGACCATCAAGATCCTGGCCTCCTCAAAGTTGTAGGGGAGGCCCTGGGTGATGAGTTCAGCCCCATGTCACAACCATGGCAATTCACCTCCTTGGATCCCCATATGGCATATCAAGCCACGGTTCTTTTATGGCCAATTGGCCATATCCATCACCAGTGGCCAATATGGCCACGTCATTATCTTATGGACCATTTATGGCCATTTGTGTTTTGGGGCCTTCATGGCCCTTCACCTCAATCCAGAACCCATAGCGGCAATTTATGCCCAAATGGGTATTTCTGGTCATTTCCCTCAAAACCAGGGGAAATGGCCCAAATGGCTGTTTTTGGCCATTTGGGCTCATAATGCGCATTTTGCGCATTTGCGCACTTTGCGCATTTGCGCATATTTGCGCACTTTTGCGCATTTTGCGCATTTTTGCGCACTTTGCGCATTTGCGCACTTTTGCGCATTTTGCGCATTTTTGCGCACTTTGACGCAAAGTGTCCAAAAGACACTTTCCCGCCTTTTGGGCCAGTTTTTGGCTCAGAACCCTAAAATGGCCAAAAACCCCAAAAGGCCCAGAAACACCATTCCAAGCTCTGAAGCCATTACATCCATCCTTTTCCCTCTGCCTTTCCACCTCAAGACCTTTGGACGTAATCTTCTTGCCAATCAACCAATATGCCATGAATGATGTTATATATCTTTGTGCATCATTTTTCAACAGCAATTCAATGGTGGCAATATCAAATGCTCATTTCAACATTCCAACATCTCATCACGTCATCAAGGCACCCAATCATTCAGAGGAATCATCAAGGCTCAAGAGCAAGTGTTCCAGCGTCAAAGACCAATGACACCATCAAGCAGTCATTGGTTATTCTCACTCCAAGTATTCCCTCCAAGGGAATACTGTCAATTCATTCTCAAGTGTATTCAAGAGGCAGTGCCAAAAAGAAGTTGTCAAGTGTCAAAGCTCCACTTAATCCATCTTGGCAACCATATTCGTTTCAATACAGTCTGGATCCATCAAGACCTGTATTTCATTTTCAATCATGGGAAATTCATTCAACCCAATTCAATTTCAACATTAGCCAACTGTATCAATTCCCAAAAGAATCAATACAGCCTCAAGGATCAATACAGATCAGTTTTCAGCCTGAAGAACTCAAGCTCCCAACTTTTCACATATACCGGCTACCCTTTCCACCCTGGGGGGTTTTCCCCAGTTAATTAATATATTTTGATTTTATTTTATCTCTATTTTCTTTTCACTTTAGTTAAGCAAATACTGATATTATTAAGTCAGTCATTTAGCACTTTTCTCTTTTCTCTTTCTTCGCCTGTCAATGGATATTTGGTGGTCATATCCTTACTAATTCCATTATTCATTTTTTGGCAGGTTGAAACAGTGATTAAGGACTTACTTGGTTGGCTCTTTGGCCATTTGGCTTCCCTTTCCTCTTTTGCATCTCATCTTGTACCTGCCTATCTTTTAGAGGAATTCATTCTTATTATTTTTATTCTTTATCCTTTCGGAGTCTTCCAAGTGAGTTCCCTGATTGCTGAGTGCCAGGCCACTCTTGTATTTCTGTCCAAGAGCCCCTGTGACACCCCAAAGGGGTATGAACCTTCACCTTAGAGGCTTTGAGGGGGGGGCATAATTGAGTTATGGCCCCATTTCCTTGATATGGAGTGGATTGATTCTGACATCTTGAATCTTCTGCTTGCATATTCTTCAGTTATGAGTTCCAAACTGACTGAGCTCACTGAATCTTCTCCTTCTGCACCGCCACCGTCTGTTCTTCATGGTTCTGGCATCTTCAGTCAATTGTCCTCCCCTTCCATGGCGTCTTCTGGCCATTTTGATCCCTCCCAAACCTATGATGGGTTCAGAGCAGTTGAAGTTCTTGATCCTGCCTGTACTGAATTTTTGGCGAAGGGTAAGGATTGCATTCAACATTACAATCCTCAATCGTCAAAATGCCACTTTTGCTTTGTTGGGAAGAAGCCATGTCACTGTACCGGATCAACTTTGTCCCAGGTCAGGAGGCACTTATGGAGCAGGAAAGATGGGCCTTATGGGCAGGAATTCCCCATTCTTGAGGAGCCTACCCCTGATGCAACTTCTGGATTTTCTCAATGTGAGTGATTTGCATATTTTGATTGAATTGGTGCTGATAATTTGATGTAGTGACTGGTTCCAGGCAGAGGGATGTGGCCAGATGGACTAATGTTGGAGGGTCCATTCCAATCGGTGGTAGGCCTATACACTACAGCTCAGAAATCCCAATCTCAAGGACCAATGCTGATTTAGTAGTGAAGGTAGTAAAGACACTAAGAAGAATTGTTGATTTCCCAACAGATCCAGATGCTGAAGGAAGTGATGAGTTGGATGGTGAAGAAGTTCAAGTTGTTCCTCATTCAATTGGCCATCCATCCAGAAATTCCTCTTCTCAACCTCTTGCCAACACTAGATTCCAAAGTCAAGTTATTCCCAGAACTCCAAGAACCTTCCAACCAATGCTTGCTTCCATTCCTACAACCCTTCCTCCTCCTTCACCAACTACTTCCCACACCACCAGGCCTGCCTTGAATCCAGCAGTAAGACCATCACCAGTTCAACAGTCCAGAAACTCACCCATAAACACCTCCCGTCAACTCCAACCTGTGGCCAGCTCCTGCAGAAGAAGAGATGGATTGTCCCCTTTGCCGTTTCCTGCCGCTCAAGTTATTCAAAGAAGAGAACATTGGCCTATCCGGGTTACCAGAGAAGATACCAACACGGATAGTGAAAGTAAAGATGCTGTGGCCAGATTGTTCAGGAGGGTTGATAGAAATAGAAGAGAGGTGATTATGTATGCCAATTACAGGACTATTCCAGGTACTCCTTCTGAAGAGATGGCTGCAAATTTTGCCTGGTATGAAGATGAGTTGATAAATGATTTCCAGAGAACTTTTGATGATTTGGGTAGAGATAACTGGTTTTCCTTTTCCTTGTTTGTGTTTGGTTTGACTTCTATCCCCACTCTTATAAATACTAAAAAATGAAAAAATAATGGAACCTCCCAATACATGATTTGGGAGAGGATGTTGCTGCTTTAAAGAAATAAAAGAAAGAAAATTATACAAGTAAAGAAAGAAAGAAAAATAAAAGAATAAGAGAAAATGAGAGTAAAGAAAGAAATAAAGAAAACTCCTGATTGTTGGTCCTTCTTGTGGTGAGTTGCTTGATTCTGGCCAAAAGGTGTCTGAAAAATGGAAACCAAGCATTTGATGCTCACAGAGTGGCCAAGGTAATGTTTTACAAGAAGTAGAACCCTCAGGGATGCATACCAGGAGATGGAACTTACTTTCATAACTTCCACTCCCCACCAAGCACCATAAAATTGAAAAGAATTGCCATAAATGACTTCTGAGATGAATTGCCATAAATGACTTCTGAAAAGAATTGCCGTAAATGACTTGAAGTAATGAATGTCTTGAATTATGATGATTGGAATAAATTAAAATGATAAATAAAAGAGAAAGAAAGGAAAATTAAAGAAAGAAACATTTGGACATATGTTGATAAGGTCCAAATCAGAGGGTATTGGTGTTGTATGCTTCCTGAACCTGCCCAAAGAATTGACAAGTGCTCACAAAGTGGCCAAGGTGATTCTTACAACAACATATGGGTAGAATACCCCCTTAAAGGTGCATGCCAGGAGCGGAACTTACTTTCATAACTTCTTCTCCCCACCAAGCACCATAAATCACACTCTTGAGGTATTTGGACCAGGCTTGTCTGGATACAATGAATGGAAGTCCTTGACAAGATCTGGTGAATTGGTAAGGTTTGAAGCTGGTTCCCAAGTGGTTCTTTCTGGGTCTTCACTGAATCCTTTCCACTTTACAAGATACCATAATTTACCTCTTTTGAGCTTTGAGTCCAGAGCCTGAGCCACTTCCCATTCTTGTTGCTCCTCCACTAGGATTGGTGTGGTGGAAATTGATGTTGATTTGGATTGTTGAATGCTTGACTGGTTCTAATAAGGACACATGAAAGACAGGGTGAACTGACTTCTATTGCTGAGGCAACTTGAGGTGATATGCGTGGCTTCCAATCTTCTTCAGAACTTCAAAAGGTCCCAACCATCTTTCTGATAACTTCTTGGTGGGTCTTGTTGTCTTGATGTTCTTGGAGGCTAGCCATACTTTGTCCCCAGGTTGGAAATCAGGTGGAATTGCTCTATTTCTATCTGCATACTTCCTGAATCTCCTTATTGCTGACTCTAATTCTTCTTTGACAACTTGCTGTACTGATTGGAGTTTTGTTGATAGCTTTCCAGCAGGTGAGTCTTGAGAAATATGGATTGAGTCAAAGCTGGGATTTCTTCCATAAATGGTGAAAAAAGGTGATTGCTTGGTTAATGAATGTTCTGCATTATTATAGGCAAATTCAGCCAGAGGGAGCCAGGTGTACCAGTCATCTTGATGATAGCTGACATACATCCAAAGGTACTGTTCTAGTATCTGATTTACCCTCTCTGTCTGTCCATCTGTTTCAGGGTGAAAGGCAGTTGAAAGATCTCTTGCTATCTTGAGCTGCTGACACAATTGAGTCCAAAATGATGAAACAAATAAGGATCCTCTATCACTGACAATACTGACTGGAAGTCCATGCTTGGAAAATACATGACTAATGAAGATTTGAGCTAAGTACAGAGAAGTGATTGTTCCATAAGTTGGAATGAAGATTGCCATTTTTGAAAATCTGTCCACAACTACTAAAGTTGAATCAAAGTTGTTTGAAAGTGGAAATTGAGTGATGAAGTCCAAGGACCAGACAGAATTGAAAGAGGCTTGAGTAATCCAAGCTTCTTGTGATGAATGTTCTTGTTTCTTGAACATTGCTGACATGAGGACACATAGTCCTTGATGAATTGATTCATGCAAGCGCAATAAAAATCCCTCTTGATGAGCTTGAGGGTCTTCTCCTGGCCAGGATGGCCAGCCAATGGTGAGTCATGACGCTTTTGAAGAATATTGAGTTGAAGTTCTTCATTGCTTGGGATTACCACTCTATCTTTGAATAATAATAACTTGGCTTTAGGTTCAAGAGAATAATCTGGAACTGATTCACCTCTTGCTAGTTGCTTGAGTATTTCTTTATAGTCTTTGTCTTGCCATACTTCTTTTTGAATCTTGTCCACTAAATCTGAGAAAATCTCCACTTTGATTGAGAAGAATATTGACTCTTGAATTCCATCTTGCTTGATTACTTGATGAAAATTTTGAGGATTCTTGCTGATGAAGTCCACCCCCCTCTCTGGGTACAAGGCGTCCCGATGTGACAAGGCATCTGGTAAAGTGGCCAGCCTGCCTGGGCAGTAAGTGATAGTGAAATGAAATTCTGAGAGAAATTCATCCCAATGGGCCTGACGACAAGTAAGAACTTTGGAAGACATGAAATACTGCAAGGAAGAGTGGTCTGTCAAGACCTCAAAAGAATTGGAAAGAGAAAGAAGAAATGCTCTCCAGCGCTTGAGAGCCCAAACTATGCCAAGGAGTTCCTTGTCATGAATTTCATAGTTGAGTTCAGCCGGTAAGAGCTTGCAACTATCAAATGCAATGGGATGCTTTCCCGAGTCATTCACCTGACTCATTACAGCACCCAATGCATAATCAGAAGCATCAGTCTCTACAATAGTAGGTAGAGATGGATTGAAATGGGATAAGATAGGAACAGAGGTGAAAGCTTCTTTGAGTGCTTGAAACTGACTAAGAGTTTCCTCATTGAAGATTAAAGGAGAATCGTTTTTGAGAAGGGAAGTGAAAAAAGTGATTTTTTTGGAATAAATTTTAATGAAACAACAATAAAAATTGGCAAAGCCAAGAAAATATTGAAGGGCCTTGATGTTTTTGGGCTGAGGCAAATTGAGGATTTGCTGAACTTTTGAAGAATCCATCTTGAGGCCATCACTTGAAACAACATAGCCCAAGTATTCCACACTTGAGGCATGGAATACACACTTGGAGGCTTTGGAAAAGAGATTATTGTCCCTCAGTCTTTGGAGGACAGAGGCCACATGTTTGACATGTTCCTCCTCAGAACTGGAAAAGACCATAATCTCATCTAAATAAACCACAACAAACACATCCAAAGAAACTGCAAAGATATCATTTACTAGATTTTGGAAAGAAGCAGGAGCATTGGTCAAACCAAATGGCATGACCAAATACTCATAACTACCATATTTGGTTCTAAAGGCAGTTAAGCGCTCATCCCCCTCTTTGATTCTCAGAAGGTTATATGCACCACACAAATCTATCTTGGAGAAGATAGTGGAACCGTTGAATACGGTAAGAAGCTGGTTAATAGGAGGAACAGGGTATCTGTTCTTCCTAGTGACAGCATTGAGTTTGCGGTAGTCAACACACAAACAAAGACCTCCATCCTTTTTCTTGACAAAAAGGACAGGTGCTCCTGTTGAAGAGGAGCTTGGTCTAATGAAACCTTTCTCTACATTCTCTGAAATGTAGGCCCGCAGTGTTTCTGACTCTTGATTTGATAATGAGTAGATAACACCAATTGGAGGTAGAAGACCCTCCAATTTGATATGGTGATCACAGGCGCAGTGTGGAGGAAGTTTCTCAGCTTTCACCTTGGAGAATACATCCAAATATTGGAGATAAGCAGGAGGGTCTACCTTCAACACAGTTTCAATTTCTTCTGGCTCTTCCTCCTCATCCCACTGCTCCTCCAGGGATGCTTGAAAAGATAAGGGAGGAAGGTCCATATCCCCTTGGAAGAGATGAAGTGAAGATATGGAAACATCTTCTCCAACATCCTTTATCTCTTTGAAGACTTCATCTCTTAATGGAAGTAATGACTGAGAGGGAATGATGGAAGGGGTATGGACAGAAGAAGGAAGGGAAGGTGTCTTAAGTTCACCAACCAGAGCAACACTGTTGACAGAAGTGGCTAAGTAATTACTAGTAGAAGGAATAATACCACTAGAATCCTTATGACTAGAATCATAGGTGATCAATCCATTTTTCCAATCAATAATGGGATTAAAATGGTAATGGAAATCATAGCCCAATATCAGGTCTTCTCCCTTGGGTGAATCTATGATAAAGAAGTCCCATTCAAAGCTTGGGAAGGAAGGCAAGTCAACTACCCAATTGGTATAATGGGTGATGAACAAGGCAGGGGATTCATTAGAATCCAAAATGAAAAGAGGAATTCTTTCAGGGAGCTCTGACAGAGTCAATGAGTACTTGAGAACAAAATTCTTTGCAATAAAAGAGTTTGTAGCACCAGAATCAATGAGAATACTATAAAAAATATCAGAGACAGAAGAGAAAATAAGAAATTTTAAAGATTTCTTGACACTAGTATTCAGAGTGCACAATTGTGCTCTTGAAGGAAATAAGTGAGAAACATTGAACACATCATGATTCCCACTCAGGCTATTCCCGGCTTGCTTCGGAAGCCTCTTGATGATGACCCAGGCTTGTTCTGAGGTCTCTTGAAGCATTTTTCAATTGGGTGCTTTCCACCACAATAAGTACACAACCCCTCTTTGATCCTCCTCTCCTTTTCAGAACCGATCAATTTATTGTCCTTATTGAGGAGAGCGGCATGGGGCTTGTCCTTTGAAGATTGAAATTGCTTGCCCTTCTTGTTCTTCTTCTGGTGAGATCTCTTTGAAGATGAGTTTTGAGGAGGCCTAGATTGATTGGATCCAATGACTGGAGGCTTCTTCTCTTGATTGCCACCCTTTTCTTTTTGCCTCTCACGATATCTTGTGTCTAATTCTAAGGTGACATCCATAAGCTCTTGAAGAGTATCAAAAGTTCCAGGGTGAGAAGCCAACTGATCCAGTAATATTGATGCCAATCCTCTTCTGTAAACATGGATATAAGCTCTTTCCCCCCAATCTCCAATTATTGACATTAAGCTTCTGAAATCTGCGATGTACAAGGAAACATGACCGCTTTCCTTCATCCTCAAGTTGTCCAACTCTTGTTCAGCTTTCCTGACTTCATTGGGGTCACCAAACAGAGTGAATAATTGAGATTCAAAAAATGACCAATTCTTGAGGAGGTAGGAAGGGTCTTCATTGGAAATATTTGAGAGATAGGGTTCAATCCACTTTCCAGCTCTACCAGTGAGAAAAGAAGTTGAGTAAACAACTTTCTTCTTGTTAGAGAAGAAATTTGCTGGATTATTATGGAAGATTAATTGACAGGATTGGATAAATCCTCTCAATTTATCAGCTTGAGTACCATCAAAAGAATCAGGTGCCTTCATGGATGGAGTCTTGAGAGCAGGGGCTTTGGAATTGTCCCTGGGAGAAACTGCTTGAGTGAGTTTCCCCATGAATTGAGTCATCTGCTCCATCATCTTGAGGAGACTTGGATCAGTTTGAGAGACAAGAGGGTGACTAGAAAGGGCTAGATTAGAACCTTGAGGCACCTCTGGAGCATTTGCCAAGGCATCTGCCACTTCAGTTTCCCCAGAATCGTCCTCTTCCACAGACTCTTCCCCCTCTTCATCTTAAACTTCCCCTTGTCTTGCTCTTGAACCTTCAGACATGCCAGGGTAGCCACCTAAAAGTCCAGAAAAGGATCTTGAGCTTCTAGATTTCATTCCACCTCTTCTTGAGGGTGCTGCTCCTTCCATTGGTGGTCCTCTGTCCAAATTTGCACTCAGTTGATGAACTGATGGTGTGCGGTCAAGAGGAGCCCTTGCTGTAGCAGTGAGAACAGCTTGAATTCTTTGGTATCTAGTATTTTTGGCTGGGGGACTATGCTGAACTGGCATTTTGAATAAAATGAAATAAAACTTGATGGTATGAGAATAATAATCAGAACTGGGCCAAATCAATCACAATAAAATCTTGATGAATCTTCAGGAATCAATTCAACTCTTGAGGTGAAATCAAATTCAGTCAGCAATCAAATCAATTCAACAATAAACAATCAATTCAAATCAAATATCAATAATCTTGAGTAAATCAACAATCAATCAATATTCAATCAATAAATCTGTGTCTTCAATGTAAAATCAAGGTCTTGAGGAATCAATTCATCAATTCAAAATCTTCAGAAATCAATTCAAGATCTTGATGAGTCGAAATCAGTAAATAATAAAATCAATTCTTGAGGATCAATGAAATATCTTGAGGATTCAAAGTCAATCAATAATCAAAATCAGCTCTTGAGGATCAATCAATATCTTGAGAAGTCAAAATCAATCAATAATCAAAATCAGCTCTTGAGGATCAATCAATATCTTGAGAAGTCAAAATCAATCAATCCAATCCAAATAAGAACCCTGAGCCGCTGAATCAATAATCCAATGAATCCCAATGAATAATCCAATCAATTAAACCAATAAATCAATCCTGAATAAGACCTGAATCAGAGCACAGAAAAATTGATTGATAAAATGAAATGAGATGAATGAAATGGTCAGCAATGATTAAGAAAGAAGAAAAATCAATTTCATATGAATGAAATGAAGGAGATGAAATTGATGAGAGAGAAAAATCATAATCATTAAAGATCATTAAGTCATAAAAGAGATCATAATTGATGAATGAGAGAAAATGAATATAAATGAATGAAAAGAAAGAATCAAATATGAGTTGATTAATTTAATGTCACAGGGGCTCTTCAAAGTGAAGAGGGCCTGGAACTCAGTAAACTGGGACTCACTTATGGAGGGCTTGAAGATATGATAAGAAAGGGATACACTTAAGATTGTTAAAGATGAATTACTAAAAGAATAAATATAAGAAAAGCAGCAACAAGAAATAAGAGCAACAAATAGAAGAGCCAACCACAAACAAGTCCAAGTCCACTTTTTCAACCTGTCAGAATGGAAAGAGAAGGGTTAATAAGGATATGGCCACCCAACTCATACTGTACAGGCAAAGAGAGAAAATGGAAAGACTAACTTAAAATTAAATAATTATAATACCCAAATATAAGGATAAGAATAATTATAAGATAATAAATAAACTAAATTAATTAACTGGGGAAAAGTCCCCAGGGGGGAGAAAGAGGGGCTGGTATATGTGAGAATCACCAGCCCTGATCCAGAGGAAGAATTTTCATGAGAATAATTGATGATTGAATTGAGTCTGGCCAATACAGGTCCTGTACAGCTGTACAGAACCTGTACAAGAAGTGTGGTGTATTTTAGTGATCATACAGTTTCATACTGGTGTATTGAAACTGTATTGGGTGAATCCAACCTGTACAGGTATTGACAGGCTGTATTGATGTACCAAACTGTATGCATGTTTCAGAATGAAGATTGCTGAAACTGAATGCTGAGGCAGATACTGGATTTGCTGATTTGAGGTGTTTGAGTGGGTGTATGAATGAATACCCTTACCCCTGATGGATGGTTGTTACACTTTACAGGTGTTTATCATTATCAAATTGGCCAAAATGAACAAAGTGTAGCCTCAAGCCATCAATGAAGACAAGAAAATTCCTCATCAATCAATAAAACAACCAGGAGAATCTTGCATCAAGAGGGAATCATTAAGATTGAGGAATAAAACAAGAGTCAAGAGGAATACAAATTCAAGCCCAAAGGAGCTCAACAATCAAGATAAGCCCTTGGATTAGGCCATAAGGTACTTGCATGACTTCAACTGCAGGACTTGTATACCTAATATACAGGGGTTACACACCTAGTTGTAGGTCCTGTATGACCTTAAACTACATTTTTATGGAAGAAAGAAGAAAGAAGAATTGTGAAGACCTCAAGATTTCAGGACACTAGCAAATTCTTAGAAATAATTAAAAAAAAGAGAAGAAGAAACAAAATAACTAATTGAAGATGGATCACCAAATTTTAGCAGCCAAATACAAATCAGTCCTGAAGAAGGTGAGACCAGTCAATGAGTCAATGCCTCAAGACCTTAACCCACCTTTGTCAAGAGGTCCTTATGAAACACCCTTATCACCAAACCCACCTATATTTCAAGAAACCTTCAAGGTCACCCATGAAAGACTGCAAGCAGTCAATTTTGGCCCACCTGGATGGTTATCAAATGAAGAAATCAATTTACTTAAAAATGTTATTACTTCAAGGGAAAAAGCAATAGCCTTCTGTGAAGAAGAAAGAGGATTACTCAAGCACTCATATGGAAAACCTTAAAAAATACCAGTAATACCTCATGAACCTTGGCAGAAGAAACCAATTCCCATTCCCAAATCAATTTTACCTCAGTTTACTGAATTGATCAGAGAAAGAATCAGGACTGGACTCTATGAGCAATCCACATCAAGCTACACAAGCCCCATCTTTTGTGTGGCCAAATCAAATGGGAAACTCAGAATTGTCCATGACCTTCAAGAACTCAACAAAGTCACCATCAAGGATGCTGGCTTACCACCTCATATTGAAGAATTTGTAGATGCATTTGCAGGAAGAGCATGCTATGGACTAGGAGACATCATGGGAGGATATGATGAAAGAGAATTAGATGTCACTACAAGACCCCTCACCACTTTTGAAACACCCCTTCGAAGGAGGCAACTCACAAGACTACCCCAAGGAGCCACCAACTCAGTAGAAGTATACCAAGCCCAAATGACCTGGATACTCCAAGAAGAAATACCAGAAAGTGTAGGAATTTTTATTGATGATGGAGGAATAAAAGGACCAAGATCCCTTTACAACCAAGAAACACTACCAGAAAAACACTCAATCAGAAGATTTATATGGGAATATGCCATAACCTTAGAAAGAGTTTTATTCAGGATTGAAGAAGCAGGACTTACTATCTCAGGATCAAAGTTTGCATGTTGTGTTCCAGCTTTGGACATAGTAGGGCATGTTGTATCATTTAAAGGAAGAACAATTTTAAATCAAAAGATTAACAAAATTCAGAATTGGCCAACACCTCTTAACAAGAAGGAAATAAGGGGATTTCTTGGAATTTGTGCCTATGTAAGGATGTTAATTGAAAACTTCTCACAAGTTGCATCACCACTCAGAAGGCTCACAAGAGAGGATATTGACTGGGACTGGGATCAAAAATGTGAAGAAGCTTTCCATAAGCTCAGAAGAATAGTTGGAGAAGAAATAACCCTCAAGAAATTGGATTTTGACAAAGGATCAGGAAAAATTAAGCTAGCAGTAGATTCAAGCTACATTGCTGCAGGAGAAGTACTCACTCAAGAAGATAAAGAAGGAAAAGACAGACCAGTATTATATGCATCAATGACTTTTTCAAAATTAGAATCAAAATACTCACAACCCAAATTAGAACTCTGTGGAGTTGCAAGAATTCTCAAGAAGCTTCAAACAATACTTTGGGGACAACATTTTGAATTACAGGGTGATGCCAAGGACTTAATTGAAATGATAAACACCCCTTGCTTACCCAATGCCCCCATGACAAGATGGGTAGCTTTCATTCAACTATTTTCCTTTGATTTGGTACGCAAACCAGGGAAAACTTTCACTATGCCAGATGGGCTGTCAAGAAGACCAAAAAACTCAGAAGAAGATGCAGAGGCACCAGAATTTGATGAAGAAGAAGATTGGATCAAGCCACACCCTGGATTTGGGGTCAAGAATGTAAATTCACTCAATTTTTCAGGAATACAAGTACCAACAAAACAAGAAGGATTATGGAAGAGGATTCAAGAATACTTAAGTACAATGAAAAAACCACAATCAAGTAAAGATGAACAATTTAGAAGGATAAAAAGGAGGTCATCCAATTTTTTCTTGGAAGATGGCCAGCTCAAAAGAAGGAATAACCCAAACCCTCAATTGGTGATATCAAGTCAAGAAGCTCAAAGCTACATTTTGAAGTCACTTCATGAAGACATGGGCCACAGAGGGGAAAATGAAACTTACAGAAGAATTAAAGCAAGATATTGGTGGGAAGGAATGAAGAAATCAGTCAAGAAATGGGTTCAATCTTGCCTGGCCTGCCAAAAGAGAAGTCAAAGCTTCCAAAGGGAACAAGGAAAGCCTACAGCAACATCAACAATCTTTGAAAGGGTAAGCATGGATGCAGTCCATATTAAATCTGGAAGATGGAAGTACATGGTTGTGGCCAGAGATGATTTTTCAGGATGGCCTGAAACAATTAGACTAGTCAAATTAACAGGAAAAGCAGTTGCAGAATGGTTTACCTCAGAATGGATATGCAGGTATGGCTCACCAAAAGATGTAACTGTTGATGGGGGGCCAGAGTTTGGAAAAGAATTGCAAGATGCAGTAAAGAAATCAGGATCAAGAATCAGAGTCACCACACCCTATTACCACTACACAAACTCATGAATTGTCCCTAAGGTATAGTGATTAAAATGTAAGGTAAATTGATCAACTATTTTCACATTTTTGCAAAAAAAAATCTGATTTTTTTTTAGTTAGTCAGCTTTTAAATTTTCAGTTTGCTGAGGCTTTTCCTTAGGCTTCCACATACTTCTACTCCAAAAAATTATTTTTCCTTATTTCTACCATATCTCAATGCTCATTTTGTTGTACTCTTACATCTTTATTTAATTTTTGGTGTAATTTTTCTTACACTTTGGTTTTTGCTTTGGAGTCAGCAAAATCCTGAGTTGAATACCATTTCCAGCTATACATCTGTTTGGTCAGCAATATTTTCTGGAAGTTTAGTTTATGAAACATTAGTAATGTGTGTATACACACCCTGTTTTCTAGGATTTCAGCCACTTGTTTCAACTTTTGAGGTGTCCATTGGCTTCAAACATTAAAAACTGAGAGAAAGAATCAATCATCATTAATGATAAAATATTTTCACTTATTAAATAAGTATCAATATTCCAGGAACAACATCAAGTTAATGTGAAGAATTGAAAAGCAAAAGTGTAAATCAAAACATAACATTTCAAGCATAAAAATGCTATATACAACTTTATACATCACATACAGTATTATGTTAGACAACAAAGGATAGGTATAACAATTAAGAATTGAGAACTTATCAAGCACAATTTTATGAACAAAAATATGTACTAGACAACATAGTTTCAAGCTTACTAATTAGTGGTTTGATTTTGGGTTTGTAACGTAGTCGCAAAGCATTAACTAAATGATCAGGGCGTGAGTTTAGCCATCCAGGGTCATAGCATGCCTTTAAAATCCGAGATGGAGGTTTTATCTGGCTTGCCAATGGTGATGAAACACGGCGGCGTATTCGGGTTGCTGCACCAGATCGGCCTTTGGGGTTTACGTTAGAAGCCTGAGCTTTCAGCTCATCAATGGCAACCATCATGCGTTCAATTCTTGGGTGCCGCCACTCAACTCGTCGAATCACACATTGCTTGGGTTGCTTCTTAGAGTACGACCTTTGGATAGGTTGGGAAGCCTCAATGTCGGTATCATCATCACTACAGCAGGCTTTCACGACTGGGATCAAATTGCTAAGACTTGGGTATTGGCTCAAGGTTGCGATGCGGGCATGACGGAGCTGAAAAGTAGATATCATAAAGTTCAGCAAATGTTGCATTTGATGGATGCTATCAACAGCCTTACATTTGTTAACCTTGAAGTGCGACGAAGGTTTTTTTCATGCATTTCTTGTTTACCAGAGCTCCATATATTCTCTTGACGATATCTGCTTGCAATGCAAGTTGAATATCAGTCTGGCTAAGGCTAAAAAATCAATGTAACAACATAGAGCTCACCGCCTTCTCAGCCGTTGGGTAACATGAAGATAAATGGCGTTCCGAATACTTTCTTTGCTAAAATCCTGCATGTCAATCCCAGCATATTCATTACATCGGACCAATTCAAAAAAGGTTTCCACAGCAAAATCAAGCAAGTACTCATTATCAGGGCTGTCAAATGGTTGAGTAAAGTCAGGGCGGAAAGATGTCATTCCAGCTTCACGCATCATTTGCCATAGGATCGCCAAGGTTTCTGGGGTAGCAGCTGGATGCCCAGGCCCTCCACGATATGGGTAACATGGATCTACATCTTCTTCCAGGTTTGCTGGTTCATCATCCAACTCCATATGCGAACTGTGTTCAGAATTGGGTGGGTGGGGAAGAAACTTTGCTTTAGAGCCCAAAAGGGTGGCAATGTGTTGTCGAATTAAGTGCTGAAAAATAAAACCTTCAATACATCAACATAAAAGCAGATGGCAAAAGTGTAAATGGAACATACAGCAAGCTGCCCGCCTTGGGCCATTCCCTTTAAACCAGATGAAGATTTGGCTTTACTTTTGGAAGTCCTTGCAGAGTGAAATCCAACATTTGAAGCCGCATGAATTGATATGCTCAAGTCCTCAACAGTCTCAACAACAGTAGTCATCTTATCGAGCATCTGGCTAGCAAATTCTGTAGATTGGGTTGCATAGGAGTCAAACTTGTGCAAAAGTCTTTCACAATGTGATTGACGTCGATCAAGAGTAAAGTCGTCATGAGCACAAGGAACAGAGGAGCGCCATCTAGACACATCTGATGGGTTGTTGTCAATAGACATCGGTTCGCTGTGATCATCATCATTTTGTTGAAAATTTGATATATTGCTGGCCTTATGTGTATGGGTAGATGTTAATTTCTGGCTGCTTGAACCTGTAAATGGCACTGATTGTGTTGGCGGTGATTTTTGTAGTTCCGGATTGTCAAAAGTTATGGACTCCATTGGGGAGGACGGTTGATAATATGAATTGTTGGGTAAAGCACCCTCTGAGAAAAGAAGAGGAGGCGAGATGGGTAGTAGCAATGATGAAACTGGGCCACCATGCAAGGAATAAGAGGGTTCATCAGTTGAGGGGTTTCTAGGTGCCTTGGATAAGTTTTGGGGGCGCTGCAGTTGAATCGGGAAGGCCTCCTGTTCGCCATCATGATTAAAGGAATTGCGTGGAGGGGTGATATGTTGAATGCTTTTACGTGCTCTTTGAGAGGCCATCATTATTTGGCGTTCCCGCATGGCATCATACAGCTCAGATATACGTGCTTTGCGGTCGCGTGATTTATAGCGAATGTGATGCTTGTCAAGACAAGCTTTCATCTGGGCAACAGTTAAACGTGATGAGGCTGAAAAAAAATTGTGAATCACTAAGAAAATAATGTTATAAGTCAGAATCAAATCAGAAAAAAACTCACGCAGTAATGCAGCTGGGGCCTTCTTTGATAGGTTAGGCCAAGGCGTGATGCTGAGTAATGGTGAAGAAGACGCTGCTAATGATTGCTGCGCTGGTAAAGCAATAACAGACTGTGGTGAAGATGAGCTTCGTTTTGATTCCTGTTCTTCAAGAGGGAGGTCACTCAATGGGACTTCTGATTGATGCTCAGATTGGAAGCTTTGATTTTCTGATGTGTTATGATCAGGTTCCGAACTTGGTTGATAATCGCTCTGATCAGTGTCATCGGAGTTTTCTTTGGTGTGACATGAATGATCATCTTCAGAACTGGGGTGGTTATCACTCAAACCATTTTCATCATAATCTTCATTTTCCTGGAAACCGTCATTGAAAATATATGGTGCTTGTTGTGATTCATCATGCTTCGGAGGTTGGAGAATAGAATTGTTGGGTGAGAAATGGAGTGTGGACAAAAGAGGATTGCAATCAGCCTAAAAAGTAAAATTGGTGGGTAAACAACTCTTGATAATTTATGTTTAGAATTATTTGTAGTATGATTGCAGCAAAATTACCTCTTCTCCATGGGTTGAGAGGCTTCTCAGGCTGTTACTGCTTTCAAAATCAATAGAGACATTTGATGTAGAAATACTGTTTTTGTATTCAAGTGATTCTGGTTTCATGTTTTGGGTAGAACTGGGTGAAGCTGTGAGAAAAAAGTCAGCAAGCAGATGATGGGGCGAGGTTAAAAAGGTGTCCCTACATGGTTGATGAGGAGGTAAAGAAGAATTTTCCTTTGAGATTTGACAATGGGAATAAGTGGGTGAAAAATTGGATACGGAGTCCTGCTTGTGTAGATTGAAAAATTCAAGTGAATTATCAGAAAACATGGATTGAGGTAAGTTGCTTGGATTGGATGATTGCATTGTTGAAAATGGTTGAACATTCTTTATACTCACATTCGGTAATACATTTTGAACTGAGGAGGCTTTGCCATAATCATAAAGCTCCTTGTGAGAAGAGAATGACGTTGCTTGATTGGGACCCTGCTGAAGAGAACACAATGGTGGACTAGTTAATCTAAGAGAATGCGCGCTTGGTTGAATGCTCAGCGGGAGCACGTTGGTGGTTGTTTCACAAAGGTTGAAAGGTGAGGTAAAAATGTTTTGGGGAACTTTTTCATTTGGCTGCGTCAAAGAGGGTTGATTTAGAGGTAGGGGTGAATGCAAAGGAGGGTGAAAATTTGAACTGTTGGATTGGTTGGGGCGTATATCTGAGGTTTGAGACATCATCAGAGAGCCGTCATTTCCTGTTCTATGTTTGTTGCGAAATGCCCTAGTTTTTGAATGGTTTTGGAAGCTTTTTACAGGTAGGTGAGATAGCTTAGGCCTTTTGCGAGGTAGTTCAAACGTAATGGATTCAATTGACGATTGGTACAATCTTGAAAGAGCTTTGAAGCTGTCATGGGAATTGAACTCAATGTTATGTTGGACCAAAATTTGTTTAAGCTCATCACATGAAAGCTGAGAGGGTCCTAAGTGGCACATAAATTAGCTTCTACCCCATGCTAAGGCAAAAGCACTTACTAGGCAAACCAGGTTGCACCCATTTGCGTTTGACTGGTATTAAAGATTTGTAAATGCTGTATGTGCTGGGCTTTGCTGTTGAACGTGAGGTCTTGGGTGAGTTTCCTGCAATAAGATGAGCAACTGTGCATGGGTCAGGGACGGAATTACAACATGAAATGATTCCACTAGCAGGAAAATAGTGGTCTGATTCTGAAGTGGGCTGGATTGGTTGCTCAGACATAGTATGAGAATTGGTTTCACAAGCTTGGATCTCAACAGATAGTGGGGTGTCAATCTCATTTTCAATAGTGGCTTGCGTTGGGAGAGTAATTGGATGTATGTTGTTTTCTGGAGCAGGTGTGGACATTTCTTGCAAAGAGTGGATGCCTTCAGTAGTATTGGTCACTTCCGCAACTGTATTCTCTTGTGAAGTTGAGGGAGGACTGGGTGGAGATCCATGAGATGTCTCTGAGACAGGTAGTGGGAGGGATGATGCAGGAGGTGAAATTGTTGAGTTTTTGTCAATGCGAGAACGTTTGTGAGTCAAGCTTGTGTTTTTTTCTTGTTTAAGAAGGTTTTTGTAAAGTTTTAACAATGTTATTCGACGAGCATTAGGCCTGTGTTTGATGCCAGCATTCTTCAATGCGTTCTTCAGATAGTTTTCGTTTAGATGTGAGGTACTTGCTTGTAGGCCTTTACGCTTCGTCAGAATTGGTGTGCGTGGAGCTGAAAATGTGATTGGTAAGGGGGGTAAGACTGTGTACTGCAAGGGGTTGTCCACACTTTCAAAAGTAGCTTGGGTTGTAGGAAGAATTGAAGTGATATTTTTGTCGGTGGGTGATGGTATTTCTTGAGCAGAATCAAGCGCTTCATTGTCTTGTGATGCTGAAGGGGCACTGGTTAGAAATTCAGGAGATGTGTCTGGAATGGGTAGTGGGAGAGATGATTCAGGAGATGAAATTGTTGAGTTTTTGTCAATGCGAGGACGTTTGTGAGTCGAGGTTGTATTTTGTTCTTGTTTAAGAAGGTTGTTATAAAGTTTTAACAACGTTATTCGACGGGCATTAGGCCTGTGTTTGATGCCAGCATTCTTCAATGCGTTCTTCAGATAGTTTTCATTTAGATGTGAGGTACTTGCTTGCAGGCCTTTACGCTTCGTCAGAATTGGTGTGCGTGGAGCTGAAAATGTGATTGGTAAGGGGGGTAAGACTGTGTACTGCAAGGGGTTGTCCACACTTTCAAAAGTAGCTTGGGTTGTTGGAAGAATTGAAGTGATATTGTTGTCGGTGGGTGATGGTATTTCTTGAGCAGAATCAAGCGCTTCATTGTCTTGTGATGCTGAAGGGGGACTGGTTAGAAATTCAGGAGATGTGTCTGGAATGGGTAGTGGGAGAGATGATTCAGGAGATGAAATTGTTGAGTTTTTGTCAATGCGAGGACGTTTGTGAGTCGAGGTTGTATTTTGTTCTTGTTTAAGAAGGTTGTTATAAAGTTTTAACAACGTTATTCGACGGGCATTAGGCCTGTGTTTGATGCCAGCATTCTTCAATGCGTTCTTCAGATAGTTTTCATTTAGATGTGAGGTACTTGCTTGTGGGCCTTTACGCTTTGTCGGAATTGGTGTGCGTGGAGCTGAAAATGTGATTGGTAAGGGGGGTAAGACTGTGCACTGTGAGGGGTTATCCACACTTTCAACAGTAGCTTGGGTTGTAGGATGAATTGTGGTCGCTAATGGTATTTCTTGAGCAAAATCAATGGCTTCATTATCTTGTGATGCTGAGGGGCGACTTGACCGAAATCTGTGAGATGTTTCTGAGATGGTTAGTGGGAGAGATGATGCAGAAGGTGAGATTGTTGAGTTGTTGTCAATGCAAGAACGTGAGCTTGAATTTTTTTCTTGTTTTAGAATGTCAGTATAGAGTTTTAATAATGTTATTCGACGGGCGTTAGGCCTGTGTTTGATGCCAGCAATCTTCAACACATGCTTCAGATAATTAGAACTTAGCAAAGTTGAGTCAATTGTCTGTTTTGCTTGCGCCGTGCATTTTCTTGATGATCTACGTTTCATAGCCCTCTAATTTGCTGTTAATGCCTTGCCTAAATTCGCAAACGGATATAGCATGAGCCTTGGCGTAACATTATAATGTGGGAGACTGCATACCAGGAATTGTGGGTTGTTGTAAAAGCCAAACAAAAATTGAAAAGAACAAAGATAAAAAAAAAGAAGTTGATAAAAATTTGACAGCAGAAAACCATGAAGAAAGAAATGAGTGTGTTTATTATCTGACTTTGGGATGAAATAAATTCTGACCTGTATCAATGTTTCAAACGAAAGAAGCAATGTATGTAAGAAAGGGGTTTCCAAATGAAAGAAACGTTGAGAGCATGGGGATTGAAAGGAAGAAACTCACTTGAATAGGAGAACTCGAAAGAATTAGTTAAAGGATTTTGAAAAAGATTCAAATTAACTTTAAGTTGTAGCGCAGCCACTAAACTTGGCTGACTGCTAACTGATGTATTGAAACAGGAATGCGCAGCAGGCAACGCGGGATAAGCTGGCCTGTGATTGGCAGGTGAAAGTTGAAAGTAAAATATTACTTTTCAAAAGTGATTATTTAAGATGAAAGATATTTTTCAAGTGGCACAACCAGTGTTTTTCAAAAGGGTTGCACACCCTTAGCATCTATTTAACCAGACCTGCACGCTGAAAAGTGGATACCAGATTTTATATTGGGCTGGTTGTGAAATAAATTATGAATTGGACTCATCAGAATAATAACACTGTTATTATTGATATAATAGCATTGTTAGTTTGTATGTAATAACATTGCTATTATGCATTTAATAAAATTGTTATTATTGATATAATAACATTGCTATTATGCATGTAATAACATTTTTATTATGCGTGTCATAACATTGTTATTATATCAATAATAACAATTTTATTATGAATATAATGACAATGTTATTATAAATATAATAACATTGTTATTATGAATATAATAACAATGAATATAATAACAATGCTATTATTAATATAATTACAATGTTATTATTAATATAATAACAATGTTATTATGAATATAATGACAATGTTATTATGAATATAATGGCAATTTTATCATGAATATGATAACAATTTTATTATGGATATAATGACAATGTTATTGTGAATAGAATAAAATTTTTATTATGAATATAATGAAAATGTTATTATGAATATAATAACAATGCTATTATGAATATAATAACAATTTTATTATGAATATAATAACAATTTTATTATGAATATAATAACATTGTTATTATGAATATAATAACAATGAATATAATAACAATGCTATTATTAATATAATGACAATGTTATTATTAATATAATAACAATGTTATTATGAATATAATAACAATGTTATTATGACTATAATGACAATTTTATTATGAATATAATAACAATGCTATTATTAATATAATGACAATGTTATTATTAATATAATAACAATGTTATTATGAATATAATAACAATTTTATTATGAATATAATAACAATGTTATTATGACTATAATGACAATTTTATTATGAATATAATAACAATGTTATTATGAATATAATAACAATTTTATTATGAATATAATGACAATGTTATTGTGAATAGAATAACATTTTTATTATGAATAGAATGACAATGTTATTATGAATATAATAGCAATGTTATTATGAATATAATAACAATTTTATTATGAATATAATAACAATGTTATTATGAATATTATGACAATGGTATTATGATTATAATGACAATGTTATTATGAATATAATAACAATGCTATTATGAATATAATAACAATTTTATTATGAATATAATAACAATTTTATTATGAATATAATAACAATTTTATTATGAATATAATGACAATGTTATTATGAATATAATAACAATTTTATTATGAATATAATAACAATGTTATTATGAATATAATAACATCTTTATTATGAATATGATAACAATGTTATTATAAATATAATAACATTGTTATTATGAATATAATAACAATGTTATTATAAATATAATAACAATGAATATAATAACAATGCTATTATTAATATAATGACAATGTTATTATGAATATAATGACAATGTTATTGTGAATAGAATAACATTTTTATTATTAATATAATGACAATGTTATTATGAATATAATGACAATGTTATTATGAATATAATAGCAATGTTATTATGAGTATAATAACAATTTTATTATGAATATAATAACAATGTTATTATGAATATGATGACAATGGTATTATGATTATAATGACAATGTTATTATGAATATAATAACAATTTTATTATGAGTATAATAACAATGTTATTATTAATATAATAACAATTTTATTATGAATATAATAGCAATTTTATTATGAATATAATAACAATTTTATTATGAATATAATAACGATTTTATTATGAATATAATAACAATTTTATTATGAATATAATAAAAATTTTATTATGAATATAATAACAATTTTATTATGAATATAATAACAATTTTATTATGAATATAATGACAATGTTAATATGAATATAATAACAATTTTATTATGAATATAATAACAATTTTATTATGAATATAATAACAATTTTGTTATGAATATAATGACAATGTTATTATGAATATAATAACAATTTTATTATGAATATAATAGCAATGTTATTATATTCATAATAACAATTTTATTATGAATATAATAACAATTTTATCATGAATATAATAACAATTTTAGTATGAATATAATAACAATTTTATTATGAATATAATGACAATGTTATTATGAATATAATAAAAATGTTATTATGAATATAATAACAATGTTATTATGAATATAATAAAAATTTTATTATGAATATAATAACAATTTTATTATGAATATAATAACAATTTTATTATGAATATGATAACAATTTTATTATGAATATAATGACAATTTTATTATGAATATAATAACAATTTTATTATGAATATAATGACAATGTTATTATGAATATAATAACAATTTTATTATGAATATAATGACAATGTTATTATGAATATAATAAAAATGTTATTATGAATATAATAACAATTTTATTATGAATATAATAACAATTTTATTATGAATATAATGACAATGTTATTATGAATATAATAACCATTTTATTATGAATCTAATGACAATGCTATTGTGAATATAATAACAATGTTATTCTGAATATAATAAAAATGTTATTATGAAAATAATAACAATTTTATTATGAATATAATGACAATGTTATTATGAATATAATAACAATTTTATTATGAATATAATGACAATGTTATTATGAATATAATAACAATTTGATTATAAATATAATACCAATTTTATTATGAATATAATGACAATGTTATTATGAATATAATAACCATTTTATTATGAATATAATAACAATGTTATTATGAATATAATAACAATTTTATTATGAATATAATGACAATGTTATTATGAATATAATAAAAATGTTATTATGAATATAATAACAATTTTATTATGAATATAATAACAATTTTATTAGGAATATAATGACAATGTTATTATGAATATAATAACAATTTTATTATGAATATAATAACAATTTTATTATGAATATAATGACAATGTTATTATGAATATAATAACCATTTTATTATGAATATAATAACAATTTTATTATTAATATAATAACAATTTTATTATGAATATAATGACAATGCTATTATGAATATAATAACAATGTTATTATGAATATAATAACAATGTTATTCTGAATATAATAACAATGTTATTATGAAAATAATAGCAAATTTATTATGAATATAATGACAATGTTATTATGAATATAATAAAAATGTTATTATGAATATAATAGCAATTTTATTATGAATATAATAACAATTTTATTATGAATATAATGACAATGTTATTATGAATATAATAAAAATGTTATTCTTAATATAATAACAATGTTATCATTAATAAAATAACAATGTTATTATGAATATGATAACATGTTTATTATGGATATAATAAAATTGTTATTATGGATATCATAACATGGTTATTATGGATCTAATAACATGTTTTTTATGGATATAATAACATTTTTATTATGAATATAATAACATTGCTACTATGGATATCATAACATGGTTATTATGGATATAATAACATTGCTATTGTGCATGTTATAACATTGTTATTATGAATATAATAAAATTGTTATTATGGATATAATAACATGTTTATTATGAATATAATAACATTGCTACTATGGATATCATAACATGGTTATTATGGATATAATAACATTGCTATTGTGCATGTTATAACATTGTTATTATGAATATTATGAATATAATAACAATTTTATTATGAATATAATGACAATGTTATTGTGAATAGAATAACATTTTTATTATGAATATAATGAAAATGTTATTATGAATATAATAGCAATTTTATTATGAATATAATAACAATGCTATTATGAATATAATAACAATTTTATTATGAATATAATAACAATTTTATTATGAATATAATAACAATTTTATTATGAATATAATAACAATTTTATTATGAATATAATAACAATTTCATTATGAATATAATAACAATGTTATTCTGAATATAATAACAATTTTATTATGAAAATAATAACAGTTTTATTATGAATATAATGACAATGTTATTATGAATATAATAAAAATGTTATTATGAATATAATAAAAATGTTATTATGAATATAATAACAATTTTATTATGAATATAATAACAATTTTATTATGAATATAATGACAATGTTATTATGAATATAATAACCATTTTATTATGAATATAATAACAATGTTATTATGATTATAATGACAATTTTATTATGAATATAATAACAATTTTATTATTAATATAATAACAATTTTATTATGAATATAATGACAATGCTATTATGAATATAATAACAATTTCATTATGAATATAATAACAATGTTATTCTGAATATAATAACAATGTTATTATGAAAATAATAACAATTTTATTATGAATATAATGACAATGTTATTATGAATATAATAAAAATGTTATTATTAATATAATAGCAATTTTATTATGAATATAATAACAATTTTATTATGAATATAATGACAATGTTATTATGAACATAATAGCAAGTTTATTATGAATATAATAACAATTTTATTATGAATATAATAGCAATATTATTATGAATATAATAACAATTTTATTATGAATATAATGACAATGTTATTATGAATTTAATAAAAATGTTATTCTTAATATAATAACAATGTTATCATTAATATAATAACAATGTTATTATGAATATGATAACATGTTTATTATGGATATAATAAAATTGTTATTATGGATATCATAACATGGTTATTATGGATCTAATAACATGTTTATTATGGATATAATAACATTTTTATTATGAATATAATAACATTTTTATTATGAATATAATAACATTGCTACTATGGATATCATAACATGGTTATTATGGATATAATAACATTGCTATTGTGCATGTTATAACATTGTTATTATGAATATAATAAAATGTTTATTATGGATATAATAACATGTTTATTATGAATATAATAACATTGCTACTATGGATATCATAACATGATTATTATGGATATAATAAAATTTTCATTATGGATTGAATAACATGGCTATTATAGATATCATAACATGGTTATTATGGATATAATAACATTGCTATTATGCATGAAATAACATTGTTACTATGGATATAATAACATTGCTATTATGGATAGAATAAAATTTTTATTATGGATATAATAACATTTTTATTACGGATATAATAACATTGTTATTCTTGATATAATAACATTGTTATTATGAATATAATAAAATTGTTATTATGAATATAATAAAATTGTTATTATGGATATAATAACATTTTTATTATGACTATAATAACATTGCTATTGTGCATGTAATAAAATTGTTATTATGCATGTCATAGCATTGTTATTATGCATGTCATAACATTGTTATTATAGATAATAAATTTTTTATTATGGATATAATAACATGCTTATTACGAATATAATAACATTGCTACTATGGATATCATAACATGGTTATTATGGATATAATAAAATTGTTGTTATGGATATAATAATATCTTTTTTATGGATATAAAAAATTGTTATTATGGATAGAATAACATGGCTATTATGGATATCATTACATGGTTATTATGGATATAATAACATTTTTGGATATAATAGTATGGTTATTATGGATATAATGCCATTGCTACTATGAATATCACTGTGATGTATTTAATAGCATTGTTATCATGGAAATGACAACATTTTTTCTATGTATATGATAACTTGGATATCATGGATATAATAAGATTTCTATGTAAATTTAATAAAATTGATATTTTAGATGTAATAACATTGTTATGGATATAATAACCTTGCTTCTATGGATTTAATAGCATTGATATTATGGATATAAGAGCATTTTCATTATGGATATAATACCACTGTTGTTATGGATATAATAGCATTGTAATTATGGATATAGTAACACTTTTGTCATGAACTTATTAGAATTCTTATTATGGATATAATACCATTGTCATTATGGATGTGATAAAATTTTTATTATGAATATAATAACATTGTTTATATGGATATAATAGCATGGCTATTATGGATATAATAGCATTGTCACTATGCATTTAATAGCATTCTTATTATTGATAGAATAATAGCATCATTACTATCATGTATATAATAACATTCCTCTTGGTGATATAATAAGATTGTTATTTTGGATATAACAACATCTTTATTATAGATAAAATGATATTGTTATTATGTATATATTGTAGCATTGTTATTATGAATTTATTAACACTATGATTATAGGCATATTAACACCATGATTATGAATATTTTAGCAATGATATTATGGAGATAATAATGCAGGTATCATGGATATTATGATACTGTCATTATGGATATGAGAATATTTTTATTATGGATATGCTCAAACTGTTATCATGAATATACTAACACCGCTATTGTGGATATGTCAAACATTTCATTATGTCTATAAAAAAATTGTTACTCTGAATATACCAAAGTGGTTATTCCAGACATGATAACACTATAATTCTAGATATAATGAAGCTTTTATTATGAATGTAATAAAGCTTCTATTATTAATATATTAACATTGATATTATTGCTATAAAGACAATGTCACTACAGATATATTGAAGGTACCATTATGGATATAATAGAACTTTTATTATAGGTGCAATAACACTGTTATTGTGGATGCAGGAACATTGTCATTATGTATATAATAAATTTGTTGGTATGGATATTGGAACACTGCTATGGATATAAGAATTCTGCTATTATGGATATATTAAAACTGGTATTATGAATTATTATGGCTATAATAACAATGTCTTTATGGACATAAAATAATTTCATTATGGATATGAAAAATGTTTAGCATGGGTAGAATAATACTTTCATTATGGTTATGAAAACACTTTAATCTTGAATTTATTAACACTGGTATTGTGGATATAAAAAGCCTACTATTATGAGTATATTAACACTTTCATTAAGGATATATCAACACTGTTATTATATTCACAATAAAACTGCTCTTATGATAAAATAATAGTGTTGCCAATGATATCACACAGTTTCATTTTAGCCATAATAGCAGCATCATTGCAGGCAACATAATGGTGATATTGAATCACAATGAAACCTTCATTTCAGGCATACTGACAGTGTTTCATTCAGCATGATGAAAGTTCCATTTCAATTAGTACAAAGTTTTCCTTATAGGCATAAGAAATTTGTGCCATAACCATAATTGAGATAACCATACTAGTCCTATGATACCCTACTGTCATTAGAGGCAAAAAAGCACCCTTGTACTGTTGTGTAAATCAGTTTTATAATTTGTTTTGTTGTATGAGATTTTATTCTTCCAAAAGATCACAAAAATTATTTGCAACAGTTGAGGTCTCTTATGCTACAGTCAATGCAATGGTTCTCACAAACTTCATGTTTTTATCACACCTTAATATCATTTGCGTCATTTCCCAAGCAATTTTTATTCAAAATAGTACAACCCTCTTTTGAATCATGCTATACTACAATTAAATTTAATCTTCAGCACGACTATTCGCTTAATTTTATTCTTTTTTTATTGTTTCCAATACTAGCTGTCCTTTGGTCTCTCGTTCCCACTTTCGGAATTTTAATCCAAGCGGCGTTTTCTTTTCGTTCCATCTTCATTATCCACTAGTCATTTCCAAATGAATTGCTTGGAGTTTGTTCCAAGGTTAGCTACAGCAAGAGAAACATTTTGAACACCAAGCTTACAAACTGACTAACCTCCTGCTTTCCCTTTTTTATTATTATCGATAAGAAGCCTGCTCTTCAAGTCCAATCTTTGATTCCCAACAAGTGAGTTTGTATCTCGTGGCTTTTATGAAATGTCTTAGAGCTTTGGGCCGCAACGACGTCAATAGGAGTTCCATTATTCAACCAGTCATGAAAGTCTTCTTGAGCTTGATTCTTCGAAACAACAATTGTTGATAGGATATGGTCCTTGATCTGCTTATGAATGTATTCTTGATAATTTATTAACCATTACATTTCAGTGTTGTCCAGGTGCCCATGCATCTTCTCAAAACGAGCCATCTCAAAGCCTGCTGTCCAAAAATCATCACTCTCCAAGCCTTTTTGGACTTTTTCAAAGGATTCCTTCCGGTTAGTCCCTTCCATTGAGCTGATCTGGGTTTTCAAGCTTGTTATAATCTTGCGCAAACGTTGAAACCTGGAAAAGCTAAGAATACTTCCTCTTTCTGAAGCGCTGGATGTTGACGTATAGCGTTTTTGATACATTTTTTATATGCGATTATGTTATGCGATAAATTGGGAGTTGTAGAAGAACTTTAGTAGGTAATGAAATGGTTTTTTGGTATTCTCCAAATGTTGAACTGTGATGGATTCAATGTCCTTTACCAAGAGGCCTGTGCTTTGGTTACACTGCTGTAGTTGTGTACTGCCGTACTGTACTGTACACACTGCTGTGTCCAGTACTGTACATGATCTACACAATGTATGTACACATCAAACTTTACTCAAAGCCAACCCAAACTCCAGGCCCTTTATTGCACTTTGTGTCCTACGCTGCTCAATCTTTTTCTCATTACATCTCACGTTTGAATTTTGTGCTCAAAAACCTAGGATGAAACCCGACAGATTCGACCACTTTGATCCATACGAAAAGCATTGGCGGATTGCTGACCTCAAGGATTTCATTTACAAATTGGATCCTGATGCCGTTATTCCAGGAAGAGTTAAACTGGACGACATTCGGGCAATGGCAATGGAATTGCTCATTAAAAATAATGCGTCAAAGACCTCTCTAGGTAAAGCTAGTAAGTCAGGCACCACTCAATCAAGCTCAGTTTCACAGTTAAAACCACCACGGAAGGTTGGTCATGTCACATTTTGTTTTTAAATGGAACATAGTTACTAAAGCATGACTCTTTAAGGCTCTGAATGTCTCTACTGCCTCAACAAATTTAACTTCAACTTCAAAAAACATCCCAGAAAACCCACCAGCCTTGAAGCGTTCATGTCCTTCAGTAGACAAAATGGCCATCAAGAAGTCAAGAGGTAAATCACCTTTAAGTCAACCAATTCTCCATCCAGATACCCAGCCACCAGTTGAGCCACTTCTCAAATCAGCTCTCAAACCACCACAACAACCCATTTCACACTCAACAGTTAATCCAGTCTTAAAACCCATTAAACCAGCTACCAAATCAATTTCCAAGTCTCACAAGGCTTCCCTCTCAAACGCTGCAGCCAATGCATTTTCACCCAAGTCAACCCTGCAAGCAAAGGCAACAGTCAGATATGGCAATGCAGAAGAAGGTTCATCAACGCCAAAGAGAAAAGAGATTTTCCAAACTTCAAGGAAGCGTTTACCTTCCGTTCAGTTTGAAGAGGTTCAGCCAAAGAAGAGGCCCTCTAATAGCCAAACGATTCAACAAAATCCTCCAGCTTCCAAATCCGCAAGCTTGACACATTCGGCAACATTTACAAAAAATAGCCAACATCAAGAGGATGGCGGCAATGAGGATGACATGCACCTGGAATTTTCTGAACTAGAGAATTTCGAAGCTGAAGAAACGGAGGAGTCTGAAGCTAATGAATGCAGCTCAAGCGATCTATCTGACCCATCACAAATCTCAAGTGAAGGTGAATTTGCGCCATCAACAACAAACACCCGTATTCAAAGTTCAGCAAGACCACCAGACTTGAAAGGGAAATCATCAGCGAGGGCATTTGACCATTCAGCCGAAAGGGTATTATTAGATCAGCATCGAATGAATCTTCAAGATTCCATTGATGAGTTCCGAGAGCATGGTAAGTTGTTCCCTTGTGTCTTCACCCCATGAATGTCCCCAAAAATATTGCAGGTATTGATTGAATACCTTACACAGGCAGACATATATCTCAGCAATCTCGTCACCATGTAACCACCTCGAACAAGCCATGTGACCTACATACCCAGCACGACAAGCCAGCTTCAAGTATGCAGACCACTTCGCAGAATGTTAATACAACAAGACCCTTGGCTCATGCGTCAGCCTCTGGAAGCAACAACAAATCAGCTGAATCACAGCAAAAAAACACCCTAAATCATGTTTCAAGGCAAGACGTGTCCTCTCAGCAACCAACATTTGCAATTGCACCTTCACAAGCATCTTTGGCCTCATCGCACAGAGCAGCTTCACGATCACAAATTCATCCTTCAACCAGTGATCAACATTCTCGTTCAAATCAATCTACTCAAGCTATTGAGAAAAAGACACCATTGACTGAAAAAGCTATTCATACACACATGCCAGGATACGGCAAGTCTCATTTAATATATTTACCCCCCTGCTCAAATAGCTTCAAACCTGATACTTTTGTCAATCTTTCTGTAAAAAAACAGGTCGATCAGCAGGCAAAACTTATTCAACTACTTCAGTCTATCAGCCCTTGCCACAGTCATCTAATATGAGGCAACAACAAATACCTGTTCAATTTCAACTTCCATCTCAGCAAGCACTGCCCACTACTTCTATATCTCACCACCATATGTCATCTTCTGAGTCGCCAGAAGCATTTCAGCAGTTCCATCAACCAATTCAACCTATTTCTTCATCAACTTGCCAGGAGTTATTCATTTCTCACTCTGGGACAGCTGATCAATTTTGCCAGCAAATCTCTCCTTCGTTGAGGCAACCAACTGAAAATGAGCGTTCTAAGAATCAAGGCTCTTATTCATATCAGCCTTTACCTCAAGTCCAGCCTATTCATCCTAACTTTTCTCCTATCGTTCAGAATCCAATACAGGTAACTCCATCCTCAGCTTCCTATCTTGATTGTTCGGCTTTTGAAGCATCACCGATTTCTACCCAATCGTCTACTCAGTTTCAATCCACCTCTTTTCATCATCCCATCAATTCTTCCATACAAACCCAGACAAGCAAACCTGGTGTATCAGCAACTGCCATGGGTTTTCCATACTCTTTCACGATCCCTGGGATTGGTAAGTCATTAATCATGATATTAATTTACGTGTTCATTCATTTTGTGTTTTTGATTTGATGTTTCAGGCACTTTCTGCCTGGTTAATGAGGACTCAGGAGTTTCCAAAAATTTTAGCACGCCCACAGTGTCACCCCAGGATACAAACACTTTGAAGTCTCATGTCATTGCACATCGAGTGACTGACCCACCCAAAAGCTGCAACCAAAGAGATTTCCACGATTCGCAACAAGTTTTTAACTCAGTTCCAGAAAAAAAATGGCTTCGACTGACTGATGAGCCAGAGATTAAGCCATGTTCATTACCAATAGAGCCGTTACCGAAGAAACCTGAGAAAATGAAGTGGAGACCTTTACCCTTAACAGACGGCCCTTCCGAGAATGAAGCTGTGCCTCAAGCTATCGAGAATGTGGAAGATCCTAGTCTAAGCCTTGTGAAGCCAGACAATACGTCAATCCCAACCGACTCTTTGGCTTCCCGACTTGGGACTTTGGAAATTTTATTAACAAAATTTGTGGAATTACACCCTAAGGAATCACCATCATCCAGCCATAAAGACGTGCAAAATGGCAAAATTCTTGCTTCAACAACCCCCTCACTGCCTTCAGTATTTCAACAAGAAGCAGCCAATGATATTTTGATGCATCAACCTCATGAGCAATCTCTTTCAACAACCTCGTTACTTCCTTCAGTATTTCAACCAGAACCTGTGAGTGATATGTCAATGCAACAGGCTCAACAGCAACTTCCTTCAACAATAGCTCCCTCTAAAAATCAGATGTTGACCCACCTGAAGCCTTTAACCCGACTTGCATCAGAAGCATCTGACAATTCTGAACCTCAAAGTAAAGTTGAAAACATTGCTTCAAGTGTTTTCAATACACAACAAAACAACAAGCCAGTCAATTTTACCTTCAGAGCAGGCAACCAAGAATTACGCCCATACATACCCTGCCCAGATCTAGAGACAGTTAAGCCCACAATGAGTTTGGCCACAGGTTAGTTTCCTTTGCTTCAATAAATCCTCCAAATGATGCCATTAATAGTCATTTCTTTGGAATTTTAGGCTGTGTTCTCGACACACTTGAAAATAAATCTCTTCGTCCAACTATACCAAAGTTTTTGTCATTGAGTGACACCAATGATCAAGTTAACCTAATTCCAAAGCAAACCTCCAGTGATAAAATGCGCTTGTCTTCAATTCACACACATGAAGAAGATGCCCCTAAGTCACCAGAACCAATCGGGGGTGGCAAAACGGCCAATGTTGAAAAGCCACTTCCTGTGGTGCAATCTTCTGTGTCTTCATGTCAAAGCCGAAACAGTTTTGGCTCCAAGCTAGCACCTATTGATTTGCCACCCAAATCAGCAGACCATTTTGTCAACCTCAACCCACAGCCGCTTGTGATTTCTACTGCCAAACCATTGGAAAACATCCCCATCTCATGTACACAAGCCAATGACCAACCTACAAAGAACATTCAATCAAATCCATCAAAGTCTGTCTTTTCAGCATGCGCAAGTCATTCAATGCCTGAAAAAGCAAAGGAGCCTGAAATAGGCCCTAATCGACCACAGACACCTCTGAATACATCAAAAGAAGTTTCGGATGCCTTTAAAAGCTCTCCACCACCAAAAAAAGGCCCCCAAATGCAATTTTTACACAGTGCCAATATCGATTCTGAAGCCACCAAGATTCATAGCGTTGTGGCAGCTTCAGAAGCCAACCTCGGGGCAAACTCCTTACTCCAGTGTACCAAAAATGACGACAAAAGCAAAACAATTTCGACACAGGCATTGGTACCTTCTGTTGTTGAGTTCACAGCCAGTCCCACAGTTGAATTAGCAGCCAAACACCAAAATTCCCAAAGCAAATCGCTATATGCTTTCTCACCAGATGGCTGGATTCAGTTTCCAGGTGACTCATCATCAAAAGAGAAACTTCAGTCTGGCTTGTGTGCAAAATCCGAAGATATTCATAACCCAGTGACACAAAAAGCTGTCCAGCATCCCGCTGCTGTAAAACAGGATGAAAACCACGCAAATGACACGTGTCCAGAGCAATCATCCAAATTTTGGCAAGTTGATTCCGTTTTTTTGCTTACTTGGTTATTTTTTTCACAAAGCTGTTATTAATTCCTTCCTTATGCCATGGTTTAACTTTTGCAACGGTCATCTCCTTTATGTATTGTGCAGGTCACTATGGGGCAGCTCAAGTCACTCAAATTCAACTTTGTAAAAACAATTATTTGAGTTTGAAAAATGATTGTCCATAATTCATTGAATTTTGCTATTATCCTTTAATTCACTCTTTGCCTCGGCCTGCACGGGCCCTTATGAGCTCTCATTTTATTAGAAGATTCATAGAATATTCCATCCTTTGTTTGAATTTCCCACTGGTCTCCTTTGTTTGACTTTTACAGCTGTCCTTTGATTTCCATTCGATGAACATTTGAATTTTCAACTCTCCTACCTAGCAAAATCCATCCCTATTTCTTTTTTGCAAACATATTAGCTTATTTCACACAAAAAAACTAGCTTTCTTATCACTATACTGTCTGCAGTTTTTTTTTCATTTTAATCAAATTTATGCCTTCATCAAAACGGGGACCAACAGCCATTTGTTGTTGCTACAGTTATGGATGTCAAAAATACTTTTTCAAAAATTTGCAAGGCAGAAGGCAACAAGGTGTTCAACTTTCTGTGCGCATGAAAAAACGACATGGGATTGCAGATGCAGTCAACCTCAAGTCATTAGATAATCAATCGGCCTCTTCTGGTATTTGCTAGTTTTGGTCCAGAGGTTGAATCATAACTAATTTTACTTTGATACACAGATGTGCAGTCAGAGAGTGAGAGTGAGTCCAGCACCGATCACTCAAATGAAGGTGAGTGGCCATTTATGTTTGTTAGCTTAAGAGACATGACTGATTTTTCATTTATTTATTAATATTTTTTGATTTCTTTTATCCCCAAGAAACTTTATTTATTGAACGCAGATGCAGGAACTCTCAGCAAGATGAGTCTACACCGATTGAATATGGACCTTTCAATAAAAATGCTGATAGCGTTTATGACTGTAGTATGGACAATCATTCGTGTGTTCATTTGTTTGACATGTTGCTAAAATCATGAATTCTATTGTCAGGTTGCTTTTATCAAAATCGTCTTGCTTTATCACATCCAGCTTTCCTACATCTGTGCATCTTTGCAGCCACTTGCCATCTTGTGGAACATTGCTCACATACAACATCGTCTTTCATCTTGAAATCTCAGCTTGACTTTCTTAAAATTATATTGTCGTATGGCTTTTGTGGTGAAGCGCCCCGAACTCTATCAGCCCCTGAAGAAATGGCCATCTCCAATATACCTTCTGGAATTCAAGCTGTCATTCGTTGGCTTCAAATCTCTCCTCGCCTTCAATTTTTTGTCTGCTGCTCTCAGTGCTTTGCACTCTATCCCAATGAAGACCAAGCCCCTGATTCCTGCAGCAATTCTTATATTCCAAACAATAAAAACCCCAAAAAGCGTTTTACTATTAGATCAAATCAGAAAGATGTCCCTAATACTTGCAATACTGATTTTGTTGTTTGTGGCCAGCCTCTTTTCAAGTCTAATAAGGGCCTTTGTCGCATTCCCATTCGCCGATATGCTACTCAAGATCTTTTTCATTGGATTGCTCACCTTTTTTCTAGGCCAACTATTGAAGAAGCTTTAGAAGCTTGTGCAGCAAGGTCGAAATTGTGTTATAATCCACACCTTGTCCAAGATATTCAAGATTCTCGCATATGGAAAGAATTTCTTGGGCCAAATGGCCAGCAATTCACCTCTCAAAGTGGTAATCTAGTATTTGGAATGTTCACCGATGCAATTAACCCTTATGGCAACCGCCAATCTGGGAAGCATGTTTCAGTAACCTTCATTTTGCTTATTTGTCTCAGTCTTCCTGTTCAACTTCGCCGCCTTCCTGAGAATACTTTTTTAGTAGGAGTTGTTCCTGGACCACAGGAACCATCAGTAGACCTCTTCAATTGGATACTTATACCAGTTGTAGAGCAATTACGAACTCTTTGGCGTTCTGGGATGCGTCTTTCTCAAACACATCAACATCAACATGGTCGGCACATATTTGCAGCCCTTCTGCCTTTTTTTGCTGATATCCCCGCCTCCCGCCGCGCCTTAGGTTTTGCGAGTGCCACGGCCAATTGCATGTGCTCCTACTGCTTAGTCAAAAAGCAAGACATTGGTAATTTCAACTTTAAAAGATGGCCAAAACATACATTAGAAGAACATAGGTCATTAGCCATTCAATACCACGATTCCCAAACTAGCCAAAGCCGTCAACAATTACTTTCAACCCATGGTGTACGATATTCGGTTCTTCTCAAGCTTGAGTATTGGAATATACTTGAGTATCATGTGATTGATGCCATGCACAACTTGCTTTTAGGATTATTACAATGGCATTGCCGCAAATTTTGGTGCATGTCTGACCTCAACGATTCATCAGAACCCAAGCATGTTTCCTCCTCAGAATTAAATTCATTACTTACTGATGCGCAAAAGGGCTTGACCTTGAATGATCTTGCCCCTTGTATGACACATCAACCAAATCATCTTGGCGAAACCATCCTAGAAGCCCAATTCGATACCAATACTGATACAAGTGATGTTCTCTTTGAACCCGCTACTACGAATGATGGATGGGATGGAAATTGGGTTCCGGCCCATGAGAGGGTAATCATTGATTCGCATGCTTTGGATTTTATTAACAAAACATTACCTCGTATCTGGATTCCCACTTGGATTAAGCGTGCAATACCGGTCCTTGGAAAAGCATCCTTTGGCATATTGAAAGCTGACAAATGGCGAAACTTATTTACAGTTCAACTCCCCCTCATTATGCCAGTCTTGTGGAAAGATTCAATTCCCGAAACAATCTCCCTCTTGCATAATTTTGCGCATCTAGTCTCATTTGTTAACATCGCCTTGAAACAGTCAACAAGTGCCGAACGGATCCAGTGCTACTGTGACCACATTATTTCTTACCTTGAAGGTTGTCTCATTATCTTTGATGGTGTGAAGTTAGCTCCAAATCATCATATGGCCATCCACTTGGCTGAGTGCATGGAAAGGTTCGGGCCAACACGATCATACTGGTCATTCCCAATGGAGCGCCTGATGGGCCAAATATTGAAAGCAGGCCACAATAATCGCTTAGGTTGGTTGTTTTTTGGCCCATTGTCCTTCCAGACTTATGCTGATCACTGTTGACTCATCAGGTGAAATGGAAATAACTTTTTCGAATAAATTTTGCGAAAACGGCAACCTCAGAGCTTTATTACAGCAACCAAAACTCCCTGCCTCAATACTTCCATTTGTGCATCAATTAAACACACTTTATGATCCAATTCCATTTGAGCCAACCACCGCGAATCAGTCCTTAGAAAAAGTATTACTAGAAGCAATCTACCACCAATTGATATATAAGCTCAATAAGAAATTTCCAATCCCAGATAAATTATGGATTGCATCCAACAAATACTCTTTAAAGGAGCCTCATAATCGTTCATCCTTCATACCAGTAACCTCAAAAGCAATCTTTTTGAAAAATCATAAAATTGGGGATGAAGTTTATTCTGCATTTGACTCGAATCCAAAAAACTGTTGTGTTGCTGTTAATCCTTTGATTAAAGGTTTCTATGGTTTCATTCAGTCTATATTTCAGCATTCACGTTCCTTACCAAGTGGTGAAGCCGCAGTAGATGTTTTTTTTGTTGTCAAACCATTCTTGCCTATTCCTGAAAATTTCAACAATCCTTTTCGGCCTCTTTATGAATATCAAATGCAAGTTTCGCTTCAGCTTCTTAACCCACAACAACCAGACATTCTTTTCCACCATAGCGAGATACTTTGTCATTGTGCTTGGATCAAGTTTGACCCAGGAGAATTGTCGGAAGAAGTAGGGTTTGAGACCATTGCTCTTGTCTCACTCGATAGATCTTAAATTATGTTTTTGATGGATATGTTTAGATATGTTTTTGATTGAGATAATAATTTGTATTTATTCTTTTTTTTGCATAAGATGATATCATATGTAACTGTCTAGTTGATGTTATTTGTGAAGAGAAATTTTTCAGCTATTTTGTGTAATAAAAAGTGCTATGGCTGTTTTGATTAATTTTTGGGACTTAGCAATTATGTGTGGTCTCTTCTGTATTCACTGTCTACAATGTTAATTGAAACTATTGCAATAAAAATAGAGCAAAACAAACAAATTGAAATAAATTTTACTATGTATTGGTAATTCAAGAAGCTTGAGGGTTAAAGTGATTTTTGGCAATCAATCATTCAGACAATGTTTTCCACACTGAGGAAACTGAATATTTTAAAAAGCTCAGAAAATTTTAATGAAAGGGAAAAATAATCAATATAACTTGTTTTTCTATCTCCATTTATTGAACTTTGAGAAACTTGCCATATAATTGTATATTTTGTATAAAGTTTTTTATGGATTTCTTGTGCTTGAAAGCTTCTATGAAGGTTCTGTTTTAGGCTTTTATTTTGGAAAATTTCTACATATTTAGTATTGAATGAATTTGGGCTGTTGGAATAGAAATTATGGTTGATGTTTTTGAATTTTTAAAATGATTGAAGCAAGCTTACAAATTGATAATAGTAGCAATTTAGGAAATGATCTTCAGTCTTATACAATATCACATGTTTCCACACATTACCAGTACTTTATAGAGGAAACTTATAGAATTCATTTCTGGAACATAATGTGTATGATTGAACACAGTAATTACAGTATATTTAAGCTATTAAAAGCATTCTATTTTAATAAAATGCCTAAAGGTTTTGTGACATTTGGTGCACAAGCTAGAGTGTTGAAAAAGTGAGGAACAGACAATCAAATATGCATACTACTTGAAATGAAAACCATGATGAATACTGAAATTCAAAAAAAACTTCAGTAAGAGGAAACATAAAGGGAAAGTTTGTGAATAACAAGAAACTGTAGAAATTCAGAAACTTAAGAGATGAAAAAAACAATCAATATACCTTAAATTTTAATCAATATACCTTGAAGAAAAATTAATAATTTTTGTATACCCAGAGTCGCAAGGAATGGTTGAAAGGGGCCATAAGCAACTCAAAGATGCATTAGTCAAGATGTGTGGAGAAAATGGAGGAAAATGGAAAAAATATCTACCTTTGGTTACATTGGCTGACAGAATCTCAACAAAAGGACAACTGGTTTCTCACTATATGAACTCCAATTTGGACAACCTCCAGTATTACCAATTGACATTGAAACAAAAACATTTTTAACAGTAGAATGGCACAAAATATCTACAACAGAGGAATTACTGGAAGCCAGAGCCAAAGATTTAGAAGGAAAAGAAGAGATGAGAAGAAAAGCAGCAGAAAAACTCAAAAAATCTAGGGAAGACTCTATGAAATATTTGGATAGAAGAATGGCACATGAACTAAGATCGCCACTCAAGCCAGGAGATTTGGTCCTGGTTTACAACAAAGCAATAGAAAATAATTGGGGACTACTTTTCAAAAACAAATGGAATGGACCATACAGAGTAATCAGAAAAATAAACAATGGACCATAGGAACTTGAGGAGCTGGATGGAACAGAATTAGCAAGAAGATTTGCAGCATCTCAAGTCAAGAGGTTCTACCCAAGAGGAAAGCTTATAAACACAAAAGAAGACACAGAAGAAGAAAAAAGTGAATAAGATGAATTAATAAATGAGGAAGAGGTATTGGAGGAAACCACAGAATCATATGAAGAATAGGGAGCTCTCACCTGGAATGCTGGGTACAGCATTAAATGGAGAGGGGGATGTGGTATTCCATACAATTTTTTTTCACCAGGCTCAAGCTCATAGTACCCCAAAACAGCAGTAAATCCAGCCTACAAGCAGACTTACACTCAAATTTTACACCAAAAGGTAAATTTTACAGCAAGAAGCTGTATTTAACTCATAAAACCATGGCACAGGCACCAAAGGGCAGTGTATGTGTTTAAATAAATTATTCAATTTCATTATGCATATGTAAAAGTAAAGTTACATATAGTAATCTAGTTACAACAAATAAGGTACCACCCTTTAAATTACACACCCCACCCAGCTTTACACCCCCTTACAGCCACAGGACTCATGCAGCAAGAAAATGACACATGCATTAGTTATACAGCCAACTTGAATTCAAAGTCACATGATGCAAAGCCCAGCCCCATGGAATTCCTGCAACTCATTTACAACACAGCCACAGGAGTACCTTATCTTATATCCAAAGTAACCCCACTTGAAACCTTAAAACAGAACCAAAATTATTTACACAACTCATCGCCTCATGCAAACCAAAGCTAGTTACAACAAGCTGCATGCAGTACACAATTTTTGAGTTAAATCCCAACCACATGACTATACACAGCATGTGTCAAACTCAAAAATCACATCATCTCAGAAAAAACAGTAAATTAATCAGAGCAAGAATTATCACCTGACCTCATTTTAAAGTTCAAAAAGAAGAAAAACAACCATGACACCTGCATAAGCTACACAGCCACTTCTACCAATCCTAAAATATGACATATGCAAAGGAATTACAAGGTCATAATGTGATATTACATCCACCAACAGAATATCATGTGACAGAAAAGAGGCTGTGCACAACAAAAATCCTCATCCAAAATGAAATAACCTCAGGCATGCAAGGAAAATCCAACAATATCACTGTCACAGGGGCTCTTGGACAGAAATACAAGAGTGGCCTGGCACTCAGCAATCAGGGAACTCACTTGGAAGACTCCAAAAGGATAAAGAATAAAAATAATAAGAAGGAATTCCTCTAAAAGATATGCAGGTACAAGATGAGATGCAAAAGAGGAAAGGGAAGCCAAATGGCCAAAGAGCCAACCAAGTAAGTCCTTAATCACTGTTTCAACCTGCCAAAAATGAATAATGGAATTAGTAAGGATATGACCACCAAATATCCATTGACAGGCGAAGAAAGAGAAAAGAGAAAGGTGCTAAATGACTGACTTAATAATATCAGTATTTGCTTAACTAAAATGAAAAGAAAATAGAGATAAAATAAAATCAAAGTATATTAATTAACTGGGGAAAACCCCCCAGGGTGGAAAGGGTAGCCGGTATATGTGAAAAGTTGGGAGCTTGAGTTCTTCAGGCTGAAAACTGATCTGTATTGATCCTTGAGGCTGTATTGATTCTTTTGGGAATTGATACAGCTGGCTAATATTGAAATTGAATTGGGTTGAATGAATTTCCCATGATTGAAAATGAAATACAGGCCTTGATGGATCCAGACTGTATTGAAATGAATATGGTTGCCAAGATGGATTGAGTGGAGCTTTGACACTTGACAACTTCTTTTTGGCACTGCCTCTTGAATACACTTGAGAATGAATTGAAAGTATTCCCTTGGAGTGAGAATAACCAATGACTGCTTGATGGCGTCATTGGTCTTTGACGCTGAAACACTTGCTCTTGAGCCTTGATGATTCCTCTGAATGATTGGGTGCCTTGATGACGTGATGAGATGTTGGAATGTTGAAATGAACATTTGATATTGCCACCATTGAATTGCTGTTGAAAAATGATGCACAATGATATATAACATCATTTATGGCATATTGGTTGATTGGCAAGAAGATTACGTCCAAAGGTCTTGAGATGGAAAGGCAGAGGGAAAAGGATGGATGTAATGGCTTCAGAGCTTGGAATGGTGTTTCTGGGCCTTTTGGGTTCTGAGCCAAAAACTGGCCCAAAAGGCGGGAAAGTGTCTTTTGGACACTTTGCGTCAAAGTGCGCAAAAATGCGCAAATGCGCAAAGTGCGCAAAAGTGCGCAAATATGCGCAAATGCGCAAAGTGCGCAAAAAGTGCGCAAATGCGCAAAAGTGCGCAAAATGCGCAAAAAGTGCGCAAATGCGCAAAAGTGCGCAAAATGCGCAAAAATGCGCAAATGCGCATTATGAGCCCAAATGGCCAAAACAGCCATTTGGGCCATTTCCCCTGGTTTTGAGGGAAATGACCAGAAATACCCATTTGGGCATAAATTGCCGCTATGGGTGCTGGATTGAGGTGAAGGGCCATGAAGGCCCCAAAACACAAATGGCCATAAATGGGCCATAAGATAATGACGTGGCCATATTGGCCACTGGTGATGGATATGGCCAATTGGCCATAAAAGAACCGTGGCTTGATATGCCATATGGGGATCCAAGGAGGTGAATTGCCATGGTTGTGACAGTACCCCCCACCTTGAAATGGTGAGCTCCTGAGCACCAATACAAGGTGAAGCCTGTTGAGGCTATTGGAAAGATTTTGAGAGAGTGATTCAAGAGGACTGATTAAGATAAAAATTTGAAGACTGATATTAAAAATTGACATTTGACGCAGGACTTGCTTGATCTTCTTTTGACATTGGCTTCATGATTGGAATTGAATTTTAAAATGAATGAAAATTTTTGACGTGATAATTGACGTGATAAAAGAAAATTTAAAATGAAAATAAAATAATAATAAAGAATGAAAATGAAATTAAGAAAAGAAAAGGAAAAAGAAAAGAGAAATGAATTGAATCTTGAGGAGGTTTCAATCTTCATCACGGAGGTTGATAACTGATTTTGAAATTGGCCAAGGACCTGGAAAGATAAATTTGATGCCAGGTGCTCACAAAGTGGCCAAGGTGATGTTTTGACAAGATTGTAGACCCCTCAGGGAAGTGCACACCAGGAGAGGAACTTACTTTTGGTAATTACCACTCCCGCCAGTGCCATAAAAATAAAACAAAACTGTTGAAGGAATGAATTTGAATTTGGAATCTTGGAAATGAATTGAAAAGTGAATGGCCCATTGTCCCAAGTGAAAATGGCCATAAGATTGGAAATAAAGTTGAAAGCCATGCCAAAGATCTGTGTCCAAAATTGCAAAGTGCTCACAGAGTGGCCAAGGTGATGCTTACAACAAAAAGAGTAGAATACCCTTAAAGGTGCATACCAGGAGTGGGACTTACTTTTGGTAATTCCTCTCCCCACCAAGCACCATAATGAATCAAGCTTTTGAAGAATTCGGCCCAGGCTTGTCAGGATATAGTGAATGAAAGTCTTTGACAAGTTCAGGACAATTCTTGAGGTTTTCGGTTGGTTCCCAAGTGGATCTTTCTGGGTCTTGAATGAAACCTTTCCATTCCACCAGATACCATAATTTTCCTCTCTTGAGCTTTGAGTCCAGTATTTGAGAGACTTCCCATTCCTCTTCTTCTTCAATGGTGATTGGAGGAGGAGGCTCTTGATGCCTATTTGGGATTGTTGACGTCTTGACTGGTTCCAAAAGGGAAATGTGGAAAACTGGGTGGATGGATTTCCATTGAGATGGAAGCTTGAGGTGGTAGGCATGAGTGCTGACTTTCTTCAAGATTGGAAAAGGACCCAGCCATCTTTCAGACAGCTTTTTGGTGGGTCTGGTTGATTTGATGTTCTTGGAAGACAGCCATACCATGTCACCGGGATTGAAAACAGGTGGACTTGCTCTACTTTTATCTGCATACCTCTTAAACCTGTTTATGGCAACTTCAAGTTCTCTCTTGACATCTTGCTGTACTGATTGGATTTTTGTTGATAAATTTCCAGCCGGAGTGTCTTGAGTGATGTGAACTGAGTCAAAATGAGGATCTCTTCCATAAACAGTGAAAAACGGTGATTGTTTTGTTGAAGAGTGGTCAGAGTTATTGTAGGCAAATTCAGCCAGAGGGAGCCAGGTGTTCCAATCATCTTGATGATAACTGACATACATCCGAAGGTACTGTTCTAGTATCTGATTTACCCTCTCTGTCTGTCCATCAGTTTCTGGATGATAAGCAGTTGACAAGTCTCTTGAAATCTTGAGCTGCTGACAAAGGTTGGTCCAAAAGGAAGAAACAAAAAGAGAACCTCGATCACTAACAATGCTTGAAGGAAGGCCATGCTTTGAGAAAATATTCTTGATGAATAAATGGGCCAAATCTAATGAAGTGATTGAAGCTATTGTTGGAATAAAAACCGCCATTTTTGAGAATCTGTCCACTATGACTAAAATTGAGTCAAAGGAATTGGACAGTGGCAATTGAGTGATGAAATCCATTGAAAGACAAATCCAAGGACCACTTGGAATTGGAAGAGGCTTGAGGAGTCCAAGCTTCTTGTGATGAATATTTTTGTTTCTTGAACACTGTTGACAGGATGAGACATAATCCTTGATAAATTGAGTCATGCCGGACCAGTGGAAATCCCGCTTGACAAGTTTGAGAGTCTTCTCTTGGCCAGGGTGTCCAGCTAGAGGAGAGTCATGCCGATTTTGAAGTATATTGAGTTGAATTGTGGGGTCATTTGGGACCACCACCCGATCTTTGAAAAGGAGAAGTTTGGAAGAGGAATCAAGAGAATAATCTTGGACAGATTTACCTTTACCCAAATCTTCAAGGACACTTCTATATTGAGAATCTTGCCATACTGCCTTCTGAATTGAATCAATCAAATTTGAAAATGAATCCACCTTGACTGCAAAAAACTTTGAGGCTTGAATTTCATCTTGCTTGATTATCTTCTGATAGTTCATTGGATTCTTGCTGATGAAATCCTCCCCCCTCTCCGGGTAAACGTCGTCCCGACGTGACAAGGCATCTGGAAGGGTGGCCAAGCGGCCAGGGCGGTAAGTGATTGAGAAATGAAATTCAGATAAAAATTCAGCCCAGCGGGCTTGACGGCGAGTGAGAATCTTGGAAGACATGAAATATTGAAGAGATGAATGATCGGTGAGAACTTCAAAAGGGGAAGAAATAGAAAGAAGGAAAGCTCTCCAGCGCTTGAGAGCCCAGACTATGCCAAGGAGTTCCTTGTCATGAATCTCATAATTGAGCTCAGCTGGGAGAAGCTTGCGGCTATCAAATGCAATGGGATGTTTTCCTGAGTCAGAGACCTGACTCAGTACAGCACCCAAGGCATAATCTGATGCATCGGTCTCTACAATGGTGGGTAGAGAAGGGTTGAAATGAGAAAGGATTGGAGCAGTGGTGAATGCCTCTTTGAGTTGATGAAACTGTCTAAGAGCTTCCTCATTGAGGGGAAAACGGGAATCTTTCTTGAGGAAACTTGTGAGTGAACTTATTTTCTTTGAATAATTCTTGATGAAACGGCGGTAAAAATTGGCAAAGCCAAGGAATGATTGAAGAGCCTTGAGGTTTCTTGGAGGTGGCCAATTGAGAATTTGCTGGACTTTTGCTTGGTCCATCTTGAGGCCTTCAGAAGAAACTACATAACCAAGATATTCCACACTAGAAACATGAAATAGGCATTTGGACGCCTTAGCAAAGAGGTTATTGGCTCTGAGTCTGGAAAGAACAGTGGACACATGAGTGACATGTTCTTCCTCAGATTTGGAAAAGACCATAATGTCATCCAAATAAACCACAACATAAACATCAAGAAGATCATAAAAAATATCATTGACGAGATTTTGAAAAGAAGCAGGAGCATTGGTAAGTCCAAATGGCATAACCAAGTACTCATAACTACCATATTTGGCTCTAAAACAAGTCAAATGTTCATCACCTTCCTTGATTCTGAGCAGGTTATATGCACCACGCAAATCAATCTTGGAGAAGATAGAAGAACCATTGAAAACAGTGAGAAGCTGGTTCATAGGAGGAACAGGATACTTGTTCTTCCTAGTAACAGCATTGAGTTTGCAGTAATCAACACACAAACGGAGGCCACCATCTTTCTTTTTGACAAAAAGAACAGGTGCTCCTGTAGAAGAGGAGCTTGGCTGGATGAAACCTTTCTCTACATTCTCTGAAATGTAGGCCCTGAGTGTATCTGACTCTTGGTTTGATAAAGAGTAGATCACCCCAACTGGAGGTAGAGACCCCTCCAGCTCGATATGATGATCACAGGCGCGGTGAGGAGGAAGTTTTTCTGCTTTCACCTTGGAAAATACATCCAAATATTGGTGATAAACAGAAGGAACAACCTTCATCACGGTTTCTATTTCTTCTGGCTCTTCCTCTTCATCCCACAACTCCTCCAGGGAGTCATGATAAGATGAAGGAGGAAGGTCCATATTCCCAAAGAAGAGATGAAGTGAAGATACAGAATTATCTTCTCCAACATCTTGAATCTCTTTGAAGACTTCATCTCTAGGTGATAGTAATGACTGATGGGAATTAAGGGAAGGAATATGGACAGAAGACGGAAATGATGGTGTTCTAGAATCACCAACCAGAGCTGCACATGATTTGGCAGAAGAAAAGTCATTACTGAAAGAAATTGAAGGATCATTATAGTCCTTATGATCAGAATTAAAGGTGATCAATCCTTGCCTCCAATCAATAAATGGATTAAAATGATTGAGAAAGTCAAAGCCCAATATGAGGTCTTCTCCCTTGGGAGTATCAATGACTAAAAAGTCCCATTCAAAGCTTGGGAAGGAAGGGAGCTCAACCATATATTTAGTATGGTGAGTCACAAATAGAGAAGGAGACTCAGAGGAGTCAAGAATAATAAGGGGAATCTTCTCCGGGAGTTCTGACATGGTCAAAGAATACTTGTGAACAAACTGCTTTGCAATAAATGAGTTGGTAGCACCAGAATCAATGAGAATACTGTAAAACATATCAGAGAGAGAAGAAAAAACAAAAAATTTAAGAGAATTTTTGACACCAGTATTCAGAATGCACAATTGTGCTCTGGATGGAAAACTGTGAAGACCATTGAACACAACATGATCTTCACTCAGGCTTTTCCCTGGCTGGGAAATTTGCCTGACGGTTGGGTAAGCTTGTTTTGAGGCCTTTTGAAACAGGACTCAAGACTATGCTTCCCACCACAATAGGTACAAAGACCCTCTTTGATTCTTCTTTCTTTTTCAGAGTTCATGAGCTTGAAATCTTTATTCAACAAAGAAGAATGGGGCTTGTCCCTCTTCTGAAAATTCTTCTTCTTCTTTTGACTTGAGCTTGAAGAATTTTGAGGATGAGAAGAACTTGACTTTGAGGCTTCTGGCTTCTTCTCTTGATGGTGACTCTTTTCATTTTGCCTCTCATGGTACCTGGTATCAAGTTCCAGGGTGACGTCCATTAAGTCTTGAAGAGAGTCAATTCTTGAAGGATGGGAGGCCAATTGATCCAAAATCCTGGATGGCAATCCCTTCCTGAAATGATGGATGAGAGCTCTTTCACCCCAATCCCCGATTCTTGAGACTAAGCTTCTGAAATCAGCAATGTATAAGGATACATGCCCACCTTCTTTCATTCTTAAAGAATCCAACTCAGATTCTGCTTTTCTGACTTCATTCGGGTCACCAAATAAAGTGAAGAGTTGAGATTCAAATAAAGGCCAAGAATTGAGAAGGTATTTTGAATCTTGATTGGTGAGATTGGAAAGATAAGGCTCAATCCATTTTGCAGCCCTGCCAATGAGAAATGAAGTGGCATAAAGGACCTTCTTTCTGTCTTGAGCGAAGTTTGCCGGATCATTATGAAATATCAATTGACAAGACTGAATGAAACTTCTAACTTTGAAGGGCTGAGTCCCATCAAAGCATTCTGGTGCCTTCATAGATGGAGTATTGAAGGCTGGTGGTCTTGATGCTTCAGAAGATGAAGCTGCTTGAAGATTGGCCATAATCTGAGTCATTTGCTGCATGATGGCCAATAAAGATGGTTCAGACTGATGAGAGACAGGCTGATTAGACTGGGCTAGAGTTGGCCCTCCAGTACCTTGGGATGCCTCCACCGGAGCAGGGACACCTTCAGTACCATCAGACTCTTCCTCTTCCACAGAATTCTCCTCCTCCTCTTCACCATCTTCACCTGGACCTTTGAAAATAGTCCTTGAAGTTCCTGGAAATCCGCCAACTACTCCTGAGAATGAACATGATCTCCTTGGCCCTCTTCCTTCCTTCCTGGATGGTGCTGCTCCTTCCATGCGGGGTCCTCTATCTAATTGGGCCCTCAGTTGAGGAACTGCTGGGGTGCCATCTAGAGGAGCTCTTGGAGTTGGAGTGAAAACAGCTTGAGCTCTGGCCTGAGATCTTGTCTGTCTTGCCGGAGGTGAGTGTTGAACAGGCATGATATCAGGAATAAAATTGAATTAAATGAATAAGAATCAAAATTTGCTTGAAGTGAAAAGAGTCAACAATCAAATCTTGAGGAAAATCAATGAATAAAAATGAAAATCTTCAAGTACGTCAATAAATCAAAATCAAATGAAGTCTTGAAGTCAAAATCAAATCAATCAAATCAATCAAAATAAAAAATCTTGCAGAATCAATCAATCAAATGAAAATCTTGAAGAAAAATCAATTTATGTCAAAATTCTTGATGTGAAAAATCAGCAAAATCAATGAAATCTTCAGGTCAATCAATTTTCTTGAGGTCAAAATCAAATATGTCAAATCAATCAATCAATCAAAATCAAGTGAATTATTATTTAAAAATCAAAATTCTTGAAGAAAAAATCAATTATGAATCTTGATGTGAATAACATGTCTGAATATCTTGATGAAAAATTTGAAAATCAAAGAAAATCAAGATGACGCCTGAATTATGAATGAGAATGAAAATTTGATGATTTGAAAAGATTTTAAAAAAGAATAACAAAAATAAAAAATGGGTCAGCTTTCAATTTTCAAAATGAAGAATGAATGAAAGAAAATTGAGAGGTGACGATGAATCATTAAGTTCATAAGCGTAAAAGAATCATAATTTCGATGAAATGAGTGAATGAAATTATAAAGAAAGAATGAACAGAATGAAAAAGAAATTATGAGTTAATTAATATAATGTCACAGGGGCTCTTGGACAGAAATACAAGAGTGGCCTGGCACTCAGCAATCAGGGAACTCACTTGGAAGACTCCAAAAGGATAAAGAATAAAAATAATAAGAAGGAATTCCTCTAAAAGATATGCAGGTACAAGATGAGATGCAAAAGAGGAAAGGGAAGCCAAATGGCCAAAGAGCCAACCAAGTAAGTCCTTAATCACTGTTTCAACCTGCCAAAAATGAATAATGGAATTAGTAAGGATATGACCACCAAATATCCATTGACAGGCGAAGAAAGAGAAAAGAGAAAGGTGCTAAATGACTGACTTAATAATATCAGTATTTGCTTAACTAAAATGAAAAGAAAATAGAGATAAAATAAAATCAAAGTATATTAATTAACTGGGGAAAACCCCCCAGGGTGGAAAGGGTAGCCGGTATATGTGAAAAGTTGGGAGCTTGAGTTCTTCAGGCTGAAAACTGATCTGTATTGATCCTTGAGGCTGTATTGATTCTTTTGGGAATTGATACAGCTGGCTAATATTGAAATTGAATTGGGTTGAATGAATTTCCCATGATTGAAAATGAAATACAGGCCTTGATGGATCCAGACTGTATTGAAATGAATATGGTTGCCAAGATGGATTGAGTGGAGCTTTGACACTTGACAACTTCTTTTTGGCACTGCCTCTTGAATACACTTGAGAATGAATTGAAAGTATTCCCTTGGAGTGAATACTTGGAGTGAGAATAACCAATGACTGCTTGATGGCGTCATTGGTCTTTGACGCTGAAACACTTGCTCTTGAGCCTTGATGATTCCTCTGAATGATTGGGTGCCTTGATGACGTGATGAGATGTTGGAATGTTGAAATGAACATTTGATATTGCCACCATTGAATTGCTGTTGAAAAATGATGCACAATGATATATAACATCATTTATGGCATATTGGTTGATTGGCAAGAAGATTACGTCCAAAGGTCTTGAGATGGAAAGGCAGAGGGAAAAGGATGGATGTAATGGCTTCAGAGCTTGGAATGGTGTTTCTGGGCCTTTTGGGTTCTGAGCCAAAAACTGGCCCAAAAGGCGGGAAAGTGTCTTTTGGACACTTTGCGTCAAAGTGCGCAAAAATGCGCAAATGCGCAAAGTGCGCAAAAATGCGCAAATATGCGCAAATGCGCAAAAGTGCGCAAAATGCGCAAAAAGTGCGCAAATGCGCAAAAAGTGCGCAAATGCGCAAAAGTGCGCAAAATGCGCAAAAATGCGCAAATGCGCAAAAATGCGCAAAATGCGCAAAAATGCGCAAATGCGCATTATGAGCCCAAATGGCCAAAACAGCCATTTGGGCCATTTCCCCTGGTTTTGAGGGAAATGACCAGAAATACCCATTTGGGCATAAATTGCCGCTATGGGTGCTGGATTGAGGTGAAGGGCCATGAAGGCCCCAAAACACAAATGGCCATAAATGGGCCATAAGATAATGACGTGGCCATATTGGCCACTGGTGATGGATATGGCCAATTGGCCATAAAAGAACCGTGGCTTGATATGCCATATGGGGATCCAAGGAGGTGAATTGCCATGGTTGTGACAATCACATCATAATTAGTTCACCAAAAGACCATCATGTGATGAATGAAGGCTGTGCAGAGAAAATATTACCACCAAACCTTAAATCACCTGACTCCTGCAATAAACGTCCTCACCAAAAAACAGAGTCACAAGATAAAATAAAGAGGAATTAAAGTGGAAAAAGAAAGCTCCCATGGAGGGCCACCTGGGCTCCCAAAAGGTATAAATAGAGAGGCTCTCTCCCCCCAAACTTCAAAATCCCCCCATGAAAAAATTATATCCCCTGCACATTGCAAGCACAGGAATAATTCATCCCTCACCTGGGAGGTAGTCCAGTATATCATAGTAAATTTACTTTCCCAGTAGCTAAAGCTCAGTGGAAGTATAGTGTTGAAGATTACCCTGTAGCTAAGCTCAGTGGAATCCTATTATTATTAAAATAAAAAAAAAGAAATTATCCAGTACCCAAAATTAGGATTACTACTCTATTGAAATATTTTAACTAGAAAAATTAACACCATTTAACAAGATTTAAAATTAACTTACCCATTCAAAATCCAATAGCAGAAACGTTTACCTCTCAAATTTAAGACATACAACTTTGTCTTATTATTAACCACTCTTAAAAAAATAATAACAAACCTTTAAAAAATTATTTTCCTCTATTATAACTTTGCCTTAACAAAATTACTTTTATCAACATTCATCAAATTTTCAAGAACACCTTAAAAAAAACCCATCTTGCAAAAGGAATTTTAACCAAGAAGAAACCACTCACCTCAATTTTGCTAAGAAAATATTAAAATTAAACAGACAAGTATTTACATTAAAATCTCAAATTACCAAAATTACTGACATTATTTTTCATATTATTCATTGAATAGGTCTGATCTGAGACTGTTGAGTTTTGTCTTCTGCAGTTGTAAAGCCACTTACTAATTTTATTTTGGTTTGTGAGCTCCAAGGAAGATTCTGTTTAGTAGTTTAGGAGGGGCAGGCAATACACCCTTGCCACCCTTGGTTACAGGAGTTATTAGCAATTCAAAACTAGTTACCTGTGATTTCCCCCTCCAGGTACTGCCTCATTTTAATCCCACACAAGAGGAGTTCCCACAATGGTAAGGAAGAATGTTCTCTTCTCTAACTCTAGAGGAGATTAATGTTGGGTGCCTAGGCCCAATAGCTTTGATTCTTTTTGTTGGGTGAGCTGCAATATTTTCCTCATTGCTTTCTTCCATTGACAAGTTGGCACTACTTTGAATAGCCTCTTCCTCAGGGGGGTTATGACTATTGGACTCTTCATCTTCTAACTGTTCTTCGCAGTCAAAGAACCTTTCTTCATTGTCTATGTGCACAATGTGTCCTCATTAGACTTGGGTGTATTGTTCAGAGACAGAAAAACATTTTCAAAGAAAATGATGTGCCTTGTGATAAACACTTTCTTATCATTTAGTTTCAATACACAGTAGGCTGGGCTCTCATAGTCAAAACCAAGTAAGATGCCTTTTTCTCCAGTTTGGGCTAACCTCCATGACCCTTTGTCTTTTGGTAAAGCAGAAATTACTTTAAAACCAAACATCCATAAGCATTTGATCTTTGGTGAGTTTCCTATCCACAATTGAAATGGTGAGAGGTTGTCTCTTGAAGGAGTTGGGAAAGGGTTTGTCAGAAGAGTCGCATTATTCACTGCCTCCACCCAATACTGATTTGGAAGGTTTACGCCAAGTAGTAGACACCAAGCCTTCTCCAGGATAGTCCTATTTACTCATTCTGCGAAGCCATTCAATTGAGGCGTATTTGCTGGTGATATGGCATGAGAAAAGCTGTTTTCATTGGCAACCTTTTTGAGCTCATCATTTACAAACTTGCCTCCCCTATCTGAGCATAATTTTCTAATTTTTTGATTCTGTATTGTTTCAATGAGGTTTTTCACTATCAGGAATTCTTGCAATGCATACAAGTTGTTCCTTAGGAACCTAGTGAACTTGAAGGAAGTGTGCTGGTCCACAATTGTTAGAAAATAGCACTAACCTGATACAGAGGGTGGTTAGTTGGGTTGTACCAGGTCAAGGTGCAGACAGTCTAGGGGTTTATTCACATGATCAAAGTGACCACTGAAAGTTTTCAACATCATTTTTCCTTTGATGCATAGGTTGCAATGATCCTCTTTAAAAATAGGGAGGCCCATCGATTTCAGAGTTTGATTGCTGGGATGACCTAATCTTGTGTGCAAACAAGTTTGATTGTTTGCATTGGTGAGTAGAGTGGTGTTTTTAGTGAATTCAGAAGTCATGAGATGATTTGATATTTTGCCACTGAGGATTAGGTTGTTGTTTTCAACAATTATAAAGTCTTTTGTGTCTTTGTGGATGTTGATTGAATTCTTGAACATTTTTAGTAAGCTGACCAGGTTTTGTGACAAATCTGGTACATACAAGCAGTTGTGTAGAGTTAAGGTAGTGTTATTTGCCGCAATATTTACTGTACCTTGACCAATTGCAATGAGATTACTTATTGGATTGCTAGTGGTAATTTTAAAGCTTTTTGTATCAAAATAATCTGAAAATAGTTCCTTGTTTTTTAACATGTGGCGAGTAGCTCAACAGTAAACAACAAGGCTTTTTGTTTTTCTTGAAGTCTTTACCCTGCTTGTTAGGAGAGCTGACATTCCAGTTTGGTGGGTTTAAGCCTCATATTCCTGCTTGTTGTACTTTTTTTGTTTTTATTATATGGTGGGCGCATGTGAGCCTTTGAGATATGACTACATACCAAAAAGGTCACAACAAAATTTCTGTAATAATTATCTCAAAGAGTAGTAAAAATAACATAAATAAGTACAAAATATGAATTAACTCAGAATCTAATTAGTAAAAATTTGAAACAAATTACGCCATTAGTTTCCTACGCCATTAGTTTCCTAATGGTAAAATACACATATTTTGTTTTTATGGCATATCTGAGAAGTCAAGAATTACTGAAGTATAAGGAATAATACCTTAAAAATGGTATAAAGCCTTATTTAACTCAGACACCAATGAAACAGAATGCTAAATGAACTGTAACATTAACTTTCCCATAAAGATACACATAAAACAAAGATAAAGCTATTCTCCAAAGTCAATACTTAAGGAATTAAGCTGAATATATGTACTTTTTTGGTCAATGCATATATTCATGGCTTTGAGCTAATATGTCTTGAAGTATAAAAGAGAGAGAGACAAACCAAAAAAAAAGTCACCACATAATTACTGTAAAAACTCAGATATGAACTTTATTTCACAAGATATAAACAAGGTTAAAAATTGTAATAAATTATTGATTAAACTCAATGGAGCTGTTGACCACTTTGTTGTGAAAGTAGTCCAAACTTAGAAATAAATGGACACTCAGATTCTACTAGCTCATACATGAAGAATGATGTGATTTTTATTATAATATTCAAGGTATAACCCCTTGAAATCATGGTTTGATGTTTAAAATATTGAATTTCAACAGAAAGGATGAGTCACAAGACAAATCATCAAAAATAGAGTTTTTACCATGTAATGAAATTCTATTGAAAGTTTAATAACAAAATTCCAAGATATCAGAATCCACTCTCAGAATAGCTGTAGTGTGTATAAATTAAAAGTTATTAATGATCAAAGTTTAAGATTAAATTTGAGCATTTATGATCACTCACTGTAATCTTATTTTAAGTTTAACAGTTATATAAGTGATAAAACTTGTGAATACTATTAGCTTATGATTAATACTAATAAAATACACAAAGTTTACGCTTCTTCCAAGCCTATGATGTCATTAAACCTAGAGTCATAGTGATAACTCTAAATAATGGCATAATAATGAGATAAGATGGTTTGATCATGACATAATCATTACTAAACCTTAAAATACTGATAATTTCAAGTGGATATCATTAGTACTCGTCTACTGAAAGCCTACTGGACACTTGAAAGGAGGTATTTAATATAAATTGAGCTCTTTTTACTCGATTTTCCCCTCAGAAGCATCAAAACATTAAAGCAATTAAATAAAAAGGTAAAATATTTATTCTTTTTATATATAAATAATTTATATTATTAAAGACCAAAGGTAATCTTAATTATAATCATCATTTTTGACGTGATTACTTGAATTGTTCTACTGTTTTGCTATATTTCTCTTAAAAATCTCAAATCCAGGTAAAATCAAGAAAATTTGTAATTTCTCTCAATTTTAATTGTAAATTCAATTTGAATTAGTAGTATTTATATTATTTGGAGTAAATTATTCAAAATCATTATAATAAGTGTTAAAAGTAGGTTATTTTCTCTTATTATAATAATTTCTCTTTATTATTCCTTTTAATAATTCTTTAAATTAACATAAATAGTATTTATATTAATTTATAGCCATAATATTAGTAATATTATTGTTATTAATTGTTTTTTTGTTAATAAAAGCCAATTTTTTATGCATTTATTATTTGTTGGTAACAATAATAAAGTGCTTTTAAATACATTAATTATTATATATTAATATATTTATTTATTATGTTATTTTTTATGATATAAATCATATTCTTTTATTTATTCAATAATGTAATTATTTTTACACCTTGATTATAATTATCTTTTATTATTATAATTATCTTTAGCTTATTTACTTTATTTATAAGGACATTTAAGGAAGATGCCCCAAGCCAACCCACTTCTTCAAGAAGGGAAGAAGAACAAAAAAAAGAACTGGAGAAAACCATATTCCCCAAGCTACAGGATTCCAAAAATCCAAAAAGATGCTATCGACAATGTCTTCAACATGGCCAGAACCTTGATGGAATTCAAGGGAAAGAAGGAGCAAAGAATGAGACAACCTCATTTCCCAAAGAAATAACCTTGTCCCCAGATGTTTTAAATACTTTAACAGAAATTGAAAATAGTATTTTACCTTTAAAAGAAATTAAAAATGGTTTATTATCATTACAAGAAATAAATAATAATTTATCTTCTTTAACAAAAATTGTTGTACAGAACAAAGAAGAAATTGACAACATTAAATTTATTGCTGAAAAGAACAAACCAAAAGTTTTAATTGACAATACTCAGAAATTGATACAAGGAAAACAAGAATTGTATAAATACATAAAAGATATTAAAGAAAAAACATTGACAATCAATTATGATGTGAGTATTGATAATCTTACAGAAAAATTGAACAAATTAAGTATTTCTATAGAGCAATTTGAAGAAAAGACTTCATCACACCAAAAATTACTTTTAGATCATGGGGAAAAAAGTGATGAAGCAAGAATGCATCTGAAAGATGATATTCAAGGTGAAATAAGGCTTATTACTGAAAAAATGGATAAAATTAATGACACTAACTTGAATATGCCAAAGTTATCAACCCCATTTTCTCACATGAGAAGGCCTATCAAACCAAAAGAGGAAATAACAAATCCATTCATAACAGACTTGAGTCACCAAGGCAATAACCAAGTATTAATGAAGGAAGCACCTCAATCATAATAGTGGCCAACATTCACAGGAGAGGGTAAATAAGACCATATGTAATTTATTAAACCAATTGACATGCTACAAGAAGATTATGCAATACCAGATGAATTGATCACTTCCAGATTACACTCACTATTTGAGAAATCTTCAAAAAGATGGTATTATGGCATAAGACAGACAAACGGAAAAAATACTTGGTCTTGGTGGAAACAAGAAATAATTACCAAGTGGGCTCATGATTCGTGGAGGTACAAAATAGAAAATGCATGTGAAAACTCCTTCTTTGAACCAGACAAAGATAAACCGTTGACTTGGTCCCTAAAAAAAGTTGAAATATTAAATGAACTGTACCCAGAAATGTCACAAAAAATGGTACAGATGAAAGTACTTAAGAAATGTGGAGGAGAATTGGAACATGCCCTGAGAAGCAGGTGTATAGAACCATTCTCCACAGAAGAGTATATTGATTCACTAGAAGACATAGTGACAAGACAAAAATTGGCTGAACTTGGAAGAATTAGACATTAAAAGTGCAAATAAACCATTCATCAAGAAAGATAAACCAAGAGAAACTTTCAAGCCCAATACATCCAACAGTAACGAGAAAAGGAAGTGCCACAAATGTGGAGGTATTGGACACTTAGCCAATAATTTCCTTAAAAAGCAAAAATCAATGAAAATATGGAAACAGAGGACCACAATAATAAAGAAGATCAATCTGATTCTGGTAAGAACACTGAAGAATCTGAAACTTCTGAAAGTGATGAACTTAATATAATTAATGCACAAATTTATAATATTGATTCAATATATGAAGTACTGGATGTCAATTCAAACTTACCACAACTTGGGACATCTGATACAAACCTCACAAATATACAAGATGCTAAATTGTATAGAACCAAACCAGCAAAAGGGATGGGATTTCCAGCTGGAAAATCAAGTATAAGTACTTTCATGGTGGAAAACCAAGAGGTCATAGCCAACTTACATACAGGAGCATATTGTACCTGTGTTGGCAAATGTTATTTGGAAACTATTGTACCAGCTTGGCCAGGAAAGCCTATACCAATACAAGCAGTCAAATTTAGCAGTGCAAGTGAAAGCATGAAGACCCTTGGAATAATTGACTTAACACTCATTCTCCCTCATCCTTCACAATGTATCAGATTGAAAGTAAAGTTTGTAGTAATGGAGAAATGCACTAGTAACCATTTTATACTTGGAAATGACTACTTGTCAATTTATGGCATGGATATCTCTAACCAAAAAGATAGATATTTTACCATAGGAGACAATAAAAGACAGACTACAGTTGTCAATAATGAACAAAAAAAGCCCAGAAATAGATTTTGTCATAACTGATCAGCTGAAAGAGGAAGAATTCAATCATTAAATAACTGTAAAAATGAAATAAAAATTGATTGACCTCTGATTTAAATATAAAAATGCCTTTGCAACCGACAAGGAACCACTAGGTACCATAATTGGACATGAGGTAGACATAATCCTTAATGTGGAAAATCCTTATCCACCTCTATTAAGAAGACCAGCTTATCCTGCCAGCTCAAGAGCTAGAGAAGCTTTAGAGGTACACATTAAAGAACTAATGGACCTTGGAGTATTAAGGAAAGTAGGACATTATGAACAGGTAGAGGTCACTACACCTGTCATTATAACCTGGAATAATAGAAAATAAAGCATGGTAGGGGACTTTAGAGCCCTAAACACCTATACCATCCCTGACAGATATCCAATACCCAGAATCCATGAGACATTGACACCGTTATCTCAGATTAAGTTCATCACAGCCATGGATGCTCTGAAGGGTTTTCATTAAAAATTCTTAACAGACAATGCCAAGAAACTACTAAGGATAATATTCCACTGTGAACTCTTTGAATATCTCAGAATTCCATTTGGTATAAAAAATGCACCATCCCATTACCAAAGGATGATGAATACCATATTTCCTGAAGAATTATCAGAACGATGGCTGATTATTTATATTGATGATCTCATAATTTTCTCAGAGACTTGGGACAGCCACGTATCAGGACTGGTAAGAGTCTTGCAAAAGATGGTACAAGTAAGCATAAAAATATCTCTGAAAAAGGGTCATTTTGCATAAAGTGAACTGAAAGCACTAGGACATGTTGTATCTGGACTAGGTCTGTGCATAGAGAAGAACAAAGTGGCAGCAGTACTATTGAAACCAATGCCCCAAACTAAGAAAGAAATGAAATAATTTCCAGGATTTTCTGGTTATTACAGACAACACATAATGATTTTGCAAGAATTGCTAAGTCATTGTATAAGCTCTGTGACCAACAGAAAGTCTATCAAAGAGTGAAGAAAGAGTTAAGGCATATGAAGAATTGAAGGATTCCGTAACAAATGCCCCATTTCTTACAATTCCATATTGGAAGCTTCCCTTCAAACTATACATTGATGCTTGTGGAGAAGGACTAGGTGGTGCACTAAATCAGACACAAATCATCAATGACAAACCTGTTGAAGGACCAATTTGCTTCATTTCAAGACAAATAAAGCCAAAAGAAGCAAGGTATGGAGCAAGAAAAATGGAATGCCTCTGCTTAGTGTGGGCTTTAGAAAAATTACACTTTTCTTCAGATGGGACAGTGTTTGATGCAATTACAGATCTCAATTCTTTAAAATCCTTACCAAACATGAAAACCCAAAGAAACATATGTTAAGATGGCAAATTGCCATCCAAGAATATAGAGGAAATATGACTATAGCTCATCAATCTGGTAATATTCATAAAAGTGCAGATGGTCTTGGAAGATGGGCTATGGCAAATACACCTGAAAATACAGCATGGGTAGCATAGGAAGTGCACCATATAGAAGGCATATGTGTAACAGATATAGGAACAGAACTCTTTAACCAAGTTAAAGAAAGCTATCAAATGGATAAGAACTCCCATATTCTATTCCAACTTCTAATTAAAGACTGTAAAGACCCATCACTTTAATCAAAACTAGCTGAAAAATGGAGAAAAGCATATGATGAAGGAAGATTCCACCTCCTTGATGGAATACTTTACCATACAGCTAAAGATACATGTGTTATTGCTTTAACAGCTAGAACTTTAATAAACACTATACTAAAGGAATTTCATGATAGTGTTGCAGCTGGACATCTCTCAGAAGACAGAACACTAGAGAGGGTAAAAACCTGCTCATGGTGGCTAAATTGGAAGAAAAATGTTGCAGAATACTGCCAAAAAGCAAACAGAGTCACAGGTAAAAAATTTGGAATGATGATCCAAATCCAAGAACCAAAATCCCCTTGGGAAATAGTTCACATGGATTGGGTAAAAGAACTACCTCCAGGAGGAGACAGAAGTTAAAATGCTTGCCTAGTACTAGTTGATAGATACAGCAAAACCCCAATGTTTTTACCATGTCACAAGAATGATACAGCTATGGATACAGCCATAATAATATGGAATAAAGCTATTAGCCACACAGGCTTATTCCAAAACATCATAAGTGATAGAGACCCAAAATTGACTTCGGCATTATGGACAAACCTCCATAACCTGTTTGGAACAAAACTATCATTCTCAACATCTTACCACTCCCAAACAAATGGTCTAGCAGAAAGAATGATACAGACCTTAGGAGACATGATAAGAAGATTCTGTGCCTATGACCTAGAATTCAAAGATTCTGATGGTTTTACCCATGATTGGTGTACATTAATACCAGCTCTTGAACTGGCATATAAAACATCAATCCATTCTTCAACTGGAAAGACACCTGCAATGCTAGAAAAAGGCTGGAATCCACAACACCCTTATGATACCCTCAAAAAGGACTTAGTGGATATACACCCAACAGCAAGTAGCTTCAAGTTAATGCTTGACAAAGCAAGACACCATGAAAACAGATGTATGAAAGATTATTTCAAGTATGCAAAAGAAAGATGGGATAAAAGTCATAAACCACCTGATTTCAAAATAGGAGACTTGGTCCTAGGTAAACTCTAAATTTCAATATTATAAAAGGCCCAAAGAAATTGAAATATTCATTTTCAGGACCATTTATGATAAACGCACTAAATGGACCTAATGCTGTGCAATTAGAGCTCACAGGTGAACTAATGAACCAACACCCAACTCTTTCTGTAAGTCTAATAAAGCCTTACAGCTCAAGCGACAAGGAATTATTTCCACTAAGAAATAAACCCCCACTTGAAATTCCCCCCTTGGAAGAAGGAGAAGAAAAGAAAATAGCAAAAGTCCTTAAAGAAAGAAGGACAAGAAACAAAAAAGAAAGGGAATACCTTGTAAGGTATAGAAATCTAACTCAAGAACGTGAATGGCTACTTGAGAAGGATATAGCAAATGCTCATAAACTATTAAGAAGGTTCAAACATGAAAGAAAGCCTAAAGAATAGAAAAATCAAGCCTTATTGAGCTTCAAGACTAACAAAGTCTATTGAAGAGTCAGGAAAGTGGATGATACCCTAATTAATTATATCAGATTGTGGTACAATATTTTTTGGTGGTAGGGAATGTGAGCCTTGGAGATATGACTACATATCCAAAAAGGTCACAACAAAATTTCTGTAATAATTATCTCAAAGACTAGTAAAAATACCATAAATAAGTACAAAATTGGAATTAACTTGGAATCTAACAAGTAAGCATGCAAAATGAACTACACCATTAGATTCCTTGTGGTAAAATACACATATTTCATTTTTATGGCATATCTGAGAAGTCAAGAATACTGAAGTATAAGTAATAATACCTTAGAAAAGGTATAAAACCTTGTTTAACTCAGAGACCAATGAAAAAACATGTGAAAGAAACTGTACCATTGGCTTCTCCATAAAGAACCACACATAAAACAACTATAAAGCTATTCTCTAAAGTCAATACTTAAAGAATTAAGCTGAATATATGCACTTTTTTGGTCAATGCATTTATTTGTGGGTTTTAGCTAATATCTCTTGAAATATAAAAGATAGAGAGATAAACCAAAAATAAAGTCACCAAATAATTAATGTACAAACTCAGATATGAACTTTATTTCACAAGCTATAAAAACGGTTAAAACCTATAATGGATTATTGATTAAAATCAATGGATGTGAGCCTTGAGGTATATTTTACATACCCAAATAGGCCACAATGATCTTAAAGACAAATTCTGAACTATGCATAACCCATAAGTCATGCATATATTCAAAACTCATCATTTTTGATTTCAGAAAAGATGAATAACTTCTTATTGAGAAATTAAATCCATGGATCTAAGGCCAGATTTAGATTCTACACAAAACTTCACCTAGGGTATCTCCATAGAGTGAATAAGCTCAAATTAACTCTTTGAGGTGGTAATATGGAAAATACATCAATACCAAATCATCAATACCACATAAAAGATCCGTGAAATTTTTTGTTTTTCTCTATTTCATGCCACAATAATGGGAATGTGAGAAATCCCATGTGAAATATACACTAAGGATAGTGTTAAGCATGTTTTGGGCGCTTAATATTATGGTATTCTTACATGCAATTTTGGTACACCCATAGTGGATATCTCACTTTAAGCTTAAAATTCTATTTTGACGTAAAAAATAGGCAAGGGGGACAAAAGACATCAAAGAGAGCCAGGGTATCCAACTTCTGAGGCCTCTGAGGCGTGGACAGCTCCAAAGCTTGTATCCATTGCTGATAATGGCCTAATTTGTAAACTAAAACCCTTTGGGAACTTGGCAACCATGTTACAACTACAGTAAATCATAAGAAAATAGCAAATAACCTGCTATTTTGACGTGCCAAGGAGGTAAAAAGTTACATAAACTCCTGTAACCACGTCAATTCTTAACAAACTTTCATGGATAAACCCCAAAAGAGTAATTAAAACCCTTTTTGGACTAGTATCCATTGTTTTATCTCATAGAAACCAGTCATAGACTGATATTTGCAATTCTATGTAGAAATGAGGTAAAAACTTCAAAAATTCCTTAAAAATATACTCCATAATGAATCTTTCTGAAACTTTCAGGACCAATTAAGAACTTTATACTTCATATAAAAACCAAAAAGAATTATACTTTTATATGTAAAATTAAAAGCTTTAGTTACAGTCCATTTTGGAGGATTCCATGTGAAACACAGAATCTTTTAAACTTTACAGAAAAAACATTCTGTGATAAAATTTACAATAACATTGATAACTTTGAGAAATCAATTTTTATTTTGGAATAGAAGAATATTTACAGCTGTTACTCCTTTTAGTCTTAACCATAAATGTGTTGGTAGTCACATAGAAACCTCAATTAAGTAATTATGACAATCTTATGTGACAACAGATGATGCAATCAATAATCCAAAAACTTTTATTGTTTTCTCACTCACTGGCTTTTCAGTTTGCTCCATGGAAAGCCTCTGTGAGCTTCCTTAGACTTAAAAGAGGCCTCCACTTGCTGTTTTTCCAGATAATCATCACATTATTCATTTGTATCATTGTTACCAACAAGTAAGTAAGAGTTAAGACTTGTCTTAAGTGTTTTATTCTTTCAGAATCAATCAGAAAGACGTTAAATCATAGAAATCAACTATATATTGTTGTAATATTGCTATAAAATCATTTTTGATCCATTAAATCCACAATTCTACATCAAATCTCTCCAATTTTATCTTGAATAAGTTCTTTGGAGTATTAGTGAGTGATTTATCTTTAATTATTAAAGTTTTTCTCTAATATTAGTTTTCTTCAAGAGTTATCTTTATAATTATTCTTGAAAAAGATAATTATATTTCAAAAGAATTTTACTATTTTAATAAAAGAAGTTTTTATTATTAAATTCTTCTTGTAACTGATGCTTTTTGACAATTACTTCTCACTGTTATAATCACTAGTAGTGTATAACACGTGAAGGAAATAATTCTTGAATTATTTAATTGTGGTTATAATAATTCTTTGTTATTATATCTCATAAGAACAGTCATAGTACTTTTGATTAATACTAATATTATCAACAGATTCATAGACAAATCTTCAATTTGGGGGCCTGGCTGTGATTTTATCAATAGACTTGGCTTTGATCATATTCTAGACTTCATTTTTGTGGTCTAAAAAACCACCATACCTACCACATTTTACATTTGGGCGCCTGGCCATGTTGTTTGAGCCTTGTACCCTTAATTAATGTATTTTTAAGTTCTAAAATATATTAATTTAATAATATTTTTTTCTTTCAATTTGAAGTGAAAATAATTTTATTTTTGAAATTGTATCAAAATCTTTTTCATTGAGGAATTTGGTTTCATTGTATACTGTTTTTACACGTGGCTTTTTCACATCCAAAAACTTAGAAAATTATTCTTTGAGTTACTCTGAATTAATTTGGATTCAAAATCTCAAATTTAATTTTTTTCTTTAATAAGAATAATTTTTTCAATATTAAAAAATAAAAATTTATAAAAAATCTTAAAAATATCTTAAAAAGTATGAAAAATAATTTTTTCTTTTATAATTTTTCTAGTGTCTTTAATAAAATATTGTGCAGCTGGTAACAGACTCAGTAAGAGATATATTACCAGTCCAGAATCTTCAGAAGCAGAATCTGGGGACAGTATTGAGGTGCAAATTGATAAAAGAGGCACCTTATTCTACTCTTAGAAGACTAAATTACCACCAAAAGGTGTGTTTTATTTTTATATTTTCACTTTTTATCTTAAAATTGACATGAAAATGGTGCATGCCAGAAATGGGAGAAACTATGCAGTCCAACCAGATGGACGTGGACAAGGAAGAGGCAAGACCAAATCCAGAAGTGTCAAATCTTCCTCAAGAAAGACACATATGGAGGATGCCAGAGTTTCCCCCATTCCCCAAGGTCTGTACCCACAAAATTCAATGCAACTTCTGAATCTGAACTGATTCATGATAATATTTTAAGGGCTGAACCACTTTCAAGTGGCAGCAATAGAAATTCATCAATGCCAATACAAGAATTGGCTCAGAGAAGCCAAAGAAGAGGAGTGGGAAATATGCCCAAGCCTTTGGCAGGGGGCCATGAACTCCTACTTACACATCAAGAGCTTTCTGGGTCAGGAGAGGACCATAGAACTCTTAGGAGGTTGGAGCTCATTGTCTTGCAAAGCCAAGGTCAAAAAGATAAAGAATTGATTAAAGAACCAAAGTATTTTATCCATAGACCAGAAGAAGGAACTGGAAATGACTCCAGCTTTGGAGACAGAAAGCCCAGTGGCATCTACCAGCTCCAGTAGTGTCCAAAGACAAGCCCAAAGGACCTCAGAAGAAACAGAGAGGTCCCAAGAACCATCAAGGCAAGGGCAAAGGCAAAGCCAATTGGCACAGACCTTACCCACAAGGCTACAGGTTTCCTAAATTGGAACCTCCAGCCGTGGACAATGTGTTCAATATGGCCAGGACTCTCATGGAATTTACAGCCAAGGGGCAGGAAAGGATGAACAGAAAATTTCCACCCAAATAATAGATGAAATACATTTTGTTCAATCAAATATTGATGTAAATATTGGTAAGCTGGATGCAAATTTAACTAAACTAACATTGGACATCAATGACTTAAAAAATAATGACAAACAGTCTGCTGAAATGCATGAGTTGGTAATTACCACACTGGAAATACTTACCAATACATGTGACAGAATGGAGAGTAAATATCAAGCTCAAATTGATGGAATGAAAGATCTTTCAATTTTAAACATTAATGATCAACTTAAAATTCTGAAAGACCATGTCTTAGAGATAGCTGAAAATACCAATCAGTTTGCTAAACATTTAGCAAAAATTTACAGTGAAAGGAAGAAATTAAAGAATGAAATCATTGCAAATGTGGAACAAATTCATAAAAATTATGAACCACATATGCTAAGGCATTCTACACCTTTGACTGAAGAAAAACATTCTGTCAAAGGAAGTTTTACTCCACTCTTAGGAGAAAATTTTATCTATGAAAAAGATATTCCCAAGCTGGAAGAATGGCCAACATTCTCTGGTGAAGGTGAATACAACCATATTGAGTTCATCAGAACTATTGATATGTTGCAAGAAGACTTTAATACACCTGATGAAATTATAGTGGGAAAATTACACTGTCTGTTTACCAAAACTGCAAAGAAATGGTACTACAAGATGAGAATAGATCATGGAAAACATGACTGGTCTTGGTGGAAATGTGAAGTGATGACCAAATGGGCCAATAATTCTTGGAGGTTTAAAGTGGAAGATGCTTTTGAAAATTCCATTTTTCACCCAGAAAAAGATAAACCACTTACTTGGTTCTTCAAGCAAAAAGACAGATTATCTGCTTTACACCCAGATATGTCTGACACTATGATTAATATGAAAATATTCAGAAAGTGTGGAGAAGAACTGGAACATTCTATAAAAAGCAGATGTGTAGAACCCTGTTCAACAGAAGACTACATTAATGCAATGGAAGATATCATTACCAGAACAAGAATTGGTAAAATGTGGACTAAAAACCCTATGGAATACAAGATAATCTCAAAGGTTCCCAGAAAGGACAGAAAACCTGAGAAACCTGTCTTGAAGTGTCATAAATGTGGAAGAACTTCACATTTGGCAAACACTTGCACCAAAAAGACAAAAATCAATGAAGCTCAAGTCATTGAATAAGCTCAGTGTACTGAAGGAAAAGAAGAATCTGACCCAGATTCTGCAGTCTCTGAGGATACACCAGTAGAGGACTATACCATTGAGATCATTACAGCTTTCTTTGAGGTCACAGAAGTCCATACTCACTTGCCACAGTACAATGAGGACTGTCATAACCTGATCAATATCCAAGATTCCAGAATGTGTAAGACCAAACCTGCTAGAGGATCTTGTATCACATCAATTATGATGAATGGTATTGAAGCCAAAGTTAATTTGGATACAGGGGCATTTTGCACTTGTGTAGGCAAAGATTATCTCCAAGTTATACTTCCTGAATGGGAAAACCATCTATTACCAATAGAAGGTGTACAATTTAGTAGTGCCAGTAACAATATGTACCCTTTGGGCATATTAGACACTAATATTGTGCTCCCACACCCTGCAGGAAGCATAAGAATGAAGAAAGAGATAAAAGTAATGGACAATTGCACATCTCAACATATCATCCTTGGAAATGATTACTTGAAGATTTATGGTATTCTCATCAATAACTATAAAGACAGATATTTTACAATCGGAGAAAACAAGAGACAAAAATTTGCTTTTTCAAATATGACGAAACAAATATCAATGATATCTTCTAAGAAAGATAATTATAAAGAGGAATTTGTGGCTAATCAACTTGTTGAAGCACAAATTAATCCATCATTGTCACCATAGATGAGGAATGAACTTATTGATGTGTTATACACATACAATAATGCATTTGCCTCTGATAGTGAACCGTTAGGTGCTCTAAAAGGACATGAAGTTGATCTTACTCTTATAATTGACAGACCATATCCTCCAGTACTTAGAAGACTAGCTTATCCAGCCAGTCCCAGAGCTAGAGAAGCCTTGGAAAAACATATCCAGAAGTTAATCCAACTTGGTTTACTAAGGAAAATAGGCCATAATGAAGAAGTTGAAGTGACAACACCTGTTATTATTGCTTGGCATAATGATAAATCAAGAATGGATTGAGATTTTGGAGCACTGAATACCTACACAGTTCCAGATAGGTATCCAATTCCTAGAACTCAAGAAACCTTGACCCAATTTTCTAGAGCCAAGTATATAACATCGGTGGATGCGTTGAAAGGCTTTCACCAAAATGTTCTGACGCCTAAAGCCAAGAAATTACTTAGAATTATCACTCACTGTGGTATTTATGAGTATTCTAGAGTGCCATTTGGTATTAAAAATGCACCATCTCATTATCAAAGAATGATGAATACCATCTTCCCCACAGAGTTATCTGAAGGATGGCTTATCATTTATATTGATGATATCATCATATGTTCTGATTCATGCTATTTGCACCTTGAAAGACTTGCAAGAGTACTTCACAAAGTTTCAGAAGTGAACATGAAAATTTCACTCAAGAAATGCAATTTTAGTTTTGAAGAGCTCAAAGCATTAGGACATATTGTTTCTGGTTTAAGCTTGAGTATTGACAAAAAAGAGTAGCAGCAGTGTTACTTAAGCCAATACCCCCCAAAAAAAAGGAATTACTTCCTTTCTAGCTATTGCTAGTTATTATAGACAGCACGTGAGAGACTTTGCAATTCTAGCCAAGTAACTGTACAGAATCTGTGATCAACAGACAGTATTTGAGATGACACAGGAGAGAATTCAAGCTTATGAGAAGATAAGAAAAGCTTGTATGGAAGCACCTTTACTCCTCATGCCTGACTGGAATATACCTCTTGAATGATACATTGATGCATGTGGAGATGGATTAGGGGCAGCCCTTCATCAAGTCAAAATTATTGATGACAAACCTACAGAAGGACAAGTTTGTTACATCTCAAGACAAATCAAACCAACAGAAGCCAGATATGGTGCAAGCGAAATGGAGTGCTTATGTTTGGTATGGGCACTTGAGAAATTACACTATTATCTTGATGGCAGTGTTTTTGAAGTGATAACTGACTGTAATGCCATGAAATCACTTGTTAACATGAAAACTCCCAATAGACATATGTTGAGATGGCAAATAGCCATTCAAGAATATAGAGGAAACATGACTATAGCTTATAAAGAAGGAAGCATTCACAAGAATGCTGATAGACTTAGCAGGTGGACATTAGCCAACACTCCTGATAACCCAGCTTATGTACCTTTGGAAGCTGAACCACAGATTCCAATTGAAGTAATTAACATAGCTGATATTGAGACTGAATTCTTTGAAGAGGTCAGAGAATCTTATAAGCAAGACAAGAATTGCCATATCTTGACTTCTTTGTTAGATAAAGACTGCAGAGATACATCCTTAGTCAATGCACTGGATGATGTTTGGAGAAATTCCTATTCTGAAGGAAGATTTCACTTGTTTGATGGGATTATTTACCATAGAAACAAACATTCCTGTGTGATGACATTATGTAGCAGATTGCTTATCAACACCATTCTTCATGAATGCCATGATAGCATATACTCTGGACACCTGTCAGAGGACAGAACACTTGAAACAGTGAAAAACTGTGCATGGTGGCCATCTTGGAGAAGAGAAACCATTGAATATTGCCATACCTGTGACAGATGCCAAAAAGCAAACTGGAGTACAGGCAAGAAATTTGGGCTAATGATCCATATTCAAGAGCCAAAATCCCCTTGGGGAGTTGTTCACATGGATTGGGTCACAGCACTTCCTCCAAGTGGTGACAGAAGTTATAATGCTTGTTTAGTCATTGTAGACAGATATAGCAAAACTCCCATATTCTTACCATGTCATAAAGATGACACTGCTATGGATAAAGCTCTTCTTTTATGGAGTAGAGCTATTTCTCATACAGGATTATTTAAGAATATCATAAGTGACAGAGATCCCAAGTTCACATCTGAACTTTGGACCAATCTTAATAGATTATTTGGGACTAAGTTATCATTCTCTACAGCATATCACCCTCAAACAGATGGGCTAGCAGAGAGGATGATTCTGTCACAGGGGCTCTTGTAAGTGAAGAGGGCCTGGAACTCACTTATGGAGGGCTCAAGGATATCATAAGAAAGAATACACTTAGGAGTGCAGATGAATTACTAAAATAAAAAATATAAGAAATCAGAAACAAAAGAAATAAGAGTAAAGAATAGAAGAGCCAACCACAAACAACTCCAAGTCCACTGTTTCAGCCTCTCAGAATGAAGGGAGAAGAGTTAAATTCAGCCCCAAAGGGGTCTTTAATCCTCACCTTAGAGGAATTGAGGGGGGAATAAATGAGTTATGGCCCCATTTCCTTGAGGTCAATTCCCTTTGAATTGGAGTGGACTGATTCTGACATCTTGAATATTCTGCTTGCATATTCCTAGTTTCCTTCTCCTTGTTTGTATTTGGTTTTGACTTCTATCCCCACTCTTATAAATACTAAAATATGAGAAAATGATGAAACCTCACAATACGTGATTTGGGAGGGGATTCTGCTGCTTTTAAAGAAATAAAAAAAAAACAAAATTATACAAGTAAAGTAAAAAAAAGAAAGAAAACAAGAGGAAAAGAGAGTAGAGAAAAAGAATAAAGAAAATTACTGAGGTTGTCCTTCTTGTGGTGAGTTGCTTGATTTTGGCCAAGAATATCTGAAAAATGAAAACCAAGCATTTGATGCTCACAGAGTGGCCAAGGTAATGTTTTACAGGAAGTAGGACCCTCAGGGATGCATACCAGGAGTTGGAACTTACTTTCATAACTCCCACTCCCTACCAAGCACCATAAAATTGAAATAAAATGCCGTAATTGACTTGTTGTAATGAATGTCTTGAATTATGATGATTGGAGCACCATAAAACTGAAATAAATTGCCATAATTTGACTTGACGTAATGAATGTCTTGAATCATGGTGATTGGCATAAATTGAAAAAGTGATAAATAATAAGAAAAGAAAAGGAAAGAAAGAAAAATTTGGCCATATCTCTATAAGGTCCAAATTGGAGGGTATTGATAGTGTAAGGCCTTCTGAAGCTGTCCCAAAAATTGACAAGTGCTCACAAAGTGGCCAAGGTGATGCTTACAACAACATATGGGTAGAATACCCCCTTAAAGATGCATGCCAGGAGAGGAACTTACTTCCATAACTTCTTCTCCCCACCAAGAACCATAAAATAAAACTCTTGAGGTATTTGGGCCAGGCTTGTCTGGATAAAATGAAGGGAAATCCTTGACAAGGTCTGATGAGTTGGTAAGGTTGGAAGCTGGCTCCCAAGTGGTTCTTTCTGAGTCTTCACTGAATGCTTTCCACTCTACAAGATACCATAAATTACCTCTCTTGAGTTTTGAGTCCAGAACCTGAGCCACTTCCCATTCTTCTTGATCCTCTACTATGACTTATGGTGGTGGCAATTGATGTCGATTTGGGATAGTTAAATGCTTCACTGGTTCTAATAAGGACACATGGAATACAGGGTGAACTGACTTCCATTGCTGAGGCAACTTGAGGTGATATGCATGACTGCCAATCTTAATCAGAACTTCAAAAGGTCCCAAACATTTTTCTGATTATTTCTTGGTGGGTCTTGTTGTCTTGATGTTCTTGGAAGCTAGCCATACTTTTTCCCCAGGTTGGAAATCAGGTGGAACTGCTCTATTTCTATCTGCATACTTCATGAATCTCCTTATTGCTGACTCTAATTTTTCTTTGACAACTTGCTGTACTGATTGGAGTTTTGTTGATAACTTTCCAGAAGGTTAATCTTGAGAAATATGGATTAAGTCAAAGCTGGGATTTCTTCCATAAATGGTGAAAAAGGTGATTGCTTTGTTGATGAATGTTCTGCATTAGTATAGGCAAATTCAGCCAGAGGGAGCCGGGTTTACCAGTCATCCTAATGATAGCTGACATACATCCAAAGATACTGTTCAAGAATCTGATTTACCCTCTCTGTCTGTCCATCTGTTTCAGGATAAAAAGCAGTTGAAAGATCTGATGATATTCTGAGCTGCTGACATAATTGAGTCCAAAAAGATGAAAAAAATGAAGATCTTCTATCACTGACAATACTGACTGGAAGGCCATTCTTGGAAAATACATGACTAATGAAAATTTGAGCTAAGTCCAGAGCAGTGATTGTTCCAGAAGTTGGAATGAAGATTGCCATTTTTGAGAACCTGTCCACAGCTACTAGAATTGAGTCAAAGTTGTTTGACAAGGGAAATTGAGTGATAAAGTCCATTGATAAGGAATTCCAAGGACCAGATGGAATTTGAAGAGGTTTGAGTAGTCCAAACTTCTTGTGATGAACGTTCTTGTTTCTTGAACATTGCTGACATGAGGACACATAGTCCTTGATGAATTGATTCATTCCAGCCCAATAAAAATACCTCTTGATGAGCTTGAGGGTCTTCTCCTGACCAGGATGGCCAGCCAATGGTGAGTCATGATGCTTTTGAAGAATATTGAGTTGAAGGTCTTCATTGCTTGGGATTACCACTCTATCTTTGAATAATAAAAACTTGGCTTGAGGTTCAAGAGAATAATCTGGAGCTGATTCACCTCTTGCTAGTTGCTTGAGTATTTCTTTATAGTCTTTGTCTTTCCATACTTCTTTTTGAATCTTGTCAACTAAATCTTAAAATATTTCCACTTTGATTGAGAAGAATTGTGACTCTTGAATTCCATCTTGCTTGTTTATTTGATGAAAATTCTGAGAATTCTTGCTGATGAAGTCCACCCCCATCTCTGGTTACATGTTTCCCCGACGTTACAAGGCATCTGGTAAAGTGGCCAGCCTGCCTGGGCGGTAAGTGATAGTGAAATGAAATTCAGAAAGAAACTCAGCCCAACGGGCCTGACAACAAGTAAGAACTGCGGAAGACATAAAATACTGCAGGGAAGAGTGGTCTATCAAGACCTCAAAAGAATTAGAAAGAGAAAGAAGAAATGCTCTCCAGTGCTTGAGAGCCCAAACTATGCCAAGGAGTTCCTTGTCATGAATTTCATATTTGAGCTCAGCTGGGAGAAGCTTGCAACTATCAAATGCAATAGGATGCTTTCCTGAGTCATTCACCTGACTCAGTACAGCACCCAAGGCATAATCAGAAGCATCAGTCTCTACAATAGTAGGTAGAGAAGGATTGAAATGAGATAAGATAGGAGCAGTAGTGAAAGGTTCTTTGAGTGATTAAAACTGGCTAAGAGCTTCCTCATTGAAGATAAAGGGAGAATATTTTTTGAGAAGGGAAGTGAGGAAAGTGATTTTTTTGAATAGTTTTTTATGAGACAACAATAAAAATTGGCAAAGCCAAGAAAGGATTGAAGAGCATTGATGTTTTTGGGCTGAGGCCAATTGAGGATTTGCTGAGCCTTTGAAGAATCCACCTTGAGGCCATCACTTGAACAAACGTAGCCCAAGTATTCCACACTTGAGGCATGGAATACACACTTGGAGGCTTTGGCAAACAAATTATTGTCCCTCAGTCTTTGGAGGACAGAGGCCACATGTTTGACCTGTTCCTCCTCAGAACTGGAAAAGAACATAATATCCTCTAAATAAACTACAACAAACAAATCCAAGAAATCTGCAAATATATCATTCACAAGATTCTGGAAAGAAGCTGGAGCATTGGTAAGGCCAAAGGGCATAACAAAATACTCATAGATACCATATTTGGTTCTAAAGGCAGTTAAGTGCTCATCCCCCTCTTTGATTCTCAGGAGATTATATGCACCACCCAGATCTATCTTGGAGAAGATAGTGGAACCGTTGAATACAGTAAGAAGATGGTTCATAGGAGGAACAGGATACCTGTTCTTCCTAGTGACAGCATTGAGTTTGAAGTAGTCAACACACAAACAAAGACCTCCATCCTTTTTCTTAACAAAAATGACAGGTGCTCCTATTGAAGAGGATCTTGTTCTTATGAAACCTTTCTCTACATTCTCTGAAATGTAGGCCCACAGTGTTTCTGACTCTTGATTTGATAGTGAGTAGATAACACCAATTGGAGGTAGAAGACTCTATAATTCAATATGATGATCACAGGCGTGGTGTGGAGGAAGTCTCTCTGCTTTCACCTTGGAGAATACATCCAAGTATTGGTGATAAACAGGAGGGACTACCTTCAACACAGTTTCAATTTCTTCTGGCTCTTTCTCCTTATCCCACTGCTCCTCCAGGGATGCATGAAAGGATAAGGGAGGAACGTCCATATCCCCTTGAAAGAGATGAAGGGAAGATATAGAAAAATATTCTCCAACATCTTTTATCTCTTTGAAGACTTAATCTCTTAATGGAAGTAATGACTGACAGGGAATGATGGAAGGGATATGGACAGAAGAAGGAAGGGAAGGTGTCATAAATTCAACAACCAGAGAAACACTGTTGATAGAAGTGGCAAAGTCATTACTAGTAGAAGGAATAATACCACTAGAATCCTTATGACTAGAATCATAGTTGATTAATCCATTTTTCCAATCAATAATGGGATTAAAATGGTAAAGGAAATCATAGCCCAATATCAGGTCTTCTCCCTTGGGTGAATCTATGATAAAGAAGTTCATTTCAAAGCTTGGGAAGGAAGGCAAGTCAACTACCCACTTGGTATAATGGGTGATGAACAAGGCAGGGGATTCATTAGAATCCAGAATGAAAAGAGGAATATTTTCAGGGAGCTCTGACAGAGTCAATGAGTACTTGAGAACAGAATTCTTTGCAATAAAAGAGTTTGTAGCACCAGAATCAGTGAGAATACTATAAATAATATCAGAGACAGAAGAGAAAATAAGAAATTTTAAAGATATCTTGATACTAGTATTCAGAGTGCACAATTGTGCTCTTGAAGGAAATAAGTGAGAACCATTGAACACATCATGATCCTCACGCAGACTTTTCCCTGCTTGCTAGGGAAGCCTCTTGATGATGACCCAGGCTTGTTCTGAAGGCTCTTGAAGCATTTTTCAATTGGGTACTTTCCACCACAATAAGTACACAACCCCTCTTTAATCCTCCTCCCCTTTTCAGAACCAATTAATTTATTGTCCTTATTGAGGAGAGCAGCATGAGGCTTGTCCTTTGAAGATTGAAACTGCTTGCCCTTCTTGTTCTTCTTTTGGTGAGGCCTCTTTGAAGATGAGTTTTGAGGAGGCCTATATTGATTTGATCCATTAACAGGAGGCTTCTTCTCTTTATTTCCACCCTTTTCCTTTTGCCTCTCATGATATCTTGTGTCTAATTCTAAAGTAACATCCATAAGTTCTTGCAGAGTATCAAACGTTCCAGGGTGAGAAGCCAGCTGATCCAATAATCTTGATGCCAATCCCCTTCTGTAAACATGGATATAAGCTCTTTCCCCCCAATCTCCAATTATTGACATTAATATTCTGAAATCAGCAATGTACAAGGATACATGACCACTTTCCTTCATACTCAAATTGTCCAACTCTTTTTCAGCGAACCTGACTTCATTGGGTTCACCAGACAAAGTAACTAGTTGAGATTCAAATAATGACCAATTATTGAGGAGATAAGAAGGGTCTTCATTGGAAATTTTTGAGAGATAGGGTTCAATCCACTCTCCAGCTCTACCAGTGAGAAAAGAAGTTGAGCAAAGAGCTTTCTTCCTGTCAGAGAAGAAATTTCCTTGATCATTATGGAAGATTAATTGACAGGATTGGATAAATACTCTCAATTTATGAGCTTGAGTACCACCAAAAGAATCAGGTGCCTTCCTGGATGGAGTCTTGAAAGCAGGGACTTTGGAATTGTCCCTGGGAGCAACTGCTTGAGTGAGCTTCCCCATGAATTGAGTCATCTGCTCCATCATATTGAGAAGACTTGGCTCAGCTTGAGAGACAAGAGGTTGACTAGAAAGGGCTAGATTAGAACCCTGAGGCATCTCTGGAGCATTTGCCAAGGCATCTTCCACTTAAGTCTCCCTAGAATCTTCCTCCTCCACATACTCTTCCCCCTCTTCATCTTCAATTTCCCCTAATCTTGCTCTTGCACCTTCATACATGCCAGGGTAGCCACCCAAAAGTCCAGAAAAGGATCTTGATCTTGTAGATTTCATTCCACCTCTTCTTGAGGGTGCTTCTCCTCCCTTTGGTGGTCCTCTGTCCAAGTTAGCACTCAGTTGATGAACTGATGGTGTGCAGTCAAGAGGAGCCCTTTCTGTAGGAGTGAGAGCAGCTGGAATCCTCTGTGATCTAGTGCTCTTGGCTGCAGGACTTTGCTGAACTGGCATTATTGAATGGGAATAGAATAAAAAATGTGATGGTATTGAGAAGGATAATCAAAGCTTGGCCAAATCAATCAAAATAAAAGATCTTGATGAGTCTTGAAGAATCAATTCAATCTTGAGGTGAAGAAAAATTCAGTCAAAAGTCAAATTAATTCAATAAATCAACAATCAATTCAAATCAAATATCAATAATATTGAGTAAATCAACAATCAATAAATATTCAATCAATAATCAATCAATCAATAAATCAGTGTCTTCAATATGAAATAAAGGTCTTGAGGAATCAATCTTCCAATTCAAAATCTTCAGAAATCAATTCAAATATCTTGATGAGTCAAAATCAATTCTTGAGGATCAATAAAATATCTTGCGAATTCAAAGTCAATCAATCCAAGCCAAATGAAAAATCCTGAATTGCTGAATCAATAAACCCAATGAATCCCAATGAATAATCCAATCAACTAAACCAATCAGTAATTCCTAAATAAGAACTGAATGAGAACACAGAAAAATTTGATTTGATAAAAATAAAATGAAGTTAATGAAATGGTCAGAAATGATTAAGAAAGAAGAAAGAATCAATTTTAATATAAATGAAATGAATTAGATGAAAATTGATGAGAGAGAAAATCATAATCATTAAGAATCATAAGTCATGAAAGATCATAATGGATGAATGAGAGAAATGAATATAAATGCATGAAAACAAAAAATCAATATAAGTTAATTAATTTAATGTCACAGGGGCTCTTCTAAGTGAAGAGGGCCTGGCACTCAGTAAACTGGGACTCACTTATGGAGGGCTCGAGGATATGGTAAGAAAGAAAACACTTAAGAGTGCAGATGAATTACTAAAATAAAGAATATAAGAAATCAGAAACAAAAGAAATAAGAGTAAAGAATAGAAGAGCCAACCACAAACAAGTCCAAGTCCACTGTTTCAGCCTCTCAGAATGAAGGGAGAAGAGTTAATAAGGATATGGCCACCCAGCTCATACTATACAGGTGAAGAGAGAAAATGCAAAGAATAAATTAATATTAAATAAATATAATACCCAAAATAAGGATAAAGATATTCATGAAATAATAAATAAAATAAATTAATTAACTGGGGAAAAGTCCCCAGGGGGGAGAAAGAGGGGCTGGTATATGTGAGAATCACCAGCCCTTATCCAGAGAGAGAATTTTCATGAGAGGATTGAATGATTGAATTGAGTCTGGCCAATACAGGTCCTCTACAGTTGTACAGAGCGTGTACAAGAGGAGTGGTGAAGTTGAGTGATCACACAGTTTCATAATGGTGTATCCAAACTGTATTGGGTGCATCCAACCTGTACAGATGATGTTGACAGGCTGTATTGAGGTACCAACCTGTATGCATGTTTCAGCAAGGAAGATTGCTGAACCTTAATGCTGATTCAGATAGTGTATCTGCTCATTTGAGGTGTTTGAGTGGGTGTATTAATGAATACCCTTACCCCTGGTGAGTGATTGTTACAGATTCAAACTTTAGAAGACATGATCAGGAGATTTTGTGCTTATGGGTTAGAATTCAGAGACTGAGATGGCTTTACCCATGACTGGTGCACTCTTATACCTGCATTAGAATTGGTATATAAGACATCAGTCCATTCTTCCACAGGTAAAACTCCTGCTATGTTAGAAAAAGGATGGAACCCAAGGCTCCCAGCAGACACTGATGAAAGACTCGATTGACATTAATCCCACAGCTTCCATATTCAAGTTAATGCTTGATAAAGTGAAACATCATGCAAAAAGAAGTATGAATGAAGTGTTTGACTATGCAAAACAAAAGTGGGACAAGAGTAACAAAGTACCAGAATTCAAAGTAGGGGACTTAGTTCTAGTTTAAACCTTGAATTTTAATAATATCAAAGGCCCATGGAAACTTAAAGATTCTCACATAGGACCTTTTGTTATTGTGGCCTTACATGGAACCAATGCAGTTCAAGTGGAATTAAGTGGTGAATTGGAAAATAAACACCCCACTTTTCCAGTCAGCTTGATAAAGCCTTATCAACCAGCTGACAAGGAATTGTTTCCTTTGAGGAACCCAACTCCTTTAACTGTACCACCAGTGGATCAAAATGGAGACAAAAAGATAAAGAAAGTCATTAAAGAAAGGAGCCTTAGGGGTAAAAATCAGAGAGAGTATCTTGTCAGATATAGAAATCCACTACATGAAGATGAATGGCTGCCAGAATCAGAAATACCTGACTCAGATAAACTCTTAAGAAGATTTAGACATGAAAGAAGGCCACAAGCCTGAATAGGTATATAAAGGTGCTTTAAATTACTTGATCTGAGAAATGTAAAGAGGTTGGACAGTGGACAATAACCCCCCTTTGGGGATTTTATTCTTTATACCATTGATAAAATTGTAAGACAATTTTATTTTTTGGTGGGAGGAAATGTGAGCCTTGAGGTATATTTTACATACACAAATAGACCACAATTATCTTAAAGACAAATTCTGAACTATGCATAACCCATAAGTCATGCATATATTCAAAATTCATCATTTTTGATTTCAAAAAAGATGAATAACTTCTTATTGAGTAAGTAAATCCATGGATCTAAGACCAGATTTGGATTCTACACAAAAATTCACTTAGGGTAGCTCCATAGAATGAACAAGCTCAAATTAACTCTTTGAGGTGTTAATATGGAAAATACTTCAATACCACATCATAAATAACACCTAAAAGATCTGTGAAATCTTTTGTTTTTCTATATTTCATGCCAAAATAATGGGAATGTGTGGAATCCCATGCTACATATACACTAAGAATAGTGTTAAGCATGTTTTGGACACTTAATATTATGGTATTCTTACATGCACTTTTGCTACACCCATCGTGGATATCTCACTTGAAGCTCAAAATTCTATTTTGATGTAAAAAATAGGCAAGGGGGACAAAAGACATCAAAGAGAGCCAGGGTACACAGCTTCTGAGGCCCCTGAGGAGTGGACAGCTCCAAAGCTTGGATAAATGGCTGATCTTGGCCTAATTGGTAAACTAAAACCTTTTGGGAACCTGGTTACCATGTTAAAACTACAGTAAATCATCAGAAAATAGCAAATAACCTGCTATTTTGACGTGCCAAGGAGGTAAAATGTTACTTAGACTCCTGTAACCATGTCAATTCTTAAGGAATTTTCATGGATAAACCCCAAAAGAGTAATTTAAACCCTTTTTCGACTATTATCCATTGTTTTACCTCATAGAAACTAGTCATAGACTGATATTTGCAATTCTACGTAGAAATGAGGTAGAAAGTTCAAAAATTCATTAAAAATACAATTTTTAATAAATATTTCTGAAACTTTCAGGACCAATTAAGAAATGTATAATTCATTTAAGAACCAAAAAGAATTATACTTTTATATGTAAAGCTAAAAGCTTTACTTACAGTCCCTGTTTGAGGATTCCACGTGAAACACAGAATCTCTTAAAATTTACAGAGAAAACACTCTGCAATGAAATTCCCAATAACATTGATAACTTTGAGAAATAAATGATTATTTTGGAATAAAAGAAGATTTACAGATGTTACTCCTTTTCTTCTTAACCATAAATGGGTTGGTAGTCACGTAGAAATCTCAATTAAGTAATTATGACAATCTTACGTGACAACAGATGATGCAATCAACAATCCAAAAAGGTTTATTGTTTTCCCACTCACTGGTTTTTCAGTTTGCTCCATGGAATGCCTCTGTGAGCTGTCTCAGACTTAAAAGAGGCCTCCTCTTGTTCTTTTTTCCAGATAATCATCATATTATTCATTTATATCATTTTACCAACAAGTAAGTATTAGTTAAGACTTTTCTTCAGTGTTTTATTCTTTCAGAATAAATCAGAAATTGTGAAATCATAGAAATCAACTATTAATTTTTGTAATATTGCTATAAAATCATTTTTGATCCATTAAATCCACAATTCTACGTCAAATCTCTCTACTTTTATCTTTAATAAGTTCTTTGGAGTAGTAGTGAGTGATTTATCTTTAACTCTTAAAGTTTTACTCTAAAATTAGTCTTCTTCAAGAGTTATCTTTATAATTATCTTTGAAAAATATAATTATATATTAAAATAATTTTATTATTTTAATAAAAGAAGTTTTTATTATTAAATTCTTCTTGTAATTGATGCTTTTTGACAATTACTTCTCACTGTTATAATCACTAGTAGTGTATAACACGTGAAAGAAATAATTATCTAATTATTCAATTGTGGCTATAATAATTATTTATTATTATATTTCATAAGAACAGTCATAGTACTTTTGATTAATAGTAATATTATCAACAGTTTCATAGACAAATCTTACAATGGAGCTGTTGACCACTTTGTTGTGAAAGTATTCCAAACTTAAAGAAAAAGGACAGTCACATTCTACTAGTTCATTTGTGAATAATGATGTAATTTCTATTATAATATTCATGGTATAACCCCTTGAAATCATGGTTTGAAGTTTAAAAAAGTAAATTTCAACAGAAAAGATGAGTTACTAGAAAAATCATCAGAAATAGAGTTTTGATGATGTAATAAAATCCTCTTGGGAACTTAATGAGGAAATGCCAATCTATCAGAATCCACTGTCAGAATAGATGTAGCGTGTATAATGTGAAACGTATCAATGATCAAAGATTAAGCTTAAATTTGATCATTTAAGATCACTCACTGTAATCTTCTTTTAGGTTTAACAGTTATATAAGTGATAAAACTGGTGAATACTATTATATTATGGAAAATAATAATAAAATCCATAAGGTTTAAGCTTCTGCCACGCCTATTATGTCATCAAGCTTAGAGTTATAGTGATAACTCTAAATAATGGTGTAATAATGAGATCAGATGGTTTGATCATGATGTACCCATCACTAAACCTTAAACTACAGATCATTTCCAGTGGATACCATCAGTACACATCTACTAGAAGCCTACTGGACTCTAGAAAGGAGGTATTTACTATATTAAAACAATTAAATCAAAAGGTAAAATCTTTATTCTTTATATAAAAATCTTTTATATTATTAAAGACCAAAGGCAATTTTTAGTATAATCATCATTTTGATGTAATTACTTCAATTGTTCTTCTGTTTTGCTATATTTCTCTTAAAAATCTCAAATCCACGTAAAATCAAGATCATTTGTAATTTCTCTTAATTTTAATTGTAAATACAATTTAAATAAGTTGTATTTATATTAGTTGGCTGTCACAGACGGTGGAACTGTGACCTATAATACCAGAAAAAGATCAAGGAAATTCAACCTTGATCTTGTAGCCTTTTCTGCTCAGTTGTGATGATTGCGCAATCAAGCAACCTAGGGTCTAGTCATGGTGGTGGTGGGGGACCACCTGTTCCGACATGACCCTGAGTGGAGAGCTTGAGTGCTTGTTGATGGTTTCTGGCATCAATGTGACAGAAGATCAAGGTTTACTGTCATGGGTGGATTTCACAATTGTGAGGGAGACACATTGCGAAATTTGGGGGTTTCAAACCTGTTGGCAGAAAGGGCTTGGGAGTGATGACCCAACAACCCTTATGGCTCCTTATACCGGCCTGTTGTGTAGCTGATGCCCCTGATTGAGGACAGGGCTGCCCATCTGTGTTAGTGCACTTCGGGACGCAGTGCTTCCTACCCCAGGGGTACTGTCACAGACGGTGGGACTGTGACCTATAATACCAGAAAAAGATCAAGGAAATTCAACCTTGATCTTGTAGCCTTTTCTGCTCAGTTGTGATGATTGCGCAATCAAGCAACCTAGGGTCTAGTCATGGTGGTGGTGGGGGAGAGCTCGAGTGCTTGTTGATGGTTTCTGGCATCAATGTGACATTGGCATAAATTTATTCAAAATTATTATACCAAGTGTTAAAAGTAGGTTATTTTATCTTATTATAATAATTTCTCTTTATTATTACTTTTAATAACTCTTTAAATCAATATAAATAGTATTTATATTAATTTATAACTATAGTATTAGTAATATTATTGTTATTAATTGTTTTTTAATTAATAAAAACCAATTTTTTATGCCTTTATTATTTGTTGGTAACAATAATAAAGTGCTTATAAATATATTTATTATTATATATTAATATATTTATTTATTATATTATTTCATTTACTCAATAATATAATTATTTTTACACCTTAATTATAATAATTCTTCATTATTATAATTATTTTTATCTTATTTACCTTATTTAGAAGGACATTCAGAGTAAAATAAGTAAGATATTAGTAATTATTACTTATTGTTTCATAGTCAAACCTTACATAGTGAGTATAACTTCAAGAAGTCCTTCAAAGACATCAATGAACTGTCCCATTGAAGTATTGGTAAATTAATCATGCAGTATTTTCCCGAGGTATACTCAGGAGATTAGCAAGAGAAGTAATTCAAATCAGTTGGCAAGGTTTCAATGCTCAATTAACTTCCTGGACAGCTCAATTCATTGCTACAAATTTCCTTTTACAATTCTGTCTTGAATTTACCCCTATGTTCATTTCAATTCCATAATGTGGGTATTGCAATACACAGTCCATTTTTCATTCTGGAAAAGGTGTATTATCCAAATAAGTCAATATGGCTGGGGTTTAAGCCTTCAATGATCAGCTTGTAAGCCCCTATAATATACTTACCACTATTTCATCCTCTAAGAGCTTTTTACTCAGAAAATTGATATATTGAATTTCTTTTGCTTTTATTTTTGTGTTTATAATCAATACTTATATTATTAAATTAGTCATTTGCACCCCTTTTGTTAAATTTCTGATGATATTGGTGGTCATATCCTTTACTGATTGCATTTTTCTTTCTGGAAATATGAAAAAGTGCTTAAGGACTTACTTGGTTGGCTCTTTTTTCAATGGATCTCTTTCTTATTGGAATCTAATCCTGTAATTGCATTGTCTTTACTAAAGAAATATAATTATCTTCTAATTTCCTTAGTTCTTTAGAGTCTTCCAAGTGAGCTCCCTGATTACTGAGTTCCAGGCTCCTCTTTTTGTTCCCAAGAGCCCCTGGGATAGATATTCAGCTACCATTACAGTTTTTTAATTTTGAAATAGGCTTTAGATATAAAGATTAGTCTTCTAGGTCAGGTGAGTTACTCAATATTACATAAAAGTATTATGTTTTGTGAAATTCCTGAGAGAGACTTTTGAAAAATAGAAAAATGTAATTACTAGTAGCTATTAGTCAAGTTAATTCTTTTTCATTATTTATGGTGAAAGAAGGATAGCACAATTAAATATTCTATGCCTTGAAGAAAATGTGTTAGCCTTTGAGAGATAACAAAATATCCAAAAAGGTGACAAGAAAAACTTTATAATAATTATACTCATAATAATTATCTTAAAACCAGTGAAAATGCCATAAATAGGTATAAAATCTGAATTAACTCAGAATCTAATGAGGAAAAGTTTTAAATAAATTACACCATTAGATTGCCCATGGTAAAAAACACATACATCATTTTTTGGGCATATCTGTAAAGTCAATGGTTGCTGAATAATAAGTAACAATACCCTAAAAAAGACATAAAATCTTATTTAACTCAGAAACCAATGTAACAGAATTTGAAATAATTTGAACTATTGCTTTCCCCATGAATATCTACACATAAACAATTTTATGAAAATTTTCTAAATTCAATACTTAAGGAATTAAGCTGAATATATGCCCTTTTTTGGTCAATGCATACATTCATGGGTTTTAGCTAATAAATATTGAAATGAACATGATATAGAGTTAAAACAAACATAAAGTCACCACGTGATTACTGTAAGAGCACTGATATGAGATTTATTTGACAAGTTATCAACAAGTTATAACCTTTAAGGGTTTATTGAACAAAATTACTAGAGCTGTTGACCAATTTGTTGTGAAAGTGGTCCAAACTTGCCAAAGTGGATATTCAGGTTCTACTAGCTCATAAATGAATAATGATGTATTCCTTATCATAACACTCAAGGTAAAACCCCTTGCAATCAAGGTTTGAAGTTTAAAATATTGAATTTCAACAGGAAAGATGAGATACAAGAAAAATCATCAAAAATAGAGTTTTGATGATGTAATGAAATTCTCTTGGCAGTTTAATAGGGACATGCCAATCTATCAGAATCCACTGTCAAAATAAATGTAGGGTGTATAGCTTAAAAGCTATTAATGATTAAAGTATAAGCTTAACATTGATTATTTATGATTGCTCACTGTAATCTTATTTTAAGTGATAAAACTGGTGAATACTATTAGATCATGATTAATACTAATAAAATCCACAAAGCTTAGGCTTCTGCCAAGTCTATGATGTTATCAAACTCAGAGTTATAGTGATAACTCTAAATAATGGCTTAATAATGTGATCAAATGGTTTGATCATGACGTAATCAACACTAAACCTTAAAATACTGATCATTTCCAGTGGATAACATCAGTACACGTATACTGGAAGCCTACTTGACTCTAGAAGGGAGGAATTTACTATAAATAGAGCTCTTTTGACTCTCTTTTCCCCTCAGCTGCATAAAAACAATAAAAGAATCAAATCAAAAGGTAAAATCTTTATTCTTTATATATAAATCGTTTATATCTTTAAAGACCAAAGGTGATCTTTATTATAATCATCAATATTGACATGATTACTTCCATTGTTCATTTGTTTTTTATAATTCTCTTAAAAATATTATTTCCACATAAAATCAAGAATATTTGTAATTTCTTTTATTTTTAATTTGTAAATACAATTTGAATAAGTTTTATTTACCTTATTTGGTGTGAAATCTTCCAAAGGTTATTTTCTCCTGTTTAAAATAATTTCTCTTTTTTATTACTATTAATAATTTCTGAATTAATATAAATAGTATGTCTATCAATATATAACTTCAATATTAGTAATATTATTGTTATCAATTGTTTTTTATTAATATAAAACAGCTTTTCACACCTTTATTATCTTTTGGTAAAAATAATAAAGTGGTTTTAAATATATTAATTATCAAATATTATTATATTTATTTATTATACTATTCTTTCATAGTATAAATTATATTATTATATTTATTTAATAATATAATTATTTTTATGCCATAATTATAATAAATCTTTATTATTATAATTATTTTCATCTTATTTATTTTATTTATAAGGGCATTCAGAGTACAATAAGTAAAATATTAGTAATTTTTACTTATTGTTTCATAGTTAAACCTTACATTGGGGGACCTGGCCGCAATCTTTACTTAAAAAGACCTTTAAAGAAATTACAATTAGGTTTATCCAATAATAAATTATAATTATAAGCATAAAATTATATAATAATCTTATATTTCTTGATTTGAAAAGCTATTGAGGCATTTGGAAAGCAATTGTACTGTCTTACACATGGTTTTTTTACATCCTTAGACTTGAAAGAACTATCTTTGAGTGACTCTAGTGATTAAAAAAGATGTTTTATAAGTTAAAAAAAAATTCTATTATAAATTGATTTCATAAAAGAATCATCTTCATTTTTATTTTATCATTTAAAAATAAAAATATGAAAAATATCAAAAAAAATTAAAAACCAAAAAAAAAGTTTTTTTCTTCATTTTTCTTCATTTATTTATTCATTTGATTCATTCTAAGATATAAAAGAAAACATTATGTGTAAAATTGGCATATCTTACCAAAAATAACACTTTTTATATAAAAGACTTATATTTATTTGTCTTTTTAGTTTCTGAAGACAATCAGACCACTGTTGAAGGATTGGTGAAAGAAACTTTCCCAAGGTCCCAACACCACTTATCATTAAGAGAAAGAAAGCTAAGAAATTAGACTTTCCAGGACCCACTATTCAGGACTCTGAAGGTTAGTACCTCCTTTATAAATTGCCATGAAAAGAAATTCTTGTCCTGAAATATTTTTAATTGTTATTTCTTAAATTATGACTACCAGAAGAGGTTCCCAATACTCCTTCCAATCAGATGAAGCTGGACTCAGAGGTAGAATTGATCCCTCAAAAGGGGAAAGAAAGGGCGAAATTCCCAGTGGAACAGAATCCACACAAGGAAGTGCCTTATCCCAAAGGCAAGTCCCAGAAATGCCCATAATCACTGAACCAGAGTTATAATTAGATATAAGTGACTCAAAAAGATATGAATCAAATTCAGAGGGCTCAAATAGACATCTACATGAGCCAGTACAAGAAGTATTTCATGGTGTACAAGGAGAAGGATTGGGAAATGTGGCCACAAATACACAAAGGAGTGATGAACTCCTGACACATCCTCAAAAAATTCCTCAAAGAGGAAAAAATAGTGAGATACTCGAATGGATGGAATCCACTATCATCCAAACCTCAAATCAAAAAGATCAAGGAATACCATTCCAAAAAGAAGGAGGCAATCAAGGAAGAAGCCCCAAGCCAACCCATTTCCCCAAGAAGGGAAGAAGAACAAGAAAAAAGAACTGGAGAAAACCATATTCCCCAAGTTACAGGATTCCAAAAATCCAAAAAGATGCCATGGACAATGTCTTTAACATGGCCAGAACCTTGATTGAGTTCAAGGACAAGGAGGAAAAAAGAATGAGACAACCTCATTTCCCACAGAACTAACTTAGTCTCCAGATTTTGTAAAGACTTTAACAGAAATTGAAAATATTATCTTACCTCTTAAAGAAATTACAAACAGTTTATTATCCTTACCAGAAATAAATAATAATTTATCATCTTTAACAAACATTTTTGTACAAAATAAAAAAGAAATTGATAACATTAAATTTGGTGTTGAAAATAACAAACCAAAATTTTCAATTGACAATAATCAAAAATTAATACAAGGAAAACAGGAATTGTATAAATATATAAAAGATATCAAAGACAAAAATTTGACAATCAATTATAATGTGAGTATTGATAATCTTCGAGAAAAATTAAACAAATCAAGTATTTATGTAGAAACATTTTAAGAAAAGACTTCATCACACCAAAAATTACTTCTAGACCATGTGGAAAAAAGTTATGAAGCAAGAATGAATCTGAAAGATGACACTCAAAGTGAAATAAGGCTTATTACTGAAAAAATGGATAAAACAAATGAGGCTAACTCAAATATGCCAAAGTTATCAACCCCATTTTCTCACATGAGAAGTCCTTTTAAACCAAAATATGAAATAACAAATCCATTCATAACAGATGTAAGTCATAAAGAAAATAACCAAGTCTTAATGAAGGAAGCCCCTCAACTAAAAGAATGGCCAACATTCACAGGAGACGGTGAATATGACCATATGTCATTTATTAAAACAATTTACATGTTACAAGAAGACTATGAAATACCAGATTAATTAATCACTTCCAGATTAAACTCACTATTTGAGAAATGTGCAAAAAGATGGTATTATGGCAGAAGGCAAACAAATGGCAAAAATAACTGGTCTTGGTGGAAACAAGAAGTAATCACCAAGTGGGCTCATGATGCCTGGAGGTAAAAAATAGAAAATGCATTTGAAAATTCCTTCTTTGACCCAGACAAGGATAAACCTTTGACTTGGTTCTTAAAACAAGTTGAAAGATTAAATGCACTGTACCCAGAAATGTCACAAAAGATGGTACACATAAAAATACTTAAGAAATGTGGAGGATAATTGGAGCATTCCCTGAGAAGAAGGTGTATAGAACCTTTCTTCACAGAAGAGTATATTAATGCACTAGAAGACATAGTTACAAGACAAAAATTGGCTGAACTTGGAAGAAATTAGACATTAAAAGTCCAAATAAACCATTCACCAAGAAAGATAAACCAAGAGAATCTTTCAAGCCCAATAAATCCAACAGTAATGAGAAAAGGAAGCACAAAAAATGTGGAAGTATTGGACATTTAGCCAATAATTGCCTTAAAAAGCAAAAATCAATGAAAATGAGGAAACAGAGGACCACAATAATAAAGAAGAGCAATCTGATTCTGAAAAGGACACTGAAGAGTCAGAAAACTCTAAAAGTGATGAACTTAATATAATTAATGCACAAACTAATAGTCTTGATTTAATATCTGAAGTATTGAATGTCAATTCAAACTTACCACAAGTTGGAACACCTGATACAAGCCACACAAACATACAAGATGCCAGATTGTATAGAACCAAACCAGTAAAAGGGATGGGATGTCCAGCTGGAAAATCAAGTATAAGTACTTTCATGGTGGAAAACCAAGAGGTCATAGCCAACTTAGATACAGGAGCATATTGGACCTGTGTTGGTAGGAAGTATTTGAAAACAATTGTACCAGATTGGAGAAAAAAACTTATACCAATACAAGGTGTCAAATTTGGAAGTGCAAGTGAAATCATGAAACCCCTTGGAATAATTGACTTAACAATCATTTTTCCTCATCCTTCACAATGTATCAGATTGAAAGTATAGTTTGTAGTAATGAAAAACTGCACTAGTAACCATTTTATACTTGTAAATGACTAATTGTCAATTTATGGCATAGATATCTCTAACCAAAAATATAGATATTTTACCATAGGAGACAATAAAGGACAAAAATTTGATTTCTTCAATAACAAAAAATCAATTACAGCTATTAATAATGAAGAAAAAGCCCATAAAAGGATTATTTCATAGCTGAAAAACTGAGAGAGGCAGAATTCAATCATGAATTAACCAAAAAAATGAAATAAAAATTGATTGACCTCTTCTTTAAATATAAGAATGCCTTTGAAACTGACAAAGAGCCACTAGGTGCCATAATTGGACATGAGTTACACATCATCTTTAATGTGGAAAATCCTTAGCCACCTCTATTTAGAAGACCAGCTTGCCCAGTTAGCCCAAGAAATAGAAAAGCTTCAGAGGTACACATTAAAGAATTAATAGACCTTGGAGTATCAAGGAAAGTAGGACATAATCAACAGGTAGAGGTAACTACACCTGTCATTATAACTTGGAATAATGTCAAATCAAGGATGGTAGGAGACTTTAGAGCTCTAAACACCCATAATATCCCTGACAAATATCCAATACCCAGAATCCATGAGACATTAACACAATTACATCAGGCTAAGCTCATCACAGCCATGGATTCTCTAAAGGGTTTTCATCAAAATGTCTTAACAGACAATGCCAAAAGACTACTGAGGATAATAGTCCACTTTGGAAGTTTTGAATATCTAAGAATGCCATTTTATGAGCCTTTGAGATATGACCACATACCCAATAGGGTCACAAGAAAGACTCAGAATAATTATACCTTTAAGATAATTATACTAAAATCACTTAGAATAATTATACATTAAAAATAATTACTTCAAAAATACAAAAATACCATAAATTGGTACAAAAATTGGTTTAACTCAAAATTCAATGAATAAACATGTGAAATAAAGTATACCATTGGATTCCCCATGGTAAAATACACATATACCATCTTTATGGCATATCTGTAAAGTCAATATTTAATGAGTTATAAGGAATAATACCTTATAAAAACCATAAATCCTTATTTATTTCAGGAACCAATGAAACAACATGTGAGCTAAATTGTACCATTGGATTCCCCATGAACATTCACACATAAAACAATTAATGAGCTAATTTCCAATGTTAATACTTAAGGAATTAACCTGAATATATGCACTTTTTTGGTCAACGCATATATTCAAGGATCATAGCCAATATCTCTTACACTATACAAGATAGAGTGATGAACCAAAAATAAAGTTACCACTTAATTACTTTAAGAACACAGATATGAGCTTTATTTTACAGCTTATAAACAAGGTTAAAACCTATGATGAAATATTGATAAAAATCAACAGAGCTGTTGACCACTTTGTTGTGAAAGTGTCCCAAACTTAAAATAAAGCACACAGTTGGATTCTACTAGTTCATTAGTGAAGAATGACGTAATTTGTATTATTAAATTGAGGGTATAACCCCCTGAAATCATGATTTGAAGTTTAAAATATTGAATTTTGACAGAAAAGATGAGTTACAAGAAAAATCATCAAAATTAGAGTTTTGATGATGTAATGAAAAGCTCTTGGAAGCATAATAGGGTTATGTCAAGCTATCAGAATTCACTCTCTTAATTGCTGTAGCGTGTAAAACTTAAAAGCTATTAAAGATCAAAGTTTGAGCTTAAATTGAGGAGTTATGATCACCTACTGTAACCTTAAATTAAGTTTAACAGTCATATGAGTAATAAAATTGGTGAATACTATTAGTTTATGATTAAAACTAATGAAATCCACGAATTTTGGGGTTCTGCCAAGCCTCTGATGTCATCAACTTTAGAGTTATAGTGATAACTCTAAATAATGGTGTAATAATGATGCAATATGGTTTGATCATGATGTAATCATCTCCAAACCTTAAATTATTGATCAATTCCAGTGGATATGAACAGTACACGTCTACTAGAAGCCTGCTTGACTCTAGGAGGGAGGTATTTACTATAAATAGAGCTCTTTTTACTCTATTTTCCGCTCAGACGCATCAAAAACATTAAATCAATTAAATCAAAGGTAATTTCTTTATTCTTTATATATAAAACCATTATATTATTAAAGACCAAAGACCACCTTGTTTTAATCATCTATTTTTACGTGATTAAATCATTTTTTTAATTGTTTTTGTTAAAAATCTCTCTAAAAACTCATTTCCACGTAAAAATCAAGAATATTAGTAATTTTCTTTATTTTTTATTGTAAATACAATTTGAAAAGGTTGTATTTATATTTTTTTGGCGTAAAATATTTCAAAACTATTATATTAAGTGTCAAAAGTAAGTTATTTTCTCTTATTATAATAATTTTCTCTTTATTATTATTTTAATAATTCTTTAATTAATATAAATAGTATTTATATTAATTTATAGCTTTAATATTGGTAATATTATTGTTATTAATTGTTTTTTATTAATAAAAAACAATTTTTTACGCCTTTATTATTTGCTTGTAACAATAATAAAGTGCCTTTAAATATATTAATTATTTTATACTAATATATTTATTTTATTATATTATATTTTATAATATAAATTATATTATTATATTTTATTAATAATATAATCATTTTTACGCCATAATTATAATAATTCTTTATTATTCTAATTATTTTTATCTTATTTATTTCAATTATAAGGACATTCATAGTACAATAAGTAAAATATTAGTAATTTTTACTTATTGTTTCATAGTCAAACCTTACATTTGGGGGCCTGGCCGTGATATTTACTTAAAAGACCTTTAAAAAAGATTCTAATTGGGTTTATCCAATAATAAATTATATTTATAATCATAAAATTATATAATAATTTTCTATTTTATTGATTTTGAAAGCTATTGAGGCATTTGGAAAGCAATTGTACTGTCTTACACGTGGTTTTTCACATCCTTAGACTTGCAAGAACTTTCTTTGAGTGACTCTAGTGATTAAAAAAGATATTATATAAATTAAAAATAATTTCTATTATAATTCAATTTTATAAAGAATCATATTAATTTTTATTTTATTCCTTAAAAATAAAAATAAAAAATATAAAAAATATAAAAAAAATATTAAAAAACAATAAAAAAGTTATTTTTATTCATTTTTATTCATTTCTTTATTCATTAAAGATATTAAAGCAATTTCTACGTGGAAAATTGCCATATCTTGCCAAAAAATAACACTTCTTAGAAAAAGACTTATATTTATTTGTCTTTTTTAGTGTTTGAGGATAACCCAACAGAAGACAACCAAACTACTGTTGAGAGATTGGTGGAAGAAACTTGTCAAAGTTCTCCAACACCAGTTATCACTAAAAGAAAGAAAGCTAAGAAATTAGACTTCCCAGGACCCACCATTCAAGACTCTGAAGGTGAGCACCTCTTTTATAATTGCCATGAAAAGAATTTTTATCCTAAAATACTTTTATATTTTTTTTCCTTGAATTATGACTACCAGAAGAGGTTCCCAATACTCCATCCAATCAGATGGATCTGGACTCAGAAGTAGAACTGATCCCTCAAAAGGGAAAAGAAAGGGCAATATCCCGAGTGGAACAGAATCCACACAAGGAAGTGCCTTATCCCAAAGGCAAGTCCCAGAAATGCCCATGATATATGAACCTGAATTGGAGCTAAGTATGAGTAACTCAAATAGGTACAAATCACATTCAGAGGGCTCAAATAGACATCTACATGAGCCAGTACAAGCAGTATTACACAGTGTACAAGGACAAAGATTGGGAAATGCTGCCTAAAATACACCAAGGAGTGATGAACTCCTGGCACATCCTGAAAAAGTTCCTCAAAGAGGAGGAGATAGTGAAATACTCCAATGGATGGAATCCACTGTCATCCAAACCTCAAATCAAAAAAATCAAGGATTACCACGCCAAAAAGAGGGAGGCAACCAAGGAAGAAGCCCCAGTAGCTTCTACCAGCAAGCCCCAAGCCAACCCACTTCCCCAAGAAGGGAAGAAGAACAAGAAAAAGAATTGGAGGAAACCATATTCCCCAAGCTACAGGATCCCAAAAATCCAAAAGGATGCCATGGACAATGTTTTCAACATGGCCAGAACTTTGATGGAATTCAAAGACAAAGAGGAGCAAAGAATGAGACAACCCCATTTCCCAAAGAAATAACCTTGTCTCCTGATGTTGTAAATACTTTAACAGAGCTTAAAAATAGTATTTTACCTCTTAAAGACATTAAAAATAGTTTATTATCTTTCCAAGAAATAAATAATAGCTTATCATCTTTAACCAAACTTGTTGTACAAAATAAAAAAGAAATTGATAACATAAGATTTATGATTGAAATTAATAAACCAAAAGTATTAATTGACAATACTCAGAAATTAATACAAGGACAACAAGAGTTGTACAAATAAATAAGTTACATCAAAGAAAAAACTTTGACAATCAATTATGATGTGAGTATTGACAATCTTACAGAAAAATTGAACGAATTAAGTATTTCTGTAGACAAATTTGAAGAAAAGACTTCATCACACCAAAAATTACTTTTGGACCATGTGGAAAAAAGTGATTAAGCAAGAATGCATCTAAAAGATGATATTCAAAGTGAAATAAGGCTTATTACTGAAAAAATGGATAAAATGAATGAGGCTAATTTAAATATGCCAAAGTTATCAACTCCATTTTCTCATATAAGAAGGCCTGTTAAAACAAAAGAGGAATTGACAAATCCTTTCATAACAGACTTGAGTCACCAAGAAAATAACCAAGTCTTAATGAAGGAAGCACCTCAGCTGAAAGAATGGCCAACATTCACAGGAGAAGGTGAATATGACCATATGTCATTTATTAAAACAATTGACATGTTACAGGAAGACTATGCCATACCAGATGAATTAATCACTGCAAGATTACATTAATTGTTTGAGAAATCTGCAAAAAGATGGTATTATGGCATAAGACAAACAAATGGTAAAAATACCTGGTCTTGGTGGAAACAAGATATAATCACCAAATGGGCAAATGATGCCTGGAGGTATAAGATAGAAAATGCATTTGAAAATTCTTTCTTTGACCCAGAGAAAGATAAACCTTTAACTTGGTTCTTGAAACAAGTTGAAAGGCTTAATGCACTGTACCCAGAAATGTCACAGAAAATGGTGCACATGAAAATACTTAAGAAATGTGGAGGGGAACTAGAACATGCCCTGAGAAGCAGGTGTATAGAACCATGCTCCATGGAAGAGTATATTAATGCACTGTAAGACATAGTGACAAGAACAAAAATTGGCAGGACTTGGAAGAAATTGGACATTAAAAGCCCAAATAAACCATTTATCAAAAAAGATAAACCAAAAGAATCCTTCAAGCCCAGTACATCCAATAATAATGAGAAAAGGAAATGCCATAAATGTGGAGGTATTGGACACTTGGCCAATAATTGCCTAAAAAAGGCAAAAATCAATGAAATTGTGGAAACAGAAAACCACAATGACAAAGAGGAGGAATCTGACTCTGAAAAAGAAACAGAAGAATCAGAAACTTCTGAAAGTGATGAAATCAATATAATTAATGCAGAAATTAATAACATTGATATAATTTATGAAGTACTAGATGTCAACTCAAATTTACCACAAGTTGGAACATCTGACACAAACCTGACAAATGTTCAAGATGCCAAAATGTATAGAACCAAACCTGCAAGAGGAATGGGATATACAGCTGGAAAATCAAGTATAAGTATTGTTATAGTTGATAACCAAGAACAAAAAGTTAACTTAGATACAGGAGCATACTGCACCTGTGTTGGCAAAAGTTATTTAAAAACCATTGTCCTAGACTGGCAAGAAAAACTTATGCCAATACAAGGTGTCAAATTCAGTAGTGCAAGTGAGAGCATGAAGCCCCTTGGAATAATTGATTTAACACTAATTTTTCCTCACCCTTCACAATGTGTCAGAATTAAAGTGGAATTTGTGGTAATGGACAACTGTACCAGTAATCACTTTATCCTGGGAAATGACTACTTATCAATCTATGGTATAGATATCTCTAACCAGAAGGATAGATATTTTACTATAGGAGACAATAAGAGACAGAAGTTTTGCTTTTTAAATAACAAAAAACAAATTACAGTTATTAAGAATGAAGGAAAGATGCCAGAAAAAGATCTTTTTATATCTGAACAACTTAAAGAGGCAGAATTCAATCAAGAGTTAACAGATAGAATGAAAGAAAAATCAATTGACCTCTTATTTAAGTACAAAAATGCCTTTGCAACTGACAAAGAGGCACTAGGTGCTATAATTGGGCATGAAGTAGACATAATTCTTAATGTGGAAAAGCCTTACCCACCCTTACTAAGGAGAACAGCTTACCCAGCTAGTCCAAGGGCTAGAGAAGTCTTAGAAGTACACATTAAAGAATTAATGGACCTTGGAGTATTAAGAAAAGTTGGACATAATGAACAGGTAGAAGTTACTACACCTGTCATTATAACTTGGCATAATGGAAAATCAAGGATGGTAGGAGACTTCAGAGCCCTGGACACCTATACCATTCCAGATAGATATCCAATACCTAGAATCAATGAGACATTGACCCAATTGTCACAAGCTAAGTTCATTACAGCTGTCAGCCTGTGACTCAAAACCAGAGCACAAGCATGACAGCCAAAATACCATAAACCAATGGTATAGCCAAAATACCACCAAAACATGGAACTGAGCCAAGTTAGCTCAAAAGGTATCAGAAGAAAGAGGAAACTTACCTCTTTCTGAAAATATAAGTCCCATCACCATAGGACAAGAAACAACAAAGTTATTCCTGCTCAAAGTTATTGCTGAGCATAAACCTTAATTTTCACCTCTCATCTAAAATCTAGAAGGAGAGGCTTAACCCCATCAAATGGGTATTCAAAATGAAGCTCTAAGCCAGGGCTATCCAATGGTACCAGCCAAACTGAGCTAGCACCAGTATTACTTGAGTTATGGTCAAATTCAGACCAAATAAGGGTGAACAAAACATTCACCTCTCATCTAACTTTTACAGTTTTAGTGTGAGATGCCTAAAGTGGGGTCTTTTTGGAAAGAGCACAATCAGGACTATCTGATGGTGCCATCCATTTCCTCATAACTCAACTACAACAGAAGTTATTGGCCAAACAAGCTTAATACAGCTTTTGACCAGACCACACCAATGTACAAAAATACTTGTACATGGGATAACTTTGTCATATTTAATGATAACCATGTCAAGTTGGGTACCATTGTGTAGAGCTCATACAGGGCTATTCAATGAACCAATTTTGAGCTTGATATCTCAAAAACTGACAGCGTTATTACCATTTTAAGGTCAAAATCCCACCTGCTGTCAGATACAGCCTTACCATGGGATAATATCCCATAAACCATGAATATGAGGTGTCAAATAGACGAAGAAGCATGTTTTTACTTCAATACCTCATATGTCAGTCAATACTGGGGTACCATACAGTTTCTGTACAGCATTCTACGCGTCATACACGTCAGAATCAGGCTGTGAGGTCCCCAGATGAAAATTTTCACCCTGTATTGGTGAAAACTGCCCAGATGTGGTTTCAAAACCACATCTGAGCCCAATACAGGGTATACAGGCTGTTTGCAAACCACAAGCCTGTCCAGGAGAGTGAAAAATCTTCACTTCCTCTACGTGGAAAGGTCTAACAGCCTTTCCACCTCAATTTCAGGATAAAAGGAGGGCTTTTCACAGCCAAAAACCTTTCCTCATCCTGCTCTTGAATAACCTACGTAGTAAACTGTCAAAAACAGTTTTACTCTTGGTTAAATAATCAGGTATACTCTTAATTTAAAGTATTGTAGTCTTTATTATTGTAATCCAACAGGTAAAGCTGCACCCAGGGCTTTCAACAGCGCTCACCACCACTATATCTCTATAGTAAAGCCCTTTAAATCTTAAATTAAATCATTTATTATCAATCTTATCATCTTTTAAAACCATTTTTACCGTGTCACAGTCATAGTTAAAGCTTGTAAATACTCATATACACCCTTATCATAGACTCAGCCTGACATTTTGGGGGCCTAGCCGTGTTTTTTTTTTAACTTTTTGGACCTTACAAGTAAGTCTTTTCTCTTTTTTATGACTTATTAACACATTGTTTTATCTTTTTTTTAGGCGTAATTTCCAATTAAATATATATATTTTATATATTTTTATCTTTTTTTCATATACTCATATTATAAAAGAGTATTTTTCACGTGGCTAATACCCACTGAAAATAATTATTTTTGGCTTTTTTTGTATATAAAAACACATCAGCCATCAATAAGTCCTGTATTATTGACTGAATAAGGACACCTCTGACTGAAAAACCATCAGTTGAGGCGTGGATTAAGTGTATTGTTGACTCAATAACACTTATACAGAATACACTTGAAAACCACAAGTGTATCTGTGGGATACTGGCACACAAACAGTGTGACAGGGCACCATAAGCTGTATTTTTGACGTGAAATTGTTAATTCAATTACACTGTCATTATACAAGGGCATATTGTAATAATATACAGGCCCAGAGGCCATTCTTAGACGTGCAAAACCAGCCTTTTAAGAAGTCTTAACTGACATAAGCCCTCTTTTTCCTGTCTTGATTCAGTGGAAGAAAACTACATCCCACTTGAAACCCAGTCACAGGCCAACACACCAGTGACACCCTCAGAACCAGAGGGCAGCAAGGGTAAAGGAAAAAGGCTTAGTGAAGGCCTCATTACAGCCAAAAAGTGGACACCAATAGCCACTCAGAGGAGTAGAAAACCACGAAACTCTGCTTCAATACAAGGTAAACCAACCTTAACCACTTGTACAGGGAAGATTACAATTATTAACCCAGTTGTAACCTCCAAAGGCAAACTGCCCAAATCAGCAGATAACAAATTTGTACAAGGCCAAGTCAAAGGTAAATACCCTAAGAACATAAAGTTTTTGACTGCTTGCAAACACTGATATGTCCCCTGCATACCTCAGAGACCTTGGCTTCCAAAGGAACCAGCCAGAGGATAGAGCAGGAATGTCTAGAACCAGAAGACCTGAAAGAAGACACATTGGACACAGTGGTGGATGGCAAAACAATGAGGGAGATAATATCAACCTTGCCATTCACACTCCAATTCAACAGAAACCTCAAACCAGAGGACTGGAAGGATATGGATCAAGTTCTTCAAATCCACCAACTCCTCAAAGATTTGTTTCAATGGAGCTGTCACAGGGGCTCTTCGAAGTGAAGAGGGCCTGGCACTCAGTAAACTGGGACTCACTTATGGAGGGCTCAAGGATAGGATAAGATGAGATACACTTGAAAGTGTTAAGATGAATTACTAAAAGAATAAATATGAGAAAAGCAGCAGCAAAAGAAATAAGAATAAGAAATAGAAGAGCCAACCACCAACAAGTCCAAGTCCACTGTTTCAACCTGTCAGAATGGAAAGAGAAGGGTTAATAAGGATATGGCCACCCAACTCATACTGTACAGGCGAAGAAAAGAAAAAAGGCAAAGACTAACTTAAGATTAAATAAATATAATACCCAAAAATATAAGGATAAGAATATTCAGATAATAATAAATCAACTAATTTAATTAACTGGGGAAAAGTCCCCAGGGGGGGAGAAAGAGGGGCTGGTATATGTGAGAATCACCAGCCCTGATCCAGAGAAGAATTTTCATGAGAATAATTGATTGTTGAATTGAGTCTGGCCAATACAGGTCTTGTACAGCTGTACAGGACCTGTACAAGAGGTGTGGTGTATTGGAGTGATCATACAGTTTCATACTGGTGTATTGAAACTGTATTAGGGTGAATCCATCCTGTACAAGTATTGACAGGCTGTATTGATGTACCAAACTGTATGCATGTTTCAGAATGAAGATTGCTGAAACTGACTGCTGATGCAGATACTGGATTTGCTGATTTGAGGTGTTTGAGTGGGTGTATGAATGAATACCCTTACCCCTGATGGATGGTTGTTACAGTATCCCCCTCTTGAAACTGGTGGGCTCCTGAACACCATAATACCCTGCCACTGTTGAGTGGCATCTCAATATCCCCACACTTTTTTCAAAAAATTTTCTTTTTAAATTCCTTTCCTCTTGACCATTATCCTGAAAATCCTTTATTACTTCTTCCCTGCCAAATTCAATTGATTCCCCCCTTTCTTTACAAATTTGAGTGAGTATTCCTTCCAGAGTATGCAATTCTTTCTTTTGATTCAATCAGCCATGTCTTGGGATGTGGCCTTGGGATATATCCCAGAATAAAGGCCATTGAGCACTTGTGCTCAAAAATTGGTGCCCAATGAGTATATGACTTGTACTCATTGGCCCAGACTTAATCCATTCAATGAACCTCCAAGGGGTCTTGTCCCCATGATCCAAGGAATTGGCCTCAGGCAGCCCTCCCAGTGGGTTTTGGACTGTGGCCTCCATCTTGAGTGATCTTGATGTATCTTGCTTTTTATGGCCTTTTTTGGCCTTGCTGGGTGTTTTGGTGATTAGGGCAATTTTTTGATTTTCTGGGTTTTTTGGCCATAATAGGCCTTTTTGATGTCTTGGGGTCCTACGGTCCGCGGCCCGCGGACCGTACGCCGCGGTCCGTGGGCCGTACGCCGCGGTCCGTGGGCCGTGGACCGTACGCCGCGGTCCGTGGGCCGTGGGCCGTACGCCGCGGTCCGCGGTCCGTGGGGGCTATTGGAGGCCCCCAGGACCAAAATGGAGCCCCTGGGCCCAAATTTACTGGGGACCCAGGGTGACCAAGGGGCCCAAAAATGGCCCCATTCCAAATTTCACCATATGTGGCCTGGATCCATTGAAGGGGTCCAGGACCATCAAGATCTTGGCCTCCCCAAAGTTGCAGGGGAGGCCCTGGGTGATGAGTTCAGCCCCAAAGGGGTATGAACCTTCACCTTAGAGGCTTTGAGGTGGGGCATAATTGAGTTATGGCCCCAGTTCCTTGAGTCAAATTTCTTTTTCTTGATGTGGAGTGGAATGATTCTGACGTCTTGAATCTTCTGCTTGCACTTTCTTCAGTTATGAGTTCCAAACTGACTGAACTCACTGAATCTTCCCCTTCTGCACCGCCACCGTCTGTTCTTCATGGTTCTGGCGTCTTCAGTCGATTGTCTTCTCCCTCCATGGCGTCTTCTGGCCATTTTGACCCCTCCCAAACATATGATGGGTTCAGAGCAGTTGAAGTTCTTGATCCTGCCTGTACTGAGTGTTTGGCCAGGGGGAAGGATTGCTTTCAACATTACAATCCTCGATCGTCAAAATGCCATTTCTGCTTTATTGGGAAGAAGCCATGCCGCCGTACCGGATCAACTTTGTCCCAGGTGAGGAGGCACTTATGGAGTAGGAAGGATGGGCCTTATGGGCAGGAATTCCCCATTCTTGTAACTACTAAAAAATAAAAAATAAAAAAGATAATGGAACCTCCCAATACATGATTTGGGGAGGGGATGCTGCTGCTTTAAAGAAATAAAAGAAAGAAAATTATACAAGTAAAGAAAGAAAGAAAATAATAAGAGAAAATGAGAGTAAAGAAAGAAATAAAGAAAATTTCCTGATGGCTGGTCCTTCTTGTGGTGAGTTGCTTGATTCTGGCCAAGAAGTGTCTGAAAAACAAAAACCAAGCATTTGATGCTCACAGAGTGGCCAAGGTGATGTTTTACAAGAAGTAGAACCCTCAGGGATGCATACCAGGAGATGGAACTTACTTTCATAACTTCCACTCCCCACCAAGCACCATAAAACTGAAAAGAATTGCCATAAATGACTTCTGAGATGAATTGCCATAAATGACTTCTGAGATGAATTGCCATAAATGACTTGAAGTAAATGAATGTCTTGAATTATGATGATTGGCATAAAATGAAAAGATAATAAAGAAAGAAAATGAAACATAAAGAAAGAAACATTGGGCCATATCTTGATAAGGTCCAAATCGGAGGGTATTGATGTTGTATGCTTCCTGAACCTGTCCAAAGATTTGACAAGTGCTCACAAAGTGGCCAAGGTGATGCTTACAACAACATATGGGTAGAATACCCCCTTAAAGGTGCATGCCAGGAGAGGAACTTACTTTCATAACTTCTTCTCCCCACCAAGCACCATAAAATCAAACTCTTGAGGTATTTGGACCAGGCTTGTCTGGATACAATGAGTGGAAATCCTTGACAAGGTCTGGTGAGTTGGTAAGGTTGGAAGCTGGTTCCCAAGTGGTTCTTTCTGGGTCTTCACTGAATCCTTTCCACTCTACAAGATACCATAATTTACCTCTTTTGAGTTTTGAGTCCAGAACCTGAGCCACTTCCCATTCTTCTTGCTCTTCCACTAAAACTGGTGGTGGCGGCAATTGATGACGATTTGGGATAGTTGAATGCTTGACTGGTTCTAATAAGGACACATGGAATACAGGGTGAACTGTCTTCCATTGCTGAGGCAACTTGAGGTGATATGCATGGCTGCCAATCTTCTTAAGAACTTCAAAGGGTCCCAACCATCTTTCTGATAATTTCTTGGTGGGTCTTGTTGTCTTGATGTTCTTGGAAGCTAGCCATACTTTGTCCCCAGGTTGGAAATCAGGTGGAATTGCCCTATTTCTATCTGCATACTTCTTGAATCTACTTATTGCTGACTCTAATTCTTCTTTGACAACTTGCTGTACTGATTGGAGTTTTGTTGATAACTTTCCAGCAGGTGAGTCTTGAGAAATATGGATTGAGTCAAAGCTGGGATTTCTTCCATAAATGGTGAAAAAAGGTGATTGCTTGGTTGATGAATGTTCTGCATTATTATAGGCAAATTCAGCCAGAGGGAGCCAGGTGTACCAGTCATCTTGATGATAGCTGACATACATCCGAAGGTACTGTTCTAGTATCTGATTTACCCTCTCTGTCTGTCCATCTGTTTCAGGGTGGAAAGCAGTTGAAAGATCTCTTGATATCTTGAGCTGCTGACACAATTGAGTCCAGAATGATGAAACAAATAAGGATCCTCTATCACTGACAATACTGACTGGGAGTCCATGCTTGGAAAATACATGGCTAATGAATATTTGAGCTAAATCCAGAGCAGTGATTGTGCCATAAGTTGGAATGAAGATTGCCATTTTTGAGAATCTGTCCACAACTACTAAAATTGAATCAAAGTTGTTGGACAGTGGCAATTGAGTGATAAAGTCCATTGATAAGGAATTCCAAGGACCAGATGGAATTGAAAGAGGCTTGAGTAATCCAAACTTCTTGTGATGGATGTTCTTGTTTCTTGAACATTGCTGACATGAGGACACATAGTCCTTGATGAATTGATTCATGCCAGCCCAATAAAAATCCCTCTTGATGAGTTTGAGGGTCTTCTCCTGGCCGGGATGGCCAGCCAATGGTGAGTCATGACGCTTTTGAAGAATATTGAGTTGAAGTTCTTCATTGCTTGGGATTACCACTCTATCTTTGAATAATAATAACTTGGCTTGAGGTTCAAGAGAATAATCTGGAACTGATTCACCTCTTGCTAGTTGCTTGAGTATTTCTTTATAGTCTTTGTCTTGCCATACTTCTTTTTGAATCTTGTCAACTAAATCTGAGAAAATTTCCACTTTGATTGAGAAGAATCTTGACTCTTGAATTCCATCTTGCTTAAGTACTTGATGAAGATTTTGAGGATTCTTGATGATGAAGTCCACCCCCCTCTCTGGGTACACGTCGTCCCGACGTGACAAGACATCTGGTAAAGTGGCCAGCCTGCCTGGGCGGTAAGTGATAGTGAAATGAAACTCAGAGAGAAACTCAGCCCAGCGGGCCTGACGACGAGTAAGAACTTTGGAAGACATGAAATACTGCAAGGAAGAGTGGTCTGTCAAGACCTCGAAAGAATTGGAAAGAGAAAGAAGAAATGCTCTCCAGCGCTTGAGAGCCCAAACTATGCCAAGGAGTTCCTTGTCATGAATCTCATAGTTGAGCTCAGCTGGTAAGAGCTTGCGACTATCAAATGCAATGGGGTGCTTTCCAGAGTCATTCACCTGACTCAGTACGGCGCCCAATGCATAATCAGAAGCATCAGTCTCTACTATAGTAGGTAGAGAAGGATTAAAGTGAGATAAGATAGGAGCAGAGGTGAAAGCTTCTTTGAGTGCTTGAAACTGACTAAGAGCTTCCTCATTGAAGATGAAGGGAGAATCTTTTTTGAGAAGGGAAGTGAGAGAAGTGATTTTTTTGGAATAATTTTTAATGAAGCGACGATAAAAATTGGCAAAGCCAAGAAAAGATTGAAGAGCCTTGATGTTTTTGGGCTGAGGCCAATTGAGTATTTGCTGAACTTTTGAAGAGTCCATCTTGAGGCCATCACTTGAAACAACATAGCCCAAGTATTCCACACTTGAGGCATGGAATACACACTTGGAGGCTTTGGCAAACAAATTATTGTCCCTCAGTCTTTGGAGGACAGAGGCCACATGTTTGACATGTTCCTCCTCAGAACTGGAAAAGACCATAATATCATCTAAATAAACCACAACAAACACATCCAAGAAATCTGCAAATATATCATTTACCAGATTCTGGAAAGAAGCAGGAGAATTGGTCAAACCAAATGGCATGACCAAATACTCATAACTACCATATTTGGTTCTAAAGGCAGTTAAGTGCTCATCCCCCTCTTTGATTCTCAGAAGGTTATATGCACCACGCAAATCTATCTTGGAGAAGATAGTGGAACCGTTGAATACGGTAAGAAGCTGGTTCATAGGAGGAACAGGGTATCTGTTCTTCCTAGTGACAGCATTGAGTTTGCGGTAGTCAACACACAAACGAAGACCTCCATCCTTTTTCTTGACAAAAAGGACAGGTGCTCCTGTTGAAGAGGAGCTTGGTCTAATGAAACCTTTCTCTACATCCTCTGAAATGTAGGCCCGCAGTGTTTCTGACTCTTGATTTGATAATGAGTAGATAACACCAATTGGAGGTAGAAGACCCTCCAATTCGATATGGTGATCACAGGCGCGGTGTGGAGGGAGTTTCTCTGCTTTCACCTTGGAGAATACATCCAAATATTGGTGATAAGCAGGAGGAACAACCTTCAACACAGTTTCAATTTCTTCTGGCTCTTCCTCCTCATCCCACTGCTCCTCCAGGGATGCATGAAAAGATAAGGGAGGAAGGTCCATATCCCCTTGGAAGAGATGAAGTGAAGATATGGCAACATCTTCTCCAACATCCTTTATCTCTTTGAAGACTTCATCTCTTGATGGAAGTAATGACTGAGAGGGAATCATGGAAGGGATATGGACAGAAGAAGGGATGGAAGGTGTCTTAAGTTCACCAGCCAGAGCAACACTGTTGACAGCAGTGGCTAAGTCATTACTAGTAGAAGGAATAATACCACTAGAATCCTTATGATTAGAATCATAGGTGATCAATCCATTTTTCCAATCAATAATGGGATTGAAATGGTAAAGGAAATCATAGCCCAATATCAGGTCTTCTCCCTTGGGTGAATCTATGATAAAGAAATCCCATTCAAAGCTTGGGAAGGAAGGCAAGTCAACTACCCACTTGGTATAATGGGTGATGAACAAGGCAGGGGATTCATTAGAATCCAAAATGAAAAGAGGAATCTTTTCAGGGAGCTCTGACAGAGTCAATGAGTACTTGAGAACAAAATTCTTTGCAATAAAAGAGTTTGTAGCACCAGAATCAATGAGAATACTATAAAAAATATCAGAGACAGAAGAAAAAATAAGAAATTTTAAAGATTTCTTGACACTAGTATTCAGAGTGCACAATTGTGCTCTTGAAGGAAATAAGTGAGAACCATTGAACACATCATGATTCCCACTCAGGCTTTTCCCTGCTTGCTAGGGAAGCCTCTTGATGATGACCCAGGCTTGTTCTGAGGTCTCTTGAAGCATTTTTCAATTGGGTGCTTTCCACCACAGTAAGTACACAACCCCTCTTTAATCCTCCTCTCCTTTTCAGAACCGATTAGTTTATTGTCCTTATTGAGGAGAGCAGCATGGGGCTTGTCCTTTGAAGATTGGAATTGCTTGCCCTTCTTGTTCTTCTTCTGGTGAGGCCTCTTTGAAGATGAGTTTTGAGGAGGCCTAGACTGATTGGATCCAATGACTGGAGGCTTCTTTTCTTGATTGCCACCCTTTTCCTTCTGCCTCTCATGATATCTTGTGTCTAATTCTAGAGTGACATCCATAAGTTCTTGAAGAGTATCAAAAGTTCCAGGGTGAGAAGCCAACTGATCCAATAATCTTGATGCCAATCCTCTTCTGTAAACATGGATATAAGCTCTTTCCCCCCAATCTCCAGTTCTTGACATTAAGCTTCTGAAATCTGCTATGTACAAGGAAACATGACCACTTTCCTTCATCCTCAAATTGTCCAACTCTTGTTCAGCTTTCCTGACTTCATTGGGGTCACCAAACAGAGTGAATAACTGAGATTCAAACAATGGCCAATTATTGAGGAGGTAGGAAGGGTCTTCATTGGAAATATTTGAGAGGTAAGGTTCAATCCATTTGCCAGCTCTACCAGTGAGAAAAGAAGTTGAGTACAAAACCTTCTTCCTGTCAGAGAAGAAGTTTGCTGGATCATTATGGAAAATTAGTTGACAGGATTGGATAAATCCTCTCAACTTATGAGCTTGAGTACCATCAAAAGAATCAGGTGCCTTCATGGATGGAGTCTTGAAAGCAGGGGCTTTGGAATTGTCCCTGGGGGCAACTGCTTGAGTGAGTTGTCCCATGAATTGAGTCATCTGCTCCATCATCTTGAGGAGACTTGGATCAGTTTGAGAGACAGGAGGTTGACTAGAAAGGGCTAGATTAGAACCCTGAGGCACCTCTGGAGCATTTGCCAAGGCATCTGCCACTTCAGTTTCCCCAGAATCATCCTCTTCCACAGACTCTTCCCCCTCTTCATCTTCAACTTCCCCTAATCTTGCTCTTGCACCTTCAGACATGCCAGGGTAGCCACCCAAAAGTCCAGAAAAGGATCTTGATCTTCTAGATTTCATTCCACCTCTTCTTGAGGGTGCTGCTCCTTCCATTGGTGGTCCTCTGTCCAAGTTTGCACTCAGTTGATGAACTGATGGTGTGCGGTCAAGAGGAGCCCTTGCTGTAGGAGTGAGAACAGCTGGAATTTTCTGGGATCTAGTATTCTTGGCTGGGGGGCTATGCTGAACTGGCATTATGAAAAGAATCAAAGTAACTTGATGGTATTAAGAAGAATAATCAGATTTGGCCAAATCAATCACAATAAAATCTTGATGAATCTTGAGGAATCAATTCAAATCAACAATCAAATCAATTCAATCAATCAACAATCAATTCAAATCAAATATCAATAATCTTGAGGAAATCAATAATCAATCAATAATCAATCAATAAGTGTCTTCAATATGAAATCAAGTCTTGAGGAATCAATCAATCAGTTCAAAATCTTCGAAAATCGATTCAATATCTTGATGAGTTAAATCAAATCAATAATCAAAATCAATTCTTGAGGATCAATCAATATCTTGAGAGTTCAAAATTCAATTAATAATCCAAATGAAATCCTGAATCAATAACCAATCAACCAATGAATCCCAATGAATAAACCAATCAAATAACCAATCAATTACTCCTGAATAAGACCTGAATAAAAAACACAGAGAAAATTTGATTTGATAAGAAATAAAATGAAGTGATGAAATGGTCAGCAATGATTAAGAAAGGAAAAGAATCAATTTTCATAAGAATGAAAAGAATGAGATGAAAATTGATAAGAGAATGGAAATTCATAAAAAATCATAAAAATCATAAAATCATGAAAAGGTCATCATTGATGAATGAGAGGAAATGAATATAAATGAATGAAAAGAAAGAATCAAATATGAGTTAATTAAATTAATGTCACAGGGGCTCTTCGAAGTGAAGAGGGCCTGGCACTCAGTAAACTGGGACTCACTTATGGAGGGCTCAAGGATAGGATAAGATGAGATACACTTGAAAGTGTTAAGATGAATTACTAAAAGAATAAATATGAGAAAAGCAGCAGCAAAAGAAATAAGAATAAGAAATAGAAGAGCCAACCACCAACAAGTCCAAGTCCACTGTTTCAACCTGTCAGAATGGAAAGAGAAGGGTTAATAAGGATATGGCCACCCAACTCATACTGTACAGGCGAAGAAAAGAAAAAAGGCAAAGACTAACTTAAGATTAAATAAATATAATACCCAAAAATATAAGGATAAGAATATTCAGATAATAATAAATCAACTAATTTAATTAACTGGGGAAAAGTCCCCAGGGGGGGAGAAAGAGGGGCTGGTATATGTGAGAATCACCAGCCCTGATCCAGAGAAGAATTTTCATGAGAATAATTGATTGTTGAATTGAGTCTGGCCAATACAGGTCTTGTACAGCTGTACAGGACCTGTACAAGAGGTGTGGTGTATTGGAGTGATCATACAGTTTCATACTGGTGTATTGAAACTGTATTAGGGTGAATCCATCCTGTACAAGTATTGACAGGCTGTATTGATGTACCAAACTGTATGCATGTTTCAGAATGAAGATTGCTGAAACTGACTGCTGATGCAGATACTGGATTTGCTGATTTGAGGTGTTTGAGTGGGTGTATGAATGAATACCCTTACCCCTGATGGATGGTTGTTACAGGAGCATGGACAACAAGAGGTTCAACCTAGCAACTCACTGGGCAGAACTGGGATCAAGTTGCCAGAAGATCTGTCTCAAAGAAAGAGACTTCAAGGACCTTATGGTAATCACCAAGGGTTGGAATCCTACCAGGCAGCACAGACTCCTGGAGGCAAGGGCACAGAGGATAAGGGAGAATCAAGCCACTATCCAAGCTACAGAAGAACAGTTAACCCAGACAGGGCCTAATCAGATTCCTTCAGGTTCACAAGGAGCATGCCAAATCAGCTCTCCAGTGGCTTCACACCATTCAGAAACCAGAAGATCAGTGGCCAAGAGTCACCATTCTTCACAATTCCAGGAAGTTTCCAGGAGAAGACAAGGCAACAAGGGCAAGAACAAAGCCTCCTTCAACCAGAGGAGGAAAGAGTCAGACCCCATGATCCAGAAGCTGTTAGATTTGGTAAAAGAAGTACACAAGAACCAGAAGTAGTTGTAAACCACTCTAGAATCAGTAGTCCTAGTAATAGAAACATTACCCCCACTCAGACTGAAAATAACATTATCACATCTGAGAGTAACATCAACAGTGACACACTGTGGTTACAAATGTCCCAATATGCTGAGAAATCTGCAAAGCAGGCTACAGAATTTGCAGCTGCCCAAGAGAGGATGAGGAAAGCTCAAGCCTCATTGGAGCAGATAGTTAAAAACCTTCAGGAAGGATATCCTCAACTGAGCAAAGCCTCTGAAGAAACCAACAAGAGACTGAATCAAGTCTCTGAAGAACAACACCATAGTAGCAGGGACAGGGAGTGTCTGAACCAAGACATCAACAAATTGTTTGATGCCTACCATAGCTTAAAGCCCCAACCACAAGGCCAAGCTATGGAGAATCCATATCAACCAGATGACATCAAACCAGATGCCATGTTGTTGAATAAGGCAAGATCTCCATCACAATACCAGGATGGAGATGGCATGTCTTATTCAGAGAAGGAAGCCTTGAAACAGCTTCCTGAGGCCTCAAACTGGCCCAAATTCTCTGGATCAGGAGAATATGATCATATGGAACTCATAGATTATATTGATGGACTCTTCATTGATGTACCAAGCATACCAGATTACTGGATTACTGCTAGACTGAATACTGCATTTAAAGGTCAAGCAAGTATATGGTACACTGAAATGAAAGAAATCCATGGCAGAAGAAATTGGCCATGGTGGAAGAGTCAAATAATCCAAAAGTACAGTAATGGAACTTGGATATGGCAAAAGACCATGTCATTTGAAAATGACAAATACTCTGTGGACAAAGATCCATATGAGTGGTGTCTTAGACAGTCTAAAAGACTTAAAGCCATTGATCCCCAAATGAACATTCAAATGAGGAATCATAAACTTCTGACACAACTGCCAGGTGAACTAGGGCATGCAGTAAAGTGCAGATGCAACCAAAATTGCACTCTAGATGATATAGCCAATACCTTACAAGACATAAGGAAAAGGACTAATATAGGGAAATTCACCCCATATAGAAGCAGTAGTTTCAAAGAGAAACAACCTTTCAGGGTGGAGTTTAAAGACAAACCCAGAGAAAGAGTGGCAGAAGTGGCAAAGAAGAAGAATTCTTGTCACAATTGTGGTTCAACAGACCACTATGCCAACAACTGTCCAAAAGCAAAGAAGAAAGTCTATGCTATAGAAAAAGTCCCTGAAGAAGAACCTCCAACAGAGGATTCTGAATCAGACTCTATGGGTGATGCCATTAGAGAACCATCTGATGAGGATCAAGACCCAAGAGAGGAATTTCTAGTGGAATACCAAGAGGAAACCCCACTAGAAATCCAGGATATACAGTTGGAAGCAGGCATGCCACAAGACACTGCCAACAAGAATTTGTGTAAACATACACAAGATGCACAAACATTCCTGGTTGCACCAACCAAAGGAATGGCATACATACATGGAACAGCCACAAAAATGACTGTATGTATTGACAATGATCAGCATCCACTGATCATTGACAGTGGAGCACACTGCTCCATAGTGGCCAGAAAATATCTGGATAACCACTTCCCAAACTGGGAAAAAGAACTCTTGCCCACCAGGGCAAAGAACTTTAAGAGTGCATCTGGAAAGATGACCTCTATTGGGACAATTATCAAAGAGATAATTATACCCCACAGAAAAGGTAATATCAGACTCAACCCAGAGTTTGTAGTGCTTGAAGATGCCCACATCCAAGGGTTTTTACTGGGAACAGATTACCAGAGGATGTATGGCATAGATATTTACAATAGTAAAAATAGGCATATTACCATTGGTACTAACAAGGAAAAGAAATTTTCTCTTGATATATGCCAGATATCTTCTCAGGACCCACTGGAAGAACTGCTGAAAGAATTCAGAGAGGGACAGTTTAGCACTACCCTCACCAGTAAACAAGAGTTAAGTTTACTGAAGATGCTGAGGAAGAATAGACCAGCATTTGCCATTGGTGAAGAACCATTAGGCAAGAGCAAAGGCCATGATATAGAACTATATCTGGATGTGGAAAGGCCTTATCCACCCATGTTAAGGAGACCTCCTTACCCAGCAAGTCTGGAGACCAGGAAAGAGATTGAGAAACATATCAATGAACTCCTGGACATGGATGTCATTAGGAAGATTGGACATAATGAAATAGTGGAAATCACCACTCCTGTCCTAATCACCTGGCATTATGGCAAGTCTAGATTGTTTGGAGATTTCAGAGCCCTGAATAACTACACAAAAGCAGACAGGTACCCTATACCAAGGATACCTCATGCGTTGGATAAGCTAGCCAAAGCCAAATACATAACCAAGATGGATTGTATGAAAGGCTTCCACCAAAATGGAGTTAAACCAAATTCCATGAAATTGCTCAGAATAATATGCCATATGGGCATATATGAGTACACCAGGATGCCATTTGGCATCAAGAATGCACCAGCCCACTTCCAAAGGATGATGGACACCATATTTCAAGAAGAAATAATGGAAGGCTGGATGGTAGTGTATATTGATGATATCATTATATACTCAGAGACATGGGAAGACCATGTACAATACATAGACAGAGTGCTAAGTAAATGTACACCCATCAATCTGAAAATTTCACTTAAAAAGTGTAATTTTGGCCAACAAGAGCTACTAGCTCTAGGACACAAAGTCTCAGGCCTTAGTCTGGCAATTGACCAGAACAAAGTAGCAGCAGTACTGCAAAAGCCAGTACCAAAGAACATCAAAGAGATGCAATCTTTCCTTGGATTTGCTAGCTACTATAGAAACCACATCAAAACCTTGGCTCACATAACTAGTAGTTTATACAAGTTATGCTCAAAGGATGTAGTTTTTGAAATAACCAAGGAAAGGAGGGATGCATATGAGAGGATCAAATATGAACTCACAAATGCACCTGTGCTCATCTTGCCTGACTTTGAACTGCCATTCAAGTTATATATAGATGCAGCATGCAGCCAAGGCTTGGGAGCAGCCCTTCACCAAAGACAAATTGTGGATGGTGAACCAAGAGAAGGTGTAATATGTTACATCTCTAGGCAGCTGAAAGATTCAGAAGCCAGGTATGGGGCCACCCAGACAGAATGTCTATGTCTAGTCTGGGCTCTAGAAAAACTTCATTATTATTTGGAGGGTGCAGTCTTTGAAGTCTACACAGACTGCACAGCCTTGAAGTCCTTACTAAACATGAAGACCACTAATAGACACATGCTGAGATGGCAAATAGCCATCCAGGAGTATAGAGGGAACATGACCATCATATACAAGGAAGGTAAAAGCCATACCAATGCAGATGGCCTTAGCAGATGGCCACTGGACAATGTCAAAAGCAATCCAGCTTATGACCCTGAAGTTGCTGCAAGAATTCCTATCCATTTTATGGAAATAAATAGGAAGAAGAACTTCAGATTCTCTGAATGGGCACCAGGGAGTGGTACCCTTGACAGTGGAAACACTGATTCAGAAGGGACAGAAACCCCCATACTGGGAATAAGTTCCTCAGAATTGCACAATGAATTTTTCAATGCAGTACTGAAATCCTATGCTAAACACAAACAGTGTAGCATACTACTCCAACTCCTTCAACAAAAATACAGGAGCCCAGAACTGGAAACCCAGCTGGAGGAACCCTGGTTGAGGGCCTATAAGGACAATAAATTCTTCCTTATAGATGGCCTGATTTATCACAGAGAAAAGCACACCAGTGCACTCACAGTGATAGACAGAGACCACATCTCCTTAATCCTGCAGGAATGCCATGACTGCCCCTACATGGGACACATGAGTGAGGACAGGACTAAAGAAAGGGTAGCAAGCACAGCTTGGTGGCCCAAGTGGGAGCAAGAGTTGAGTGAATACATCAACACTTGTGAAAGATGCCAAAAGGCAAATAGAAAACATGGGAAAAAATATGGGTTGCTTCAGCACATAGAAGAACCCAAACACCCATGGGAAACCATCAACATGGACTGGGTCACAGGACTTGTCCCAGGAGGCAAAGAAAACTACAATGCCTGCCTAATCATAGTAGATAGGTTCAGCAAGAGCATGAGATGTCTACCATGCCATAAAGAGGACACAGCCATGGACACTGCTCTGTTATTTTGGAATAACATCATATCCACCTGTGGAGTCCCTAAGATCATAATTAGTGACAGGGACCCAAAATTCACATCTGAATTTTGGACCAATTTATATGACATGCTAGGCACCAAGCTTTCTTTTTCCAAAGCTTACCATCCACAAACAGATGGCCTAGCTGAGAGGATGATCCAAACAATGGAGGACATCCTCAGGAGGTTCTGTGCCTATGGCATGGAATACAAGGACCATGAGGGATATACCCATGATTGGGTCACCCTCTTACCAGCAGTCCAACTGGCTTATAATACAAGCCAGCACTCTACCACAGGAAAAACACCTGCACTGGTAGAGAAAGGGTGGAATCCCCTTTTACCTGTGGATCACTTGAAGAAAAATCTTCTGACCATCCACCCCACAGCCAAAGACTTCCATGATATGTGGAAGAAAGCCTGTGATACTGCTGCCAAATGCATAGCTGAGGCCAAAGAGTATAATACGCAGAGGTGGGACAAATCACATATGGAACCTGACTTCAAGGAAGGGGACCAGGTGTTAGTGTCTACACTAAACTTTAACAATCTCAAAGGACCCAAGAGAATGAGAGACTCATTTGTAGGGCCCTTCACTATCATTAAGTTGATAGGGAAGACTGCAGTAGAGGTCAAGATCACTGAGGAGTTTTCTAGGAAACACCCAGTCTTTCCAGTAAGCCTGGTCAAACCATACTTCCAAACAGAAGAGGATAAATTCCCACCAGGAAGAAAAACATCACTCCACCAGAAATAGTGGAAGTAGAAGACTCTCCTGGGCCTGTGAGTAAAATCATCAGGGCCAGAAAAATCAGACTTAATGGGAAGGATCAGAGACAATATCTAGTCAGATTCAAGAACCAGACAGCTGACAAAGACAAATGGTTAGCAGAGAATGCCATACCAGATGGGAACCTCCATTTAAGGAGATTCAGAGCCTCTAGGAGGACTTAACAGTCTCATCAATGATGAGCCTTTTTTAGAGGGAGGGTATGTCAGCCTGTGACTCAAAACCAGAGCACAAGCATGACAGCCAAAATACCATAAACCAATGGTATAGCCAAAATACCACTAAAACATGGAGCTGAGCCAGATTAGCTCAAAAGGTATCAGAAAAAAGAGGAAACTTACCACTTTCTGAAAATATAAGTCCCATCACCATAGGACAAGAAACAACAAAGTTATTCCTGCTCAAAGTTATTGCTGAGCATAAACCTTAATTTTCACCTCTCATCTAAAATCTAGAAGGAGAGGCTTAACCCCATCAAATGGGTATTCAAAATGAAGCTCTAAGCCAGGGCTATCCAATGGTACCAGCCAAAATGAGCTAGCACCAGCATTACTTGAGTTATGGTCAAATTCAGACCAAATAAGGGTGAACAAAACATTCACCTCTCATCTAACTTTTACAGTTTTAGTGTGAGATACCTAAAGTGGGGTCTTTTTGGAAAGAGCACAATCAGGGCTATCTGATGTTGCCATCCATTTCCTCATAACTCAACTACAACAGAAGTTATTGGCCAAACAAGCTTAATACAGCTTTTGACCAGACCACGCCAATGTACAAAAATACTTGTACATGGGATAACTTTGTCATATTTAATGATAACCATGTCAAGCTGGGTACCATTGTGTAGAGCTCATACAGGGCTATTCAATGAACCAACTTTGAGCTTGATATCTCAACAACTGACAGAGTTATGACCATTTTAAGGTCAAAATCCCACCTGCTGTCAGATACAGCCTTACCATGGGATAATATCCCATAAACCATGAATATGAGGTGTCAAATAGACGAAGAAGCATGTTTTTACTTGAATACCTCATATGTCAGTCAATACTGGGGTCCCATACAGTTTCTGTACAGCATTCTACGCGTCATACACGTCAGAATCAGGCTGTGAGGTCCCCAGATGAAATTTTTCACCCTGTATTGGTGAAAACTGCCCAGATGTGGTTTCAAAACCACATCTGAGCCCAATACAGGGTATACAGGCTGTTTGCAAACCACAAGCCTGTCCAGGAGAGTGAAAAATCTACACTTCCTCTACGTGGAAAGGTCTAACAGCCTTTCCACCTCAATTTCAGGATAAAAGGAGGGCTTTTCACAGCCAAAAACCTTTCCCCATCCTGCTCTTGAATAACCTACGTAGTAAACTGTCAAAAACAGTTTTACTCTTGGTTAAATAATCAGGTATACTCTTATTTTAAAGTATTGTAGTCTTTATTATTGTAATCCAACAGGTAAAGCTGCACCCAGGGCTTTCAACAGCGCTCACCACCACTATATCTCTATAGTAAAGCCCTTTAAATCTTAAATTAAATCATTTATTATCAATCTTATCATCTTTTAAAACCATTTTTACCGTGTCACAGTCATAGTTAAAGCTTGTAAATACTCATATACACCTTTATCATAGACTCAGCCTGACAACAGCTATGGATGCTCTTAAGGGTTTTCATCAAAATGTCTTAACAGACAATGCCAAGAAACTCCTAAGAATATTAGTCCATTGTGGAATTTTTGAATACTTAAGGATGCCATTTGGGATAAAAAATGCACCTTCCCATTATCAAAGAATGATGAATACCATATTCCCTGAAGAATTATCAGAAGGATGGTTAATTATCTATATCGATGATATTATAGTCTTCTCAGAAACTTGGGAAAATCACCTTACAAGACTAGAAAGGGTACTACAGAAAATAGTCCAAGTGAATATGAAAATTTCCTTGAAAAAGTGTCATTTTGCATATAGCGAATTAAAAGAACTAGGACATGTTGTATCTGGACTTAGTCTAGGCATAGACAGAAATAAAGTAGCAGCAGTACTACTTAAACAAATGCCTCAAACCAAAAACAAAATGCAATCATTTTTAGGATTTGCGGGTTACTATAGACAGCATATAAAGGACTTTGCAAAAATTGCCAAATCCTTATATAAATTATGTGACCAACAAGCAGTTTATGAAATGACTGAAGAAAGGGTCAAGGCATATGAAGAGTTAAAAAATTCACTAACAAATGCCCCATTTCTTCTAATACCAGATTGGAAACTACCCTTCAAACTATATATTGATGCTTGTGGAGAAGGACTAGGTGCTGCACTCCACCAGACACAAATTATCAATGATAAACCAGTGTAAGGACCAATTTGTTTCATTTCAAGGCAGATAAAGCCAACAGAAGCAAGGTATGGAGCCAGCCAAATGGAATGCTTATGCTTAGTGTGGGCTCTAGAAAAACGGCATTATTATTTGGATGGCACAGTATTTGATGTAATCACAGACTGTAATGCTGTGAAATCACTATTAAATATGAAGACTCCAAATAGACATATTCTGAGATGGCAAATTTCTATCCAGGAATACAGAGGAAATATGACTATTGTTCATAAATCTGGTAATATCCATAAAAATGCAGATGGTCTTAGCAGAGGGGCTCTAGCAAATACCCCTGACAATCCAACATGGGTACCACAGGCAGAACACCATATAGAAGGAATATGTGTTACAGATATTGGCACAGAACTCTTTAACCAAGTTAAAGAAAGCTATAAGATAGACAAAAATTGCCATATCTTAAGCCAACTTCTAATGAAAGACTGCAAAGATCCATCACTTTCATCAAAACTAGATGAAACATGGAAAAAAGCATATGATGAAGGAAGATTCCACCTCCTTGATGGAATCCTCTACCATAGAACAAAACACACATGTGTTATGACCTTAACAGATAGAACACTAATAAACACTATTTTGCATGAGTGTCATGATAGTGTTGCATCTGGACATCTCTCAGAAGATAGGACACTAGAGTGGGTGAAAACCTGCTCTTGGTGGCCAAATTGGAAGAAAGATGTTGCAGAGTACTGCCAAACCTGTGACAGATGCCAAAAAGCTAACAGAGCCACAGGAAAGAAATTTGGAATGATGATCCAAATCCAAGAACCAAAATCCCCATGGGAAATAGTTCATATGGATTGGGTAACAGCATTACCTCCAGGAGGAGACAGGAGTTATAATGCATGCCTAGTGTTAGTTGACAGGTACAGTAAAACTCCAATGTTCTTACCATGTCACAAAGATGACACAGCTATGGACACAGCTATAATGATATGGAATAAAGTTATTAGCCATACAGGCTTATTCCAGAATATTATAAGTGACAGAGACCCAAAGTTCACTTCAGCATTATGGACAAATCTCCATAACTTGGTTGGGACAAAGTTATCATTCTCAACAGCTTATCATCCTCAAACTGATGGTTTAGCAGAAAGAATGATACAGACCTTAGAGGACATGATCAGAAGATTCTGTGCTTATGGGCTAGAATTCAAAGATTCTGATGGCTTTACCCATGATTGGTGTACACTAATACCAGCACTGGAGCTGGCATATAAAACATCAATCCATTCTTCTACTGGAAAAACACCAGCAATGCTAGAAAAAGGTTGGAATCCAAGACTTCCTTATGATACCCTCAAAAAGGACTTAGTGGATATACACCCAACAGCAAGCAGCTTTAAAATAATGCTTGACAAGGCAAGACATCATGCAAACAGATGTATGCAAGATTCTTTCAAATATGCAAAAGAAAGATGGGATAAAAGTCATAAGCCACCTGATTTCAAAATAGGAGACTTGGTTCTAGTGTCAACCCTTAATTTCGATAACATAAAAGGCCCAAAGAAATTGAAAGATTTCTTTGCAGGACCATTTATGATAAAAGCACTTCATGGACCCAATGCTGTGCAATTGGAACTCACAGGTGAACTAATGAACAAACACCCAACTTTCCCTGTAAGTCTAATAAAACCTTACAGCTCAAGTGACAAGGAGCTATTTCCACTAAGAAATAAACCCTCACTTGAAATTCCCCCCTTGGAAGAAGGAGAGGAAAAGAAAATAGTAAAAGTCCTTAAAGAAAGAAGGACAAGAAACAAAAAAAAAGGGAATGCCTTGTAAGGTATAGAAATTCAACTCAAGAAGATGAATGGCTACTTGAGAAAGATATAACAAATGCTGATAAACTACTAAGAAGGTTCAGACATGAAAGGAAGCCTGAAAAATAGAAAAGTTAAGCATTATTGAGCTTCAAGACTAACAAAGTCTATTGAAGAGGTAGGACAGTGGATGATACACTAATTACACATATCAGATTGTGGTACAATCTTTTTTGGTGGTAGGGAATGTGAGCCTTTGAGATATGACCACATACCCAATAAGATCACAAGAAAGACTCAGAATAATTATACCTTCAAGATAATTATACTAAAATCACTTAGAATAATTATACATTAAAAATAATTACTTCAAAAATACAAAAATACCATAAATTGGTACAAAAATTGGTTTAACTCAAAACCCAATGAATCAAAATGTTAAATAAGGTATACCATTGGATTTCCCATGGTAAAATACACAATACCATTTTTATGGCATATCTGTAAAGTCAATATTTAATGAGTTATAAGGAATAATACCTTATAAAAACCATAAATTCTTATTTATTTCAAGAACCAATGAAACAACATGTGAACTAAATTGTACCATTGGATTCACCATGAACATTCACACATAAAAAAATTAATGAGCTAATTTCTAATGTTAATACTTAAGGAATTAACCTGAATATATGCACTTTTTTGGTCAACGCATATATTCAAGGATCATAGCTAATATCTCTTAAACTATACAAGATAGAGTGATGAACCAAAAATAAAGTTACCACGTAATTACTGTAAGAACACAGATATGAAATTTATTTTACAACTTATAAACAAGGTTAAAACCTATGATGAAATATTGATAAAAATCAACAGAGCTGTTGACCACTTTGTTGTGAAAGTGGTCCAAACTTAAAATAAAGCACACAGTTGGATTCTACTAGTTCATTAGTGAAGAATGACGTAATTTCTATTATTAAATTCAGGGTATAACCCCCTGAAATCATGATTTGAAGTTTAAAATATTGAATTTTGACAGAAAAGATGAGTTACAAGAAAAATCATCAAAATTAGAGTTTTGATGATGTGATGAAAGGCTCTTGGAAGAATAATAGGGTTATGTCAGGCTATCAGAATTCACTCTCTGAATTGCTGTAGCGTGTAAAACTTAAAAGTTATTAAAGATCAAAGTTTGAGCTTAAATTGAGCAGTTATGATCACCTACTGTAACCTTAAATTAAGTTTAACAGTCATATGAGTGATAGAATTGGTGAATACTATTAGTTTATGATTAAAAATAACAAAATCCACGAATTTTGGGGTTCTGCCAAACCTCTGATGTCATCAACTTTAGAGTTATAGTGATAACTCTAAATAATGGTGTAATAATGATGCAATATGGTTTGATCATGATGTAATCATCTCCAAACCTTAAATTATTGATCAATTCCAGTGGATATGATCAGTACACGTCTACTAGAAGCCTTCTTGACTCTAGGAGGGAGGTATTTACTATAAATAGAGCTCTTTTTACTCTATTTTCCGCTCAGACGCATCAAAAACATTAAATCAATTAAATCAAAGGTAATTTCTTTATTCTTTATATATAAAACCATTATATTATTAAAGACCAAAGACCACCTTGTTGTAATCATCTATTTTGACGTAATTAAATCATTTATTTCATTGTTTTGTTAAAAATCTCTCTAAAAACTCATTTCCACATAAAAATCAAGAATATTAGTAATTTTCTTTATTTTTTATTGTAAATACAATTTGAAAAGGTTGTATTTATATTTTTTTGGCGTAAAATATTTCAAAATTATTATATTAAGTGTCAAAAGTAAGTTATTTTCTCTTATTATAATAATTTTCTCTTTATTATTATTCTAATAATTTTTTAATTAATATAAATAGTATTTATATTAATTTATAACTTTAATATTGGTAATATTATTGTTATTAATTGTTTTTTATTAATAAAAAACAATTTTTTACGCCTTTACTATTTGTTTGTAACAATAATAAAGTGCCTTTAAATATATTAATTATTTTATACTAATATATTTATTTTATTATATTATATTTTATAATATAAATTATATTATTATATTTTATTAATAATATAATCATTTTTACGCCATAATTATAATAATTCTTTATTATTCTAATTATTTTTATCTTATTTATTTCAATTATAAGCACATTCATAGTACAATAAGTAAAATATTAGTAATTTTTACTTATTGTTTCATAGTCAAACCTTACACATTTGGTATAAAAAATGCACCTTTTCATTATCAATGGATGATGAATACCACATTTCCTGAAGAATTATCAGAAGGATGGTTGATTATATATATTTATCATATAATAGTTTTCTCAGAAACTTGGGATAGTCACTTAGCAAGACTAGAAAGAGTCTTGCAAAATATAGTATAAGTCGACATGAAAATCTCCTTGAAAAAGTGCCATTTTGCATACAGTGAAAGGAACGCACTAGGAGATGTTGTATCTTGACTAAGCTTGGGCATAGACAAGAACAAAGTAGCAGCAGTATTATTTAAGCCAATGAACCAAACAAAAAAAAATTCAATTATTTCTAGGATTTTCTGGCTATTACATGCAGAATATAAAAGACTTTCCAAGAATTGCTGAATCCTTGTTTAAGCTCTGTGACCAACAGAATGTCCATGAAATGACTGAAGAATGAGTCAAGGCATATGAAGAACCAAAAGATTCCTTAAAAAATGCCCCATTTCTTCTAATTCAATATTGGAAGCTACCCTTCAAACTATACATTGATGCTTGTGGGGAAGGACTAGGTGCTGCACTATACCAGACACAAATCATCAATGACAAAGCTGTTGAAGGACCACTTTGCTTCATTTCAAGACAAAGCAAACCAATGGAAGGAAGGTATGGAGCAAGCCAAATGGAATGCCACTTCTCAGTGTAGGCTTTAGAAAAATTACACTATTATTTGGATGGGACAGTTTTTGATGTAATTACAGATTGTAATGCTGTAAAATCTTTATTAAACATGAAAACACCAAATAGACATATGCTAGGATGGTGAATTGCCATCCAATAATATAGAGGAAACATGACTATATTTCATAAATCTGGTAAAATTCATAAAAATTCAGATGGTCTTAGCAGATGTCCTCTAGCAATCCAGCATGGGTACGACAGTAAGAGAACCATATCCAAGGCATATGTGTCACAGATATTAGCACAGAATTCTGTGACCAAGCTGAAGAAAGCTATTAAATGGACAAAAATTGCCATATCTTATGCCAACTTCTGATGAAAGACTGTAAAGACCCATAACTTTCAGAAAAACTAGATGAAATACGGACAAAAGCATATGATGAAGGAAGATTCCACCTCTTTGATGGAATCCTCTATCATAGAACTAAACATACATGTGTTATGGCTTTAACAGATACAAATCTGATAAACACTATACTACATGAATGTCATGATAGTGTTGCAGCTGGACGTCTCTCAGAAGGCAGAACACTAGAGAGGGTAAAAACCTGCTCATGGTGGGTAAATTAGAAGAAAAATGTTTCAGAATACTGCAAAACCTGGAACAGATGTCAGAAAGGAAACAGAGCCGCAGGAAAGAAATTTGGAATGATTATCCAAACCCAGGAACCGAAATCCCCTTGGGAAATAGTTCATATGGATTGGGAAACTGCCTTACCTCCAGGAGGAGACAGAAGTTACAATGCATGCCTAGTATTGTTTGAAAGATACAGCAAAACTCAAATGTTCCTACCTTGTCACAAGGATGATACAACTATGGACACAGCCATAATGATATGGAATAAAGCTATTAGCCACACAGGATTATTCCAAAATATCATAAGTGATAGAGACCCGATATTCACTTCAACATTATTGAAAAACCTCCATAACCTGTTTGGAACAAAATTATCATTCTAAACAGCTAACCACCCCCAAACCAATGGTATAGCAGAAAGAATGATACAGACCTTAGAATACATGATCAGGAGATTCTGTGCTTATGGAGTAGAATTCAAATATTCTGATGGTTTTACCCATGATTGGTGTACATTAATACCAGATCTTGAACTGTAATATAAAACATCAATCCATTCTTCAACTGGAAAAACACCATCAATGCTAGGAAAGGCCGGAATCCAAGAATTCCTTATGACACCCTAAAAGAGAGCTTAGTAGATATACACCCAACAGCAAGTAGCTTCAAATTAATGCTTGGAAAAGCAAGACACCAGGCAAAGAGATTTATGCAAGATTCTTTCAAGTATGCAAAAGAGCAATGAGATAAAAGTCATAAACCACCTGACTTCAAAATAGGAGACTTGGACTTAGTGTCAACCCCAAATTTCAATAATATAAAATGCCCAAAGAAACTGAAAGATTGCTTCACAGGACCATTTATTATAAATGCACTACATGAAACTAATGCTGTGCAACTAGAGCTCACAGGTGGATTGATGAACAAACGCCCAGCGCTCCCTGTAAGTCTGATAAAAACCTACAGCTCAAGTGGCAAGGAATTATTTCCATTAATAAATAAACCCCCACTTGAACTACCCCCTTTAGAAGAAGAGGATATTGTAAAAGTCCTTAAAGAAAGAAGGAAAAGAAACCAAAAAGAAAGGGAATACCTTGTAAGGTATAGAAGCCCAACTCAAGAATATGAATGGATACGTGGAAAGATATAACAGATGCTTATAAGCTTTTAATAAGGTTCAGACATGAAAGAAGACCTAAAGAATAGAAAATTAAGCATTATTAATATTCGAGACTAACAAGGTCTATTGAAAAGGTAGGACAGTGGATGATAGTATAATTAACTATATCACATTGTGGTACAATATTCTTGGTTGTAGGGAATTTGGGCCTTTGAGATATGCCCACATACCCAAAAAGGTCACAAGACAAACGTTATAATAATTTTACTCATAATAATTATCTTAAATCCAGTGAAAATTCCATAAATAGGTATAAAATCTGAATTGACTCAGAATCTAATGAGTAATCATGAGAAATAAATTACACAATTACATTCCTAATGGTAAAATACACATATATCATTTTTATGGTATATATGTAAGGTCAATAATTACTAAATAATAAGCAATAATACCCTAAAAAAGACATAAAATTTTATTTAACTCAGAAAAAAATGAAACAGAATGTGAAATAAATTGCACTATTGTATTCCCCATGAATACCTACACATAAAACAATTTTATGAAAATTGTAAGGTGTGGATATAAAACTTTGATTAAAAAACAAGTACTTTTCCTGTCCTCAAAATTTGTATAAGGTAAAAATCAATTAAAAATAGTAAGAAAGATTATTTTTAAGAGAAAATACGCCAATTTCATTTTTTATAACTTTATTAGTATAAAACAATAATATTATAAAGATTTATTGTTTTACCAACAATAAAGATTTATCCAAAAATACTCTACAAGAGATATTTAAGGCTACAAAAGAAATTTCTTCAAGAGCAATTTCAATTGGAATTAATTGAGCAAAGAACTGCAAGAAATTAATTAAATAACAAAGTCTTCAAAAAGAATATTAAAGGGAAAACACGCCCAAGAGTGACCAGAGTGAATTTGGAAACAAAGTGACAAAGCTCACAGTGATGAAAGATGCTTTAATTCACTTTTAGGGTGGTTCAGGGGTAAAAATGATTAGAAGAGTTACAAACAATGATTAGATTGATTTTCTCAAGTGGCTAAAAGGATTAAGATGATTTAAAACTGGTGGTTGGAATATTTTATTGATTGGTTTAACAGTGTTTAAACTAATTATAAAGGAAAAGATTCTAACATGAAGAGAAAAGTGGGGCAGAGAAGACATTCTTTTATAGTCATCAATTTTCCTACTCCAAAAGTGAAATTTACTCTTGTAAGTCGTGAAAAACAGTCTGAAAACAGAAAAGCCACTTATGGTATCATTGAACCCTGGTTTAGACCAAAAAAGAACTGGTTTAAGCCATTTTTAGCCATTTTAGACCCTTAAATTAGCCATTAATATAGCAATAATGTAAGATTTGACTATGAAACTGATGATAATATTACTATTAATGAACAGTACCATGTCTGTTCTTATGAAATATAATAATAAAATATTATTATAACCACAATTAAATAATTAAAAAGTTATTTCTTTCACGTGTTAAGCACTACTAGTGATTTTAACAGTGAGCAAGTAATTGTCTACAAGAATCAATTACAAGAAGAATTTAATAATAAGAACTTCTTTATTAAAATAATAAAATTATTTTAATATATAATTACCTTTTTCAAGAATAATTATAATGATAATTCTTGAAGAAAACTAAATTTTAGAGAAAAACTTTAAGAATTAAAGACAAATCACTCACTAATATTCCAAAGAGCTTATTGAAAGATACTATAGAGAGATTTAGCGTAGAATTGTGGATTTAGAGGATCAAAATGAATTTATAAATGTATTACAACAATATATAGTTGATTTCTATGATTTCATGTCTTTCTGATTGATTCTGAAAGAATAAAACACTTAAGAAAAGTTTTAACTAATACTTACTTGTTGGTAATACTGACATAAATGATTAATAAGATGATGATGATGCGGAAAAAACAGCAAGAGAAGGCCTCTTTTAATTCAGCAACAGATCACAGAGGCGTGCCATGGAGCAAACTGAAAAACCAGTGAGTGAGAAAGTATTAAGCCCTTTTGGATTAGTACTTAAATCATCTGTTGTCACGTAAAATTGTCATAATTGCTTAATTGATGCTTTTACGTGACTACCAACCCCAATATGGTTAAGAATAAAAGGAGTAACATTTGTAAATCTTCTTTTATTCCAAAGTAATCATTTATTTCCCAAAGTTATCAACATTATTGACAATTTCATCACAGGTTGTATTTACTGTGAATTTTTGAAGATTCAATGTTTCACGTAGAATAACCAAAAATGGACTGTAAGTAAAACTTTTAATTTTACTGGTAAAACTGTAATTCTTCTTGGTTGTAACATAGATAATACAGTTCTCAATCGCTCCTGAAAGTTTCAGAAAGATTCATTAAGAATTGTAATTTTAATGAATTTTCGAAGTTTTTACCTCATTTCTACGTAGAATTGCAAATATCAGTGTTTGACTGGTTGCTATGAGGTAAATCAATGGATACAAGTCCAAAAAGGGTTTTAATTACTCTTTTGGGGCTTATCCATGGAAAGGCATTAAGAATTGTTGTGGTTACAGGAGCCTAAATAGCTTTTTACCTCCTTGGCACGTCAAAATAGCAGGTTATTTGCTATTTTCTTAAGATTTACAGTAGTTGTGACATGGTAACCAAGTTCCCAAAAGGTTTTGGTTTACCAATTAGTCTAAGATAAGCCATGTATCCAAGCTTTAGAGCTGTCCACGCCTCTGAGGCTTCAGAAGTTGGGTACCCTGGCTCTCTTTGATATCTTTTGTTCCCCTTACTTATTTTTTTCATGTCAAAATAGAAATTTAAGCTTAAAGTGAGATATCCACTATGGGTGTACCAAAAGTGCATGTAAAAATACCATGATATTAAGTGCTCAAAACATGTATAACACTATTCTTAGTGTATATGTAACATGGGATTTCGCACTTTCCCATTATTTTGGCGTAAAATCAAGAAAAACAAAAATTTTCACAGATCTTTTATGTGGTATTAATGATGTGGTATTGAAGTATTTTCCATATTACCACCTCAAAGAGTTAATTTGAGCTTATTCACTCTATAGAGCTACCCTAGGTTAATTTTTTATGTAGAATCCAAATCTGGCCTTAAATCCATGGATTTACTTACTCAATAAAAAGTTATTCATCTTTTCTGAAATCAAAAATGATGAATTTTGAATATATGCATTATTTATGAGTTATGTATAATTCAAAATTTCTTTTTTAAGATAATTGTGGCCTATTTGGGTATGTAAAATATACCTCAAGGCTCACATTCCCTCCCACCAAAAAATAAAATTGTACTACAATTTTATTAGTGATAAAAGAATAAGGCCCCAAAGGGGGTTAATGTCCACTGTCCAACCTCTTTACATCACTCAGATCGAGTAGTTTAAAGCACATTTATAGACATATTCAGGCTTGTGGCCTTCCTTCATGTCTAAATCTTCTTAAGAGTTTATCTGAGTCAGGTATTTCTGATTCTGCCATCCATTAATCTTCATGTACTGCATTTCTATATCTGAAAAGATATTCTCTTTGATTTTTACCCCTAAGTCTCCTTTCTTTAATGACTTTCTTTATCTCCTTGTCTTCATTCTGTTCCACTGGTGGTACAGCTAAAGGAGTTGGGTTTCTTAAAAGAAACAATTCTTTGTCAGCTGGTTGATAAGGCTTTATCAAGCTGACTGGAAAGGTGGGGTGTTTATTTTCCAATTCACCACTCAATTCCACTTGAACTGCATTGGTTCCATGTAAAGCAACAATAACAAAAGGTCCTACATAATAATATTTAAGTTTCTTTGGGCCTTTGATATTATTAAAATTCAAGGTTGAAACTAAAACTAAGTCCCCTTGTGAGCCTTTGAGATATGACCACATACCCAATAAGGTCACAAAAAAGACTCAGAATAATTATACCTTTAATATAATTATATTAAAATTAATTAAAATAATTATACACTAAAAATAATTACCCAAATATACAAAAAATACCATAAATTGGTATTAAAATTGGTTTAACTTAAAAACCAATGAATGAACATGTGAAATAAATTATACCATTGGATTCCCCATGGAAAAATACACATATACCACTTTTATGGCATATCTGTAAAGTCAATATTTAAGGAATTATAAGGTATAATACCTTATAAAAATCATAAAACCTTATTTATCTCAGAAGCTAATGAAACAACATGTGAAATAAATTGTACCAGTGGATTCCCCACAAAATTCCACATATAAAACAATTAATAAGCTAATTTCCAATGTTAATACTTAAGGAATTATCCTGAATATATGCACTTTTTTGGTCAACGCATATATTCAAGGATCAGAGCTAATATCTTCTAAACTATACATGATAGAATGATGAACCAAAAATAAAGTTACCACGTAATTACTGTAAGAACACAGATATGAACTTTATTTTACAAGTTATAAACAAGGTTAAAACCTATGATGAAATATTGATAAAAAACAACAGAGCTGTTGACCACTTTGTTGTGAAAGTGTTACAAACTTAAAAAAAAGTACACAGTTGGATTCTACTAGTTCATTCGTGAAGAATGATGTAATTTTTATCATTAAATTCAGGGTATAACCCCCTGAAATCAAGGTTTGAAGTTTAAAATATTGAATTTCGACAGAAAAGATGAGTTACAAGAAAAATCATCAAAATTAGAGTTTTGATGATGTAATGAAAAGCTCTTGGAAGCATAATAAGGTTATGTCAGGCTATCAGAATTCACTCTCTGAATTGCTGTAGCGTGAAAACCTTAAAAGTTATTGAGGATCAAAGTTTGAGCTTAAATTGAGCTGTTATGATCACATACTGTAACCTTAAATTAAGTTTAACAGTCTTAAGAGTGATAAAATTGGTGAATACTATTAGTTTATGATTAAAACTAATAAAATCCACGAAATTTGGGGTTCTGCCAAGCCTCTGATGTCATCACAATTAGAGTTATAGTGATAACTCTAAATAATGGTGCAATAATGATGTAATATGGTTTGATCATGATGTAATCACCCTCAAACCTTAAAATATTGATCAATTCCAGTGGATATGATCAGTACACGTCTACTAGAAGCCTGTTGGACTCTAGGAGGGAGGTATTTACTATAAATAGAGCTCTTTTTACTCTGTTTCCCCCTCAGACGCATCAAAAACATTAAATCAATTAAATAAAAGGTAATTTCTTTATTCTTTAAATATAAAACTCTTATATTCTTAAAGACCAAAGACCATCTTGTTATTAATCACCATTTTTACGTGATTAAATCAATTCTTTAATTGTTTTTGCTATAAATCTCTCTAAAAAGCTCATTTCCACGTAAAATCAAGAAATTTAGTAAATTCTCTTTATTTTTATTGTAAATACAATTTGAAAAGGTTGTATTATATTCTTTTGGCGTAAAATAACTCAAAATTATTATCTTAAGTGTTAAAAGTAGGTTATTTCATCTTATTATAATAGTTTCTCTCTTATTATTACTCATAATAATTCTTATTTAATATAAATAGTATTTATATTAATTTATAACTTTAATATTAGTAATATTATTGTTATTAATTGTTTTTTATTTATAAAAAACAATTTTTTACGCCTTTATTATTTGTTGGTAACAATAATAAAGAGCTTTTTAATATATTAATTATTTTATATTAATATATTTATTTATTATATTATATTTTCTTAATATAAATTATATTATTATATTTATTTAATAGTATAATTATTTTACGCCATAATAATAATAATTATTTATTATTATTATATTTTTAATCTTATTTATTCAATTTATAAGGACATTCAGAGTACAATAAGTAATAAATTAGTAATTTTTACTTATTGTTTCATAGTCAAACCTTACATTTTTATATTTATAATCATAAAATTATATAATAATTTTATATTTTATTGATTTTAAAAGCTATTGAGGCATTTGGAAAGCAATTGTACTGTCTTACACGTGGTTTTTCACATCCTTAGACTTGCAAGAACTTTCTTTGAGTGACTCTAGTGATTAAAAAAGATAATTTATAAATTAAAAATAATTTTTATTATAATTTAATTTCATAAGAATCATATTCATTTTTTATTTTATTCTTTAAAAATAAAAAAATACATAAAAAATATTAAAATATATTAAAAACCAATAAAAAAAGTTATTTTTATTCATTTTTATTCATTTCTTTATTTATTTCATTTTTTTTAAGATATAAAAGCAATTTCTACGTGGAAAATTGCCATATCTTGCCAAAAATAACACTTATCATAAAAAGACTTATATTTATTTGTCTTTTTTAGTGTTTGAAGATAACCCAACAGAAGACAACCAAACTACTGTTGAGAGATTGGTGGAAGAAACTTGTCAAAGTTCTCCTACACCAGTTATCACCAAAAGAAAGAAAGCTAAGAAATTAGACTTTCCAGGGCCCACCATTCAAGACTCTGAAGGTGAGCACCTCTTTTTAAATTGCCATAAAAGAATTTTATTCTAAAAAACTTTTATTTTTTTTTTATTCTTTAATTATGACTACCAGAAGAGGTTCCCAATACTCCATCCAATCAGATGGAGCTGGACTCAGAAGTAGAATTGATCCCTCAAAAGGGAAAAGAAAGGGCAATATCCCCAGTGGAACAGAATCCACACAAGGAAGTGCCTTATCCCAAAGGCAAGTCCCAGAAATGCCCATGATATCTGAGCCTGAATTGGAACTAAGTATGAGTAACTCAAACAGGTACAAATCACATTCAGAGGGCTCAGATAGACATCTACATGAGCCAGTACAAGCAGTATTACACAGTATACAAGGACAAAGACTGGGAAATGCTGCCTCAAATACACCAAGGAGTGATGAACTCCTGGCACATCCTGAAAAAGTTCCTCAAAGAGGAGGAGATAGTGAAATACTCCAATGGATGGAATCCACTGTCATCCAAACCTCAAATCAAAAAAATCAAGGATTATCATGCCAAAAAGAGGGAGGCAACCAAGGAAGAAGCCCCAGTAGCTTCTACCAGCAAGCCTCAAGCCAACCCACTTCCCCAAGAAGGGAAGAAGAACAAGAAAAAGCATTGGAGGAAACCATATTCCCCAAGCTACAGAATCCCAAGAATCCAAAAGGATGCCATGGACAATGTTTTCAACATGGCCAGAACCTTGATGGAATTCAAGGACAAGGAAGAGCAAAGAATGAGACAACCTCATTTCCCAAAGAAATAACCTTGTCCAAAGATGTTGTAAATACTTTAACAGAAATTAAAAATAGTATATTACCTCTAAAAGAAATTAAAGACAGTTTATTATCACTACAAGAAATAAATAACAATTTATCTTCTTTAACAAAAATTGTTGTGCAAAACAAGAAAGAAATTGACAACATTAAGTTTATTGTTGAAAATAATAAACCAAAGAATTTAATTGACAATACTCAAAAATTAATACAAGGACAACAAGAATTGTATAAATACATAAAAGATATCAAAGATAAGACTTTGACAATCAATTATGATGTGAGTATTGACAATCTTACAGAAAAATTAAATAAATTAAGTATTTCTGTAGAAAAATTTGAAGAAAAGACTTCATCACACCAAAAATTACTTTTGGACCATGTGGAAAAAAGTGATGAAGCAAGAATGCATCTGAAAGATGATATTCAAAGTGAAATAAGGCTTATTACAGAAAAAATGGATAAAATTAGTGAGGCTAACTTAAATATGCCAAAGTTATCAACACCATTTTCTCATATAAGAAGCGCTGTTAAAACAAAAGAGGAATTGTCAAATCCTTTCATAACAGACTTGAGTCACCAAGACAATAACCAAGTCTTAATGAAAGAAGCACCTCAATTGAAAGAATGGCCAACATTCACAGTAGAAGGTGAATATGACAACATGTCATTTATTAAAACAATTGACATGTTACAAGAAGACTATGCCATACCAGATGAATTAATCACTGCAAGATTACATTCATTATTTGAGAAATCTGCAAAAAGATGGTATTATGGCATAAGACAGACAAATGGTAAAAATACCTGGTCTTGGTGGAAACAAGAAATAATCACCAAGTGGGCAAATGATGCCTGGAGGTACAAGATAGAAAATGCATTTGAAAACTCTTTCTTTGACCCTGAGAAAGATAAACCTTTAACTTGGTTTCTAAAACAAGTTGAAAGGCTTAATGCTCTGTACCCAGAAATGTCACAGAAGATGGTACATATGAAAATACTTAAAAAATGTGGAGGGGAACTAGAACATGCCCTAAGAAGCAGGTGTATAGAACCATGCTCCACAGAAGAGTATATAAATGCACTAGAAGATATAGTGACAAGGACAAAAATTGGCAGGACTTGGAAAAAATTGGACATTAAAAGCCCAAATAAACCATTTATCAAGAAAGATAAATCAAAAGAATCCTTTAAACCCAATACATCCAACAATAATGAGCAAAGAAAATGCCATAAATGTGGAGGTATTGGACACTTAGCCAATAATTGCCTTAAAAAAGCAAAGATCAATGAAATTGTGGAAACAGAAAACCACAATGACAAAGAAGAGGAATCTGACTCTGAAAAAGAGACAGAAGAGTCAGAGAGCTCTGAAAGTGATGAAATCAATATAATTAATGCACAAATTAATAATATTGATATAATTTATGAAGTACTGGATGTTAACTCAAACTTGCCACAAGTTGGAACATCTGACACAAATCTGACAAACATACAAGATGCCAAAATGTATAGAACCAAACCTGCAAGAGGAATGGGATATACAGCTGGAAAATCAAGTATTAGTATTGTTATGGTTGATAACCAAGAAGGAAAGGTTAACTTGGATACAGGAGCATACTGCACTTGTGTTGGCAAAAGTTATCTAAAAACCATTGTCCCAGACTGGCAAGAAAAACTTATGCCAATACAAGGTGTCAAATTTAGTAGTGCAAGTGAGAGCATGAAGCCCCTTGGAATAATTGATTTAACACTAATTTTCCCTCATCCCTCACAAAGTGTCAGAATCAAAGTAGAGTTTGTAGTAATGGACAACTGTACTAGTAATCATTTCATACTTGGAAATGACTACTTATCAATCTATGGTATAGATATCTCCAACCAAAAGGATAGATATTTTACCATAGGAGATAATAAAAGACAAAAGTTTGGATTCTTAAATAACAAAAAACAAATCACAGTTATTAAGAATGAGGAAAAAATTCCAGAAAAAGAACTTTTTATATCTGAACAACTCAAAGAGGCAGAATTCAATCAAGAATTAACAGAAAAAATGAAAGAAAAATTGATTGACCTCTTATTTAAGTATAAAAATGCCTTTGCAACTGACAAAGAGCCACTAGGTGCCATAATTGGACATGAGGTGGATATAATTCTTAATGTAGAAAAACCTTACCCACCTTTATTAAGAAGACCTGCTTATCCAGCCAGTCCAAGAGCTAGAGAAGCCTTAGAGGTGCACATTAAAGAATTAATGGACCTTGGAGTATTAAGAAAGGTTGGACATAATGAGCAAGTAGAAGTTACTACACCTGTCATTATAACTTGGCATAACGGAAAATCAAGGATGGTAGGAGACTTCAGAGCCCTGAATACCTATACCATTCCAGACAGATATCCAATACCCAGAATCCATGAGACATTGACCCAATTGTCACAAGCTAAGTTCATCACAGCTATGGATGCTCTTAAGGGTTTTCATCAAAATGTCTTAACAGACAATGCCAAGAAACTACTAAGAATAATAGTCCATTGTGGAATTTTTGAATACTTAAGAATGCCATTTGGGATAAAAAATGCACCTTCCCATTATCAAAGAATGATGAATACCATATTTCCTGAAGAATTATCAGAAGGATGGTTAATAATCTACATTGATGATATCATAGTTTGCTCAGAAACTTGGGAAAATCACCTGACAAGACTAGAAAGGGTACTACAGAAAATAGTCCAAGTAAATATGAAAATTTCATTGAAAAAATGTCATTTTGCATATAGTGAATTAAAAGCCCTAGGACATGTAGTATCTGGCCTTAGTCTAGGCATAGACAAAAATAAAGTAGCAGCAGTACTACTTAAACCAATGCCTCAAACCAAAAAAGAAATGCAATCATTTCTAGGATTTGCTGGTTACTATAGACAGCATATAAAGGACTTTGCAAAGATTGCTAAATCCTTGTATAAGCTATGTGACCAACAAACAGTCTATGAGATGACAGAAGAAAGAGTCAAAGCATATGAAGAATTGAAAAATTCCTTAACAAATGCCCCATTTCTTCTAATGCCAGATTGGAAACTACCTTCCAAACTGTACATTGATGCTTGTGGAGAAGGACTAGGTGCTGCACTTCACCAAACACAAATTATCAATGATAAACCAGTGGAAGGACCAATTTGTTTCACTTCAAGGCAGATAAAGCCAACAGAAGCAAGGTATGGAGCAAGCCAAATGGAATGCTTATGCCTAGTGTGGGCTTTAGAAAAGCTGCATTATTATTTGGATGGCACAGTATTTGATGTAATCACAGACTGTAATGCTGTGAAATCACTATTAAATATGAAGACTCCAAATAGACATATGCTGAGATGGCAAATTGCTATCCAAGAATATAGAGGAAATATGACTATTGTTCATAAATCTGGAAATATTCATAAAAATGCAGATGGTCTTAGCAGATGGGCTCTAGCAAATACCCCTGACAATCCAGCATGGGTACCACAAGAAGAGCACCATATAGAAGGAATATGTGTTACAGACATTGGCACAGAATTCTTTAACCAAGTTAAAGAAAGCTATAAGACAGACAAAAATTGACATATCTTAAGCCAACTTCTAATGAAAGACTGCAAAGATCCATCACTTTCATCAAAACTAGATGAAATATGGAAAAAGGCATATGATGAAGGAAGATTTCACCTACTTGATGGAATCCTTTACCATAGAACAAAACACACATGTGTTATGGCCTTAACAGATAGAACACTAATAAACACTATTTTACATGAGTGTCATGATAGTGTTGCATCTGGACATCTCTCAGAAGATAGGACACTAGAGAGGGTGAAAACCTGCTCTTGGTGGCCAAATTGGAAGAAAGATGTTGCAGAGTACTGCCAAACCTGTGACAGATGTCAAAAAGCCAACAGAGCCACAGGAAAGAAATTTGGAATGATGATCCAAATCCAAGAACCAAAATCCCCATGGGAAATAGTTCATATGGATTGGGTAACAGCCTTACCTCCAGGAGGAGACAGGAGTTATAATGCATGTCTAGTGTTAGTTGACAGGTACAGTAAAACTCCTATGTTCTTACCATGTCATAAAGATGACACAGCTATGGATACAGCCATAATGATATGGAATAAAGTCATTAGCCACACAGGCTTATTCCAAAATATTATAAGTGACAGAGACCCAAAGTTCACTTCAGCATTATGGACAGACCTCCATAACTTGTTTGGGACAAAGTTATCATTCTCAACAGCTTATCATCCTCAAACTGATGGTCTAGCAGAAAGAATGATACAAACCCTAGAAGATATGATCAGAAGATTCTGTGCTTATGGGCTAGAATTCAAAGATTCTGATGGTTTTACCCATGATTGGTGTACACTAATACCAGCACTTGAACTGGCATATAAGACATCAATCCATTCTTCTACTGGCAAAACACCAGCAATGCTAGAGAAAGGTTGGAATCCAAGACTTCCTTATGACACCCTCAAAAAGGACTTAGTGGATATACATCCAACAGCAAGCAGTTTCAAGATAATGCTTGACAAAGCAAGACACCATGCAAACAGATGCATGCAAGATTCTTTTAAATATGCAAAAGAAAGATGGGATAAAAGTCATAAACCACCTGACTTCAAAATAGGGGACTTGGTTTTAGTATCAACCCTTAATTTCAATAACATAAAAGGCCCAAAGAAATTGAAAGATTCCTTTGCAGGACCATTTATGATAAAAGCACTTCATGGACCCAATGCTGTGCAATTAGAACTCACAGGTGAACTAATGAACAAACACCCAACTTTCCCTGTAAGTCTGATAAAACCTTACAGTTCAAGTGACAAAGAGTTATTTCCACTAAGAAATAAAACCCCACTTGAAATTCCCCCCTTGGAAGAAGGAGAGGAAAAGAAAATAGTAAAAGTCCTTAAAGAAAGAAGGACAAGAAACAAAAAAGAAAGGGAATACCTTGTGAGGTATAGAAATTCTACTCAAGAAGATGAATGGCTACTTGAGAAAGATATAACAAATGCTGATAAGTTACTAAGAAGGTTCAGACATGAGAGAAAACCTGAAAAATAAAAAGTTAAGCATTATTGAGCTTCAAGACTAACAAAGTCTATTGAAGAGGTAGGACAGTGGATGATACCCTAATCACATATATCAGATTGTGGTACAATCTTTTTTGGTGGTAGGGAATGTGAGCCTTTGAGATATGACCACATACCCAATAAGGTCACAAAAAAGACTCAGAATAATTATACCTTTAATATAATTATATTAAAATTAATTAAAATAATTATACACTAAAAATAATTACCCAAATATACAAAAAATACCATAAATTGGTATTAAAATTGGTTTAACTTAAAAGCCAATGAATGAACATGTGAAATAAATTATACCATTGGATTCCCCATGGAAAAATACACATATACCACTTTTATGGCATATCTGTAAAGTCAATATTTAAGGAATTATAAGGTATAATACCTTATAAAAACCATAAAAACTTATTTATCTCAGAAACTAATGAAACAACATGTGAAATAAATTGTACCAGTGGATTCCCCACAAAAATCCACATATAAAACAATTAATAAGCTAATTCCCAAAATCAATACTTAAGGAATTATCCTGAATATATGCACTTTTTTGGTCAACGCATATATTCAGTGATCATAGCTAATATCTTCTAAAATATACATGATAGAATGATGAACCAAAAATAAAGTTACCACGTAATTACTGTAAGAACACAGATATGAACTTTATTTTACAAGTTATAAACAAGGTTAAAACCTATGATGAAATATTGATAAAAAACAACAGAGCTGTTGACCACTTTGTTGTGAAAGTGTTCCAAACTTAAAAGAAAGTACACAGTTGGATTCTACTAGTTCATTCGTGAAGAATGATGTAATTGTTATTATTAAATTCAGGGTATAACCCCCTGAAATCAAGGTTTGAAGTTTAAAATATTGAATTTCGACAGAAAAGATGAGTTACAAGAAAAATCATCAAAATTAGAGTTTTGATGATGTAATGAAAAGCTCTTGGCAGCAAAATAAGGTTATGTCAGGCTATCAGAATTCACTCTCTGAATTGCTGTAGCGTGAAAACCTTAAAAGTTATTGAGGATCAAAGTTTGAGCTTAAATTGAGCTGTTATGATCACATACTGTAACCTTAAATTAAGTTTAACAGTCTTAAGAGTGATAAAATTGGTGAATACTATTAGTTTATGATTAAAACTAATAAAATCCACGAAATTTGGGGTTCTGCCAAGCCTCTGATGTCATCACAATTAGAGTTATAGTGATAACTCTAAATAATGGTGCAATAATGATGTAATATGGTTTGATCATGATGTAATCACCCTCAAACCTTAAAATATTGATCAATTCCAGTGGATATGATCAGTACACGTCTACTAGAAGCCTGTTGGACTCTAGGAGGGAGGTATTTACTATAAATAGAGCTCTTTTTACTCTGTTTCCCCCTCAGACGCATCAAAAACATTAAATCAATTAAATAAAAGGTAATTTCTTTATTCTTTAAATATAAAACTCTTATATTATTAAAGACCAAAGACCATCTTGTTATTAATCACCATTTTTACGTGATTAAATCAATTCTTTAATTGTTTTTGCTATAAATCTCTCTAAAAAGCTCATTTCCACGTAAAATCAAGAAATTTAGTAAATTCTCTTTATTTTTATTGTAAATACAATTTGAAAAGGTTGTATTATATTCTTTTGGCGTAAAATAACTCAAAATTATTATCTTAAGTGTTAAAAGTAGGTTATTTCATCTTATTATAATAATTTCTCTCTTATTATTACTCATAATAATTCTTATTTAATATAAATAGTATTTATATTAATTTATAACTTTAATATTAGTAATATTATTGTTATTAATTGTTTTTTATTTATAAAAAACAATTTTTTACGCCTTTATTATTTGTTGGTAACAATAATAAAGAGCTTTTTAATATATTAATTATTTTATATTAATATATTTATTTATTATATTATATTTTCTTAATATAAATTATATTATTATATTTATTTAATAGTATAATTATTTTACGCCATAATAATAATAATTATTTATTATTATTATATTTTTAATCTTATTTATTCAATTTATAAGGACATTCAGAGTACAATAAGTAATAAATTAGTAATTTTTACTTATTGTTTCATAGTCAAACCTTACACCCCTACTTTGAAGTCTGGTACTTTATGACTCTTGTCCCACTTCTGTTTTGCATAATCAAAAGCATCATCCATACTTTTTTTTGCGTGGTTTTTTACTTTATCAAGCAATATCTTGAAGCTGGAAGCTGTAGGATGATTGTAAATCAAGTCTTTCCTCAGTGTGTCTGCTGGGGGTCTTGGATTCCATCCTTTTTCTAACATAGCAGGAGTTTGTCCTGTGGAAAAATGGACTGATGTCTTGTATGCCAATTCTAATGCAGGTATCAGAGTGCACCAGTAATGGGTAAAGCCATCTGAGTCTTTGAATTCTAATCCATAAGCACAGAATCTCCTGATCATGTCTTCTAAAGTCTGAATCATCCTCTCTGCTAGCCCATCTGTTTGAGGGTGATATGCTGTAGAGAATGATAACTTAGTCCCAAATAATCTATTAAGATTGGTCCAAAGTGCAGATGTGAACTTGGGATCTCTGTCACTTATGATATTCTTAAATAATCCTGTATGAGAAATAGCTCTACTCCATAAAAGAAGAGCTTTATCCATAGCAGTGTCATCTTTATGACATGGTAAGAATATGGGAGTTTTGCTATATCTGTCTACAGTGACTAAACAAGCATTATAACTTCTGTCACCACTTGGAGGAAGTGCTGTGACCCAATCCATGTGAACAACTCCCCAAGGGGATTTTGGTTCTTGAATATGGATCATTAGCCCAAATTTCTTGCCTGTACTCCAGTTTGCTTTTTGGCATCTGTCACAGGTATGGCAATATTCAATGGTTTCTCTTCTCCAAGATGGCCACCATGCACAGTTCTTCACTTTTTCAAGTGTTCTGTCTTCTGACAGGTGTCCAGAGTAGATACTATCATGACATTCATGAAGAATGGTATTGATAAGTAATCTACTGCACAATGTCATAACACAAGAATGTTTTGTTCTGTGGTAAATGATTCCATCAAACAAGTGAAATCTTCCTTCAGAATAGAAAGTTTTCCAAACTTTCTCAAGTGCATTAACTAAAGATGTTTCTTTGAAGTCTTTATTTAATAAAGAAGTCAAGATATGGCAATTCTTGTCTTGTTTATAAGATTCTCTGACCTCCTCAAAGAATTCAGTTCCAATATCAGTTATGTTAATTCCTTCGATTGGAATCTGTGGTTCAGCTTCCAAAGGTACATAAGCTGGGTTATCAGGAGTGTTGGCTAAAGCTCATCTACTAAGTCCATCAGCATTCTTGTGAATGTTTCCTGCTTTAAGAACTATAGTCATGTTTCCTCTATATTCTTGAATAGCTATTTTCCATCTCAACATATGTCTGTTGGGAGTTTTCATGTTAAGAAGTGATTTTACTGCATTACAGTCAGTTATAACTTCAAAAACACTGCCATAAAGGTAATAGTGTAATTTCTCAAGTGCCCATACCAAACATAAGCACTCCATTTGGCTTGCACCATATCTCGCTTCTGTTGGTTTGATTTGTCTTGAGATATAACAAACTGGTCCTTCTGTAGGTTTGTCATCAATAATTTGGACTTGATGTAGGGCTGCCCCTAATCCATCTCCACATGCATCAATGTACAACTTAAAAGGAATATTCCAGTCAGGCATGAGGAGTAAAGGTGCTTCTGTAAGGGCTTTCTTTATCTTCTCATAAGCTTTAATTATTTCCTGTGTCATCTCAAATACAGTTTGTTGATCACAGATTCTATAGAGTGATTTGGCTAGAATTGCAAAGTCTTTTAAATGTTGCCTATAGTAACCAGCAAATCCAAGGAAAGACATCATTTCTTTTTTATTCTGGGGTATTGGCTTAAGTAGTACTGCTGCCACTTTATTTTTTTCAATACCCAAGCTTAAACCAGAAACAACATGTCCTAATGCTTTAAGTTCTTCAAAACCAAAGTTGCATTTTCTAAGTGAAATTTTCATATTCACTTCTGCAACTTTGTGAAGTACTTTTGCAAGTCTTTCAAGGTGCAAGGACCATGAGTCAGAACATATGATAATATCATCAATATAAATGATAAGCCATCCTTCAGACAATTCTGTGGGGAAGATGGTATTCATCATTCTTTGATAATGAGATGGAGCATTTTTAATGCCAAATGGCATTCTAAGATACTCAAAAATACCACAGTGAGTGATGATTCTAAGTAATTTCTTTGCTTTAGGCGTCAAAAAATTTTGATGGAAGCCCTTTAATGCATCCATTGATGTTATATACTTGGCTTTAGACAATTGAGTCAAGGTTTCTTGGATTCTAGGGATTGGATACCTATCTGGAACTGTGTAGGTATTCAAAGCTCTAAAATCTCCAACCATTCTTGACTTACCATTATGCCAAGCAATGATAACAGGTGTTGTCACTTCAACCTCCTCATTATGGCCTACTTTCCTTAGGACACCAAGTTGAATTAACTCTTGGATATGTTTCTCCAAGGCTTCTCTAGCTCTGGGACTGGCTGGATAAGCTGGTCTTCTAAGTACTGGGGGATATGGTCTGTCAATATTAAGAGTAATATAAACTTCATGTCCTCTTATAGCACCTAATGGTTCATTATCAGAGGCAAATGCAGTATTGTATGTGTATAACCCGTCAATAAGTTCATTCTTCATTTTTGGTGACAATGATGGATTAATTTGTGCTTCAACAAGTTGTGTGGACACAAATTCTTCCCTATAAGTATCTCTCTCAGAAGATACTACTGAGATTTGCTTTGGCATATTGGAGAAAGCAAGTTTTTTCTGTTGTTCTCTCCAATTGTGAAATATCTGTCTTTATGGTTATTGATATCAATACCATAAATACTTAAGTAATCATTTCCAAGAATGATATGTTGAGATGTGCAGTTGTCCATTACTACAACCTCAGCTTTCATTCTTATACTTCCTGTTGGATGGGGAAATACAAGAATAGTGTCCAATATACCCAAGGGGTACATATTGGTACTGGCACTACTAAATTGTACACCTTCTATTGGTAATCGATGGTTTTTCCATTCAGGAAGTATAGGTTGGAGATAATCTTTGCCTACACAAGTGCCAAATGCTCCTGTATCCAAATTGACTTTGGCTTCAACATTATTCATCAGAATTGATGTGATACAAGATTCCCCAGCAGTATAACCTTTTCCTTTAGCAGGTTTGGATTTACACATTCTGGCATCTTGAACATTAATAAGGTTGTAGAAATCTTCACTATACTGTGGCAAGTGGGTATGGACTTCAGTGACTTCAAAGAAACCTGTGATGTTTTCAATGGGATAGTCCTCCACTGGTGTATCTTCAGAGATTTCAGAATCTTGATCATATTCTTCCTTCTCTTCAGTACACTGAATCTTTTCAATGACTTGAACTTCATTGATTTTTGTCTTTTTTGTGCAAGTGTTGGCTAAATGTGAAGTGCTTCCACATTTATGACACTTTAAGACAGGTTTTTCTGGTCTCTTATCCTCTCTGGGAATCTTAGGGGTCATCTTGGATTCTGTTGGGATTTTAGACCAAGTTTTACCAATTCTTGTTCTGGCAACGATATCTTCCATAGCATTAATGTAGTCTTCTGTTGAACAGGGTTCTACACATCTGCTTTTGATAGCATGTTCCAATTCTCCTCCACATTTTATTAATATTTTCATATTAATCATAGTGTCAGACATATCTGGTTGTAAAGCAGATAATCTGTCTTTTTGTTTGAAGAACCAAGTAAGTGGTTTATCTTTCTCTGAGTTAAAAATGGCATTTTCAAAGGCATTTTCTATTTGAAACCTCCAAGAATTATTGACCCATTTTGTAATCATTTCAGATTTCCACCAAGACCAATCATGTTTACAATGATCAATCCTCATTTTGTAATACCATTTCTTTGCAGTTCTGGTAAACAGACAGTGTAATTTTCCAACTATGATTTCATCAGGTATATTAAAGTCTTCTTGCAACATATCAATAGTCCTGATGAATTAAATATGGTTGTCTTCTCCTTCACCAGAGAATGTTGGCCATTCTTTCATTTTGGGAATATCTCTTGCAGAGTAGGCATTTTCTCCCAAGAATGGGGTGAGACTTTCTTTAACAGAAAGTTTTTCTTCAGTTAAAGGTGTAGAATGTCTTGGCATATGTGGTTCATGATTCTTATGAATTTGTTCCACACTTGCAATTATTTCATTCTTCAACTTCTGCCTTTCACTGTCACTTTTTGCTAAGTGTATAGCAAATTTGTGAGCCTTTGAGATATGACCACATATCCAATAAGGTCAAAAAAAAGATTAATAATAATTATACCTTTAATATAATTATATTAAAATTAATTAGAATAATTATACACTAAAAATAATTACTCAAATATACAAAAAATACCATAAATTGGTACTAAAATTGGTTTAACTTAAAAACCAATGAATGAACATGTGAAATAAATTATACCATTGGATTACCCATGGAAAAATACACATATACCACTTTTATGGCATATCTGTAAAGTCAATATTTAAGGAATTATAAGGTATAATACCTTATAAAAATCATAAAACCTTATTTATCTCAGAAACTAATGAAACAACATGTGAAATAAATTGTACCAGTGGATTCCCCACAAAAATCCACATATAAAACAATTAATAAGCTAATTTCCAATGTTAATACTTAAGGAATTATCCTGAATATATGGACTTTTTTGGTCAACGCATATATTCAAGGATCAGAGCTAATATCTTCTAAACTATACATGATAGAATGATGAACCAAAAATAAAGTTACCACGTAATTACTGTAAGAACACAGATATGAACTTTATTTTACAAATTATAAACAAGGTTAAAACCTATGATGAATTATTGATAAAAATCAACAGAGCTGTTGACCACTTTGTTGTGAAAGTGTTCCAAACATAAAAAAAAGTACACAGTTAGATTCTCCTAGTTCATTTGTGAAGAATGATGTAATTTTTATTATTAAATTCAGGGTATAACCCCCTGAAATCAAGGTTTGAAGTTTAAAATATTGAATTTCGACAGAAAAGATGAGTTACAAGAAAAATCATCAAAATTAGAGTTTTGATGATGTAATGAAAGGCTCTTGGCAGCATAATAAGGTTATGTCAGGCTATCAGAATTCACTCTCTGAATTGCTGTAGCGTGAAAACCTTAAAAGTTATTGAGGATCAAAGTTTGAGCTTAAATTGAGCTGTTATGATCACATACTGTAACCTTAAATTAAGTTTAACAGTCTTAAGAGTGATAAAATTGGTGAATACTATTAGTTTATGATTAATACTAATAAAATCCACGAAATTTGGGGTTCTGCCAAGCCTCTGATGTCATCAAACCTAGAGTTATAGTGATAACTCTAAATAATGGTGTAATAATGATGTAATATGGTTTGATCATGATGTAATCACCCTCAAACCTTAAAATATTGATCAATTCCAGTGGATATGATCAGTACACGTCTACTAGAAGCCTGTTGGACTCTAGGAGGGAGGTATTTACTATAAATAAAGCTCTTTTTACTCTATTTTCCCCTCAGACGCATCAAAAACATTAAATCAATTAAATCAAAGGTAATTTCTTTATTCTTTATATATAAAACTGTTATATTATTAAAGACCAAAGACCACCTTGCTATAATCATCTATTTTGACGTGATTAAATCATTTATTTAATTGTTTTTGTTAAAAATCTCTCTAAAAACTCATTTCCACGTAAAATCAAGAAATTTAGTAATTTTCTTTATTTTTTATTGTAAATACAATTTGAAAAAGTTGTATTATATTCTTTTGGCGTAAAATATCTCAAAATTATTATTTTAAGTGTTAAAAGTAGGTTATTTCATCTTATTATAATAATTTCTCTCTTATTATTACTCTTAATAATTCTTAATTAATATAAATAGTATTTATATTAATATATAACTTTAATATTAGTAATATTATTGTTATTAATTGTTTTTTATTTATAAAAAACAGTTTTTTACGCCTTTATTATTTGTTGGTAACAATAATAAAGAGCTTTATAATATATTAATTATTTTATGTTAATATATTATTTATAATATTATAATTTCATATAATATTAATTTATATTATTATATTTATTTAATAATATAATATTTTTACGCCATAATAATAATATTTCTTTATTATTATTATTATTTTAATCTTATTTACTTTAATTATAAGGACATTCAGAGTACAATAAGTAATAAATTAGTAATTTTTTACTTATTGTTTCATAGTCAAACCTTACATTTGGGGGCCTGGCCGTGATATTTACTTAAAAGACCTTTAAAAAGATTCTATTTGGGTTTATCCAATAATAAATTATATTTATAATCATAAAATTATATAATAATTTTATATTTTATTGATTTTAAAAGCTATTGAGGCATTTGGAAAGCAATTGTACTGTCTTACACGTGGTTTTTCACATCCTTAGACTTGCAAGAACTTTCTTTGAGTGACTCTAGTGATTAAAAAAGATAATTTATAAATTAAAAATAATTTTTATTATAATTTAATTTTATAAGAATCATATTCATTTTTTATTTTATTCTTTAAAAATAAAAATATACATAAAAAATATTAAAAAATATTAAAAACCAATAAAAAAAGTTATTTTTATTCATTTTTATTCATTTCTTTATTTATTTCATTTTTTTTTAAGATATAAAAGCAATTTCTACGTGGAAAATTGCCATATCTTGCCAAAAATAACACTTCTTATAAAAAGACTTATATTTATTTGTCTTTTTTAGTGTTTGAAGATAACCCAACAGAAGACAACCAAGCTACTGTTGAGAGATTGGTGGAAGAAACTTGTCAAAGTTCTCCAACACCAGTTATCACCAAAAGAAAGAAAGCTAAGAAATTAGACTTTCCAGGGCCCACCATTCAAGACTCTGAAGGTGAGCACCTCTTTTTAAATTGCCATAAAAGAATTTTATTCGAAAATACTTTTATTTTTTCTTATTCTTTAATTATGACTACCAGAAGAGGTTCCCAATACTCCATCCAATCAGATGGAGCTGGACTCAGAAGTAGAATTGATCCCTCAAAAGGGAAAAGAAAGGGCAATATCCCCAGTGGAACAGAATCCACACAAGGAAGTGCCTTATCCCAAAGGCAAGTCCCAGAAATGCCCATGATATCTGAGCCTGAATTGGAACTAAGTATGAGTAACTCAAACAGGTACAAATCACATTCAGAGGGCTCAAATAGACATCTACATGAGCCAGTACAAGCAGTATTACACAGTATACAAGGACAAAGACTGGGAAATGCTGCCTCAAATACACCAACGAGTGATGAACTCCTGGCACATCCTAAAAAAGTTCCTCAAAGAGGAGGAGATAGTGAAATACTCCAATGGATGGAATCCACTGTCATCCAAACCTCAAATCAAAAAGATCAAGGATTATCATGCCAAAAAGAGGGAGGCAACCAAGGAAGAAGCCCCAGTAGCTTCTACCAGCAAGCCTCAAGCCAACCCACTTCCCCAAGAAGGGAAGAAGAACAAGAAAAAGCATTGGAGGAAACCATATTCCCCAAGCTACAGAATCCCAAGAATCCAAAAGGATGCCATGGACAATGTCTTCAACATGGCCAGAACCTTGATGGAATTCAAGGACAAGGAAGAGCAAAGAATGAGACAACCTCATTTCCCAAAGAAATAACCTTGTCCAAAGATGTTGTAAATACTTTAACAGAAATTAAAAATAGTATATTACCTCTAAAAGAAATTAAAGACAGTTTATTATCACTACAAGAAATAAATAACAATTTATCTTCTTTAACAAAAATTGTTGTACAAAACAAGAAAGAAATTGACAACATTAAGTTTATTGTTGAAAATAATAAACCAAAGAATTTAATTGACAATACTCAAAAATTAATACAAGGACAACAAGAATTGTATAAATACATAAAAGATATCAAAGACAAGACTTTGACAATCAATTATGATGTGAGTATTGACAACCTTACAGAAAAATTAAATAAATTAAGTATTTCTGTAGAAAAATTTGAAGAAAAGACTTCATCACACCAAAAATTACTTTTGGACCATGTGGAAAAAAGTGATGAAGCAAGAATGCATCTAAAAGATGATATTCAAAGTGAAATAAGGCTTATTACAGAAAAAATGGATAAAATTAATGAGGCTAATTTAAATATGCCAAAGTTATCAACACCATTTTCCCATATAAGAAGCCCTATAAAAACAAAAGAGGAATTGTCAAATCCTTTCATAACAGACTTGAGTCACCAAGACAATAACCAAGTCTTAATGAAAGAAGCACCTCAATTGAAGGAATGGCCAACATTCACAGGAGAAGGTGAATATGACCACATGTCATTTATTAAAACAATTGACATGTTACAAGAAGACTATGCCATACCAGATGAATTAATCACTGCAAGATTACATTCATTGTTTGAGAAATCTGCAAAAAGATGGTATTATGGCATAAGACAAACAAATGGTAAAAATACCTGGTCTTGGTGGAAACAAGAAATAATCACCAAGTGGGCAAATGATGCCTGGAGGTATAAGATAGAAAATGCATTTGAAAACTCTTTCTTTGACCCAGAGAAAGATAAACCCTTAAGTTGGTTCTTAAAACAAGTTGAAAGGCTTAATGCACTGTACCCAGAAATGTCACAGAAGATGGTACATATGAAAATACTTAAAAAATGTGGAGGGGAACTAGAACATGCCCTAAGAAGCAGGTGTATAGAACCATGCTCCACAGAAGAGTATATAAATGCACTAGAAGATATAGTGACAAGGACAAAAATTGGCAGGACTTGGAAAAGATTGGACATTAAAAGCCCAAAAAAAACATTTATCAAGAAAGATAAATCAAAAGAATCCTTTAAACCCAATACATCCAACAATAATGAGCAAAGAAAATGCCATAAATGTGGAGGTATTGGACACTTAGCCAATAATTGCCTTAAAAAAGCAAAGATTAATGAAATTGTGGAAACAGAAAACCACAATGACAAAGAAGAGGAATCAGACTCTGAAAAAGAGACAGAAGAGTCAGAAAGCTCTGAAAGTGATGAAATCAATATAATTAATGCACAAATTAATAATATTGATATAATTTATGAAGTACTGGATGTTAACTCAAACTTGCCACAAGTTGGAACATCTGACACAAACCTGACAAACATACAAGATGCCAAAATGTATAGAACCAAACCTGCAAGAGGAATGGGATATACAGCTGGAAAATCAAGTATTAGTATTGTTATGGTTGATAACCAAGAAGGAAAGGTTAACTTGGATACAGGAGCATATTGCACTTGTGTTGGCAAAAGTTATTTAAAAACCATTGTCCCAGACTGGCAAGAAAAACTTATGCCAATACAAGGTGTCAAATTTAGTAGTGCAAGTGAGAGCATGAAGCCCCTTGGAATAATTGATTTAACACTAATTTTCCCTCATCCCTCACAATGTGTCAGAATCAAAGTAGAGTTTGTAGTAATGGACAACTGTACTAGTAATCATTTCATACTTGGAAATGACTACTTATCAATCTATGGTATAGATATCTCCAACCAAAAGGATAGATATTTTACCATAGGAGATAATAAAAGACAAAAGTTTGGATTCTTAAATAACAAAAAACAAATCACAGTTATTAAGAATGAGGAAAAGATTCCAGAAAAAGAACTTTTTATATCTGAGCAACTCAGAGAGGCAGAATTCAATCAAGAGTTAACAGAAAAAATGAAAGAAAAATTGATTGACCTCTTATTTAAGTATAAAAATGCCTTTGCAACTGACAAAGAACCACTAGGTGCCATAATTGGACATGAAGTGGATATAATTCTTAATGTAGAAAAACCTTACCCACCTTTATTAAGAAGACCTGCTTATCCAGCCAGCCCAAGAGCTAGAGAAGCCTTAGAGGTGCACATTAAAGAATTAATGGACCTTGCAGTATTAAGAAAGGTTGGACATAATGAGCAAGTAGAAGTTACTACAGCTGTCATTATAACTTGGCATAATGGAAAATCAAGGATGGTAGGAGACTTCAGAGCCCTGAATACCTATACCATTCCAGACAGATATCCAATACCCAGAATCCATGAGACATTGACCCAATTGTCACAAGCTAAGTTCATCACAGCTATGGATGCTCTTAAGGGTTTTCATCAAAATGTCTTAACAGACAATGCCAAGAAACTACTAAGAATAATAGTCCATTGTGGAATTTTTGAATACTTAAGAATGCCATTTGGGATAAAAATGCACCCTCCCATTATCAAAGAATGATGAATACCATATTTCCTGAAGAATTATCAGAAGGATGGTTAATCATCTATATTGATGATATTATAGTTTGCTCAGAAACTTGGGACAATCACCTTACAAGACTAGAAAGGGTACTACAGAAAATAGTCCAAGTGAATATGAAAATTTCCTTGAAAAAGTGTCATTTTGCATATAGTGAATTAAAAGCACTAGGACATGTGGTATCTGGACTTAGTCTAGGCATAGACAAAAATAAAGTAGCAGCAGTACTACTTAAACCAATGCCTCAAACTAAAAAAGAAATGCAATCATTTCTAGGATTTGCTGGTTACTATAGACAGCATATAAAGGACTTTGCAAAGATTGCTAAATCCTTGTATAAGCTATGTGACCAACAAACAGTCTATGAGATGACAGAAGAAAGAGTCAAGGCATATGAAGAATTAAAAAATTCCTTAACAAATGCCCCATTTCTTCTGATGTCAGATTGGAAACTACCCTTCAAACTGTACATTGATGCTTGTGGAGAAGGACTAGGTGCTGCACTTCACCAAACACAAATTATCAATGATAAACCAGTGGAAGGACCAATTTGTTTCATTTCAAGGCAAATAAAGCCAACAGAAGCAAGGTATGGAGCAAGCCAAATGGAATGCTTATGCTTAGTGTGGGCTTTGGAAAAACTGCATTATTATTTGGATGGCACAGTATTTGATGTAATCACAGACTGTAATGCTGTGAAATCACTATTAAATATGAAGACTCCAAATAGACATATGCTGAGATGGCAAATTGCTATCCAAGAATATAGAGGAAATATGACTATTGTTCATAAATCTGGAAATATCCATAAAAATGCAGATGGTCTTAGCAGATGGGCTCTAGCAAATACCCCTGACAATCCAGCATGGGTACCACAAGAAGAGCACCATATAGAAGGAATATGTGTTACAGACATTGGCACAGAATTCTTTAACCAAGTTAAAGAAAGCTATAAGACAGACAAAAATTGCCATATCTTAAGCCAACTTCTAATGAAAGACTGCAAAGATCCATCACTTTCATCAAAACTAGATGAAATATGGAAAAAGGCATATGATGAAGGAAGATTTCACCTCCTTGATGGAATCCTTTACCATAGAACAAAACACACATGTGTTATGGCCTTAACAGATAGAACACTAATAAACACTATTTTACACGAGTGTCATGATAGTGTTGCATCTGGACATCTCTCAGAAGATAGGACACTAGAGTGGGTGAAAACCTGCTCTTGGTGGCCAAATTGGAAGAAAGATGTTGCAGAGTACTGCCAAACCTGTGACAGATGTCAAAAAGCCAACAGAGCCACAGGAAAGAAATTTGGAATGATGATCCAAATCCAAGAACCAAAATCCCCATGGGAAATAGTTCATATGGATTGGGTAACAGCCTTACCTCCAGGAGGAGACAGGAGTTATAATGCATGTCTAGTGTTAGTTGACAGGTACAGTAAAACTCCCATGTTCTTACCATGTCATAAAGATGACACAGCTATGGATACAGCCATAATGATATGGAATAAAGTCATTAGCCACACAGGCTTATTCCAAAATATTATAAGTGACAGAGACCCAAAGTTCACTTCAGCACTATGGACAAATCTCCATAACTTGTTTGGGACAAAGTTATCATTCTCAACAGCTTATCATCCTCAAACTGATGGTTTAGCAGAAAGAATGATACAGACCCTAGAGGATATGATCAGAAGATTCTGTGCTTATGGGCTAGAATTCAAAGATTCTGATGGTTTTACCCATGATTGGTGTACACTAATACCAGCACTTGAACTGGCATATAAGACATCAATCCATTGTTCTACTGGCAAAACACCAGCAATGCTAGAGAAAGGTTGGAATCCAAGACTTCCTTATGACACCCTCAAAAAGGACTTAGTGGATATACATCCAACAGCAAGCAGTTTCAAGATAATGCTTGACAAAGCAAGACACCATGCAAACAGATGCATGCAAGATTCTTTTAAATATGCAAAAGAAAGATGGGACAAAAGTCATAAACCACCTGACTTCAAAATAGGGGACTTGGTTTTAGTATCAACCCTTAATTTCAATAACATAAAAGGCCCAAAGAAATTGAAAGATTCCTTTGCAGGACCATTTATGATAAAAGCACTTCATGGACCCAATGCTGTGCAATTAGAACTCACAGGTGAACTAATGAACAAACACCCAACTTTCCCTGTAAGTCTGATAAAACCTTACAGTTCAAGTGCCAAGGAATTATTTCCACTAAGAAATAAACCCCCACTTGAAATTCCCCCCTTGGAGGAAGGAGAGGAAAAGAGAATAGTAAAAGTCCTTAAAGAAAGAAGGACAAGAAACAAAAAAGAAAGGGAATACCTTGTAAGGTATAGAAATTCAACTCAAGAAGATGAATGGCTACTTGAGAAAGATATAACAAATGCTGATAAATTACTAAGAAGGTTCAGACATGAAAGAAAACCTGAAAAATAAAAAAGTTAAGCATTATTGAGCTTCAAGACTAACAAAAGTCTATTGAAGAGGTAGGACAGTGGATGATACCCTAATCACATATATCAGATTGTGGTACAATCTTTTTTGGTGGTAGGGAATGTGAGCCTTTGAGATATGACCACATATCCAATAAGGTCACAAAAAAGATTAATAATAATTATACCTTTAATATAATTATATTAAAATTAATTAGAATAATTATACACTAAAAATAATTACTCAAATATACAAAAAATACCATAAATTGGTACTAAAATTGGTTTAACTTAAAAACCAATGAATGAACATGTGAAATAAATTATACCATTGGATTCCCCATGGAAAAATACACATATACCACTTTTATGGCATATCTGTAAAGTCAATATTTAAGGAATTATAAGGTATAATACCTTATAAAAATCATAAAACCTTATTTATCTCAGAAACTAATGAAACAACATGTGAAATAAATTGTTCCAGTGGATTCCCCACAAAAATCCACATATAAAACAATTAATAAGCTAATTTCCAATGTTAATACTCAAGGAATTATCCTGAATATATGCACTTTTTTGGTCAACGCATATATTCAAGGATCATAGCTAATATCTTCTAAACTATACATGATAGAATGATGAACCAAAAATAAAGCTACCACGTAATTACTGTAAGAACACAGATATGAACTTTATTTTACAAATTAGAAACAAGGTTAAAACCTATGATGTATTATTGATAAAAATCAACAGAGCTGTTGACCACTTTGTTGTGAAAGTGTTCCAAACTTAAAAAAAAGTACACAGTTAGATTCTCCTAGTTCATTTGTGAAGAATGATGTAATTTTTATTATTAAATTCAGGGTATAACCCCCTGAAATCAAGGTTTGAAGTTTAAAATATTGAATTTCGACAGAAAAGATGAGTTACAAGAAAAATCATCAAAATTAGAGTTTTGATGATGTAATGAAAAGCTCTTGGCAGCCAAATAAGGTTATGTCAGGCTATCAGAATTCACTCTCTGAATTGCTGTAGCGTGAAAACATTAAAAGTTATTGAGGATCAAAGTTTGAGCTTAAATTGAGCTGTTATGATCACATACTGTAACCTTAAATTAAGTTTAACAGTCTTAAGAGTGATAAAATTGGTGAATACTATTAGTTTATGATTAAAACTAATAAAATCCACGAAATTTGGGGTTCTGCCAAGCCTCTGATGTCTTCAAACTTAGAGTTATAGTGATAACTCTAAATAATGGTGTAATAATGATGTAATATGGTTTGATCATGATGTAATCACCCTCAAACCTTAAAATATTGATCAATTCCAGTGGATATGATCAGTACACGTCTACTAGAAGCCTGTTGGACTCTAGGAGGGAGGTATTTACTATAAATAAAGCTCTTTTTACTCTATTTTCCCCTCAGACGCATCAAAAACATTAAATCAATTAAATCAAAGGTAATTTCTTTATTCTTTATATATAAAACTGTTATATTATTAAAGACCAAAGACCACCTTGCTATAATCATCTATTTTGACGTGATTAAATCATTTATTTAATTGTTTTTGTTAAAAATCTCTCTAAAAACTCATTTCCACGTAAAATCAAGAAATTTAGTAATTTTCTTTATTTTTTATTGTAAATACAATTTGAAAAAGTTGTATTATACTCTTTTGGCGTAAAATATCTCAAAATTATTATTTTAAGTGTTAAAAGTAGGTTATTTCATCTTATTATAATAATTTCTCTCTTATTATTACTCTTAATAATTCTTAATTAATATAAATAGTATTTATATTAATATATAACTTTAATATTAGTAATATTATTGTTATTAATTGTTTTTTATTTATAAAAAACAGTTTTTTATGCCTTTATTATTTGTTGGTAACAATAATAAAGAGCTTTATAATATATTAATTATTTTATGTTAATATATTATTTATAATATTATAATTTCATATAATATTAATTTATATTATTATATTTATTTAATAGTATAATATTTTTACGCCATAATAATAATATTTCTTTATTATTATTATTATTTTAATCTTATTTACTTTAATTATAAGGACATTCAGAGTACAATAAGTAATAAATTAGTAATTTTTTACTTATTGTTTCATAGTCAAACCTTACAAAATTGGTTGGTATTCTCAACTATTTTTAAGACTTGGTCCTGTAAAATTGCAAGTTGATTATTCACCTTAAAAATGGAAAGCTCTTCCATCTCATCATGCGGAACTTGGTACATGTTTTCATCTCTTTTGCAAGAATTGGTAATTGAGTCAAGTCTGGCATGTGTCACTTGGTGCAATTCAATGTATGTCTTGTCATTTTTCTTTAATTCAACTATATCTGATGCAATTTTAGCTAACATTCTTTCAAGTTTACCAATTTCTACATTAATACTAGTCTGTACACCAATTATTTGCATGGAAAGTTTCTGTTCATCCTTGCCTGCTCCTTGGCTGTGAATTCCATCAGAGTCCTGGCCATATTGAAGACACTGTCCACGGCTGAAGGCTATAATTTGGGGATCATGTACCCTTGTGGGTAAGGTCTGTACCAATTGGCTTTGCCTTGATGGTTCTTGGGACCTTTCGGCTTCTTCTGAGGTCCCTTGGGCTTGTCCTTGGACACTTCTGGAGCTGGTTTGGAGCTGGTAGACGCCACTGGTGCCTCTGTTTCCAAAGCCGGAGTCAGTTCCAACTCTTTCTTCTGGTCTATGGATAAAAGACTTTGGTTCTTCAACCAATTCTTTATCTTTTTGACCTTGTCTTTGCAAGACAGGGGGCTCCATCCTCCTAAGAGTTCTATAGTCTTCTCCTGACCCAGAAAGCCCTAGATGTGTAAGTAGGAGTTCATGGCCCCCTGCCAAAGGCTTGGGCATATTTCCCACTCTTCTTCCTTGGCTGCTCTGAACCAATTTTTGTACTGGCATTGATATATTTCTATTGCTGCCACTTGAAAATGGTTCAGCCCTGGAAATAATATCATGAATTAGTTCACGCTCAGAATTCACATCAAAATCTGTTGGTACAGACCTTGGGGAATGGGGGGCAACTCTGGCAGCCTCCAGATGTGTCTTTCTTGTGGAAGATTTGGTACTTCTGGATTTGTTCTTGCCTCTTCCTTGTCCACATCCATCTGGTTGGACTGAATAGTTGCTTCCATTTCTGGTATGCACCATTCTCACGTCAATTTAAAGATAAAAAGTGAAAATATAAGGTAAAATACACACCTTTTGGTGGTAATTTAGCCTTTTCTGAGTTAAATAAGGTGCCTCTTTTAGCAATTTGAACCTCAATACTTTCTTCAGATTCTGCTTCTGAAGATTCAGGACTATTGATGTATCTTTTACTGAGTCTGTTGCCAGCTGCACAGTATTTGATTAAAGACACTTAAAGAGAAAATATGATAAAAGAAATTATTTTTATGATTTAAGATATTTTAAAAGATTTTTTATAAGTTTTATTATTTTTTGATACTTAAAAAAAATATTCTTTTCAAAGAAAAAGTATTTAAAATTTAAGAATTTGAATAAAAAAAATTAAGTCAGAGTAACTCAAAGAATAATTTTATAAGTTTTTGGATGTGAAAAAGCCACATGTAAAAACAGTACAAAATTAAACCAAATTCCTCAATGAAATAAGATTTTAAGACAATTTCAAAATTAAAAATAATTTTTTCTTTAAATTGAAGAAAAAAAAAATATTAAATTAATCTATTTTAGAACTTAAAAATATATTAATTAAGGGTACAAGGTTCAAAAAACACGGCCAGGCCCCCAAATGTAAGATGTGGTAGGTATGGTGGTTTTTTAGAACACAAAAAATGAAGTCTAGAATATGATTATATCCAAAGCTCTGGTTACAATCACGGCCAGGCCCCCAAATGTAAGATTTGACTATGAAACTGATGATAATATTACTATTAATCAACAGTACTATGTCTGTTCTTATGAAATATAGTAATAAAATATCATTATAACCACAATTAAATAATTAAAAAATTATTTCTTTCACATGTTAAGCACTACTAGTGACTTTAACAGTGAGCAAGTAATTGTCTACAAGAATTAATTACAAGAAGAATTTAATAATAAAAACTTCTTTATTGAAATAATAAAATTATTTTACTACATAATTATCTTTTGCAAGAATAATTATAATGATAATTCTTGAAGAAAACTAAATTTTAGAGAAAAACTTTGAGAATTAAAGATAAATCACTCACTAATATTCCAAAGAGCTTGTTGAAAGATACTACAGAGAGATTTAGTGTAGAATTGTGGATTTAGAGGATCAAAATGAATTTATAAATGTATTACAACAATATATCGTTGATTTCTATGATTTCACGTCTTTCCGATTGATTCTGAAAGAATAAAACACTTAAGAAAAGTTTTAACTAATACTTACTTGTTGGTAATACTGATATAAATGATTAATAAGATGATGATGATGCGGAAAAAACAGCAAGAGAAGGCCTCTTTTAAGTCAACAAAAGCTCACAGAGGCGTGCCATGGAGCAAACTGAAAGACCAGTGAGTGAGAAAGTATTAAACCCTGTTGGATTAGTACTGACATCATCTGTTGTCACGTAAAATTGTCATAATTGCTTAATTGATGCTTTTACGTGACTACCGACCCCAACATGGTTAAGAATAAAAGGAGGAACATTTGTAAATCTTCTTTTATTCCAAAGTAATCATTTATTTCCCAAAGCTATCAATATTATTGAAAATTTCATCACAGGTTGTATTTACTGTGAATTTTTGAAGACTCAATGTTTCACGTAGAATAACCAAAAATGGACTGTAAGTAAAACTTTTGATTTTACTAGTAAAACTGTAATTATTCTTGGTTGTACCATAGATAATACAGTTCTCAATAGCTCCTGAAAGGTTCAGAAATATTCATTGAGAATTGTCATTTTAATGAATTTTTGAAGTTTTTACCTCATTTCTACGTAGAATTGCAAATATCAGTGTTTGACTGGTTACTATGAGGTAAATCAATGGATAAAAGTACAAAAAGGGTTTTAATTACTCTTTTGGGGTTTATCCATGGAAAGTCATTAAGAATTGACGTGGTTACAGGAGCCTAAGTAGCTTTTTACCTCCTTGGCAAGTCAAAATAGCAGGTTATTTGCTATTTTCTTAAGATTTACAGTAGTTGTGACATGGTAACCAAGTTCCCAAAAGGTTTTGGTTTACCAATTAGTCTAAGATAAGCCATGTATCCAAGCTTTAGAGCTGTCCACGCCTCTGAGGCTTCAGAAGTTGGGTACCCTGGCTCTCTTTGATGTCTTTTGTCCCCCTTGCTTATTTTTCACGTCAAAATAGAAATTTAAGCTTCAAGTGAGATATCCACTATGGGTGTACCAAAGGTGCATGTAAGAATACCATAATATTAAGTGCTCAAAACATGTATAACACTATTCTTAGTGTATATGTAACATGGGATTTCTCACTTTCCCATTATTTTGGTGTAAAATCAAGAAAAACACAAATTTTCACAGATCTTTTATGTGGTATTAATGATGTGGTATTGAAGTATTTTCCATATTACCACCTCAAAGAGTTAATTTGAGCTTATTCACTCTATGGAGCTACCCTAGGTGAAGTTTTGTGTAGAATCCAAATCTGACCTTAAATCCATGGATTTACTTACTCAATAAAAAGTTATTCATCTTTTCTGAAATCAAAAATGATGAATTTTGATTATATGCATGATTTATGAGTTATTTATAATTCAAAATTTCTTTTTTAACATAATTGTGGCCTATTTGGGTATGTAAAATATACCTCAAGGATCACAAATAACTGGTCTAGAGCCTTCAAAACACGTCAGAATATGTCTAAGAGGCATAGAAACCAGTTAAAACTGTTCTTACTAACATTTGTTTAACTTAAGGGTAGTTTTACCCTCTTGGCAGCAGTTAAAACCACCCTGGTTGGGATGAAAAGGTCATCATCAAATGAGTCACAGACCCTGTGACTCAATTCCAGGCCAAAATTAGTGAGCCTTTTCCTGGATTTTGACATCCCACGCCAGGAAGCAAGGATTTTGGGGGTCTGGCTCCCCCTTAGAGCTAGAGTTCCTTTCCCCCCCAATTTTAATGTTTCCCATTTTTTTTCCCTTTAATTCCTCATCATGTAGTATACTTGTAATTTACATATGTCATTCAATTGAATTGTACAGTACAATACAGTAATAATTGATACCTCATATGTAAATCAAAGTTCACTTATGTAATACATGTGCACATTTTGACATTTCAATTGAATTCAATAGAAAATACTTCAATTCCTCATAGCTTCTAAACTAAACACAACACCTCAATCTTAACACAAAAATTGATGGTTAACACCACATGTGGTGTAAATTAAATTAAAGTTTTGAGGATTTTCAATTTTTTTATTGAAAATACTAAAAACTTAATTTAAGCTTAGTTAGAGTTGAGCTACAAAAATTTCACTCAGGGGTGACCCCACCTAATTTTTTATGAGGAATCAAATGGCAAAATAATTTTTATATGTTTATTTATTGGATAAAAATTTATAATATATTTTATATAAATTTTTACCAAAAATATTTTAATTTCACAATTTTTAGTAAAAATTCATTTTTACTTAATTTTTACAAGTAAAAATATAATTTCATAATTTTAAATTTTATTGTAATTTTATTTTTAAATTATAATTAAATTTTGATTTTTAAATATAAATTTGTATTTATATTTTAATTTTTTATTTTTAGAATATAAATAAATTTAGGGTGTTGGTAAAAACACGTAAGCAAATTGGTAAAAACATGTAAGAGCTTACGTGTTTTTACTAAAAACCTACGTGTTTTGGCCATAATTTGGTAAAAACACATAAGGGGTGCCCTGGGCCCATTTTTAATTAAAAATGAAACACAATTGGGCCTGTATTGGGCCAAAACATGCCCAAAAGAGGTTTTTTCCCCACAAAACCTCTCTAACTCCAAATTGTTTCAGATTTTTTTGCCCAGCCCCCCCAAAAAAAAACAAACAAGCCCAAACACCCCAATAATCCACATTATCCCCACCCCAAACCATTGTTTTTTTTGGAAAAACAGCATTACCAAAGCCATTTTGCAAAGCTTTTCACACTCTTTTTTCTTTTTTTCCCTCAAAGACTGCATTTTCCACCACAACAACCTGCTTTCAAGCCTCTCAATTTTCAATTTTTTACCTTCCCTCATCTATTAATCCCACATTTAAACCACTTTATTTCACTCTTAACCACTTCTGTTCATTTTTCACACCTTTTTTCACCTCTTTTTCACATTTCAAAAGGTTCTTACCCCATTCCAAATCCCCCAATCCCCCCTTTTTTCACTTTTATACATAATTTTCATTAAAAAAATGCTTCAACCCCCCACTGAAGGTGAATTTCAGACCATTGAGCTTCTTTGGCAACATGTGCATAATGTTGCCAGGGCTCAGGGGTATGCTGTGTCTACCTTGAGGTCCAATATGACCCACAACCAAATTGAAATATGTTGTGACAGGTCTGGAACCCCAAATCCCAACAAAAGTCCCTCCAAAACAGTCACCTCAAGAAAGTTTGTCTGTCCTTTTAGACTTTATGCCAGGATATATGCCAAGAGTACCACTTGGACTCTTAAAGTCAAAAATCCTGAACATAGCCATGATTCCACTGAAAATATCATGGCACATCCTGCTTTCAGGAAATTCAATGAGCAAGAAACATCCCAAATTTCTCAAATGTCTGAATCACTGCTCATGCCAAGGCCAATTCAGGCCCAATTATGCAGCCAGAGGGAGTCTGACAGGCCTGTAATTCTTCAAGACATTTACAACCAAGTCAAGAAAATCAAGAAAGACAAACTGCAAGGCAGAAGGCCCATTGATGCTCTTATTGACACTCTCAAACAAGAAAATTTTGTTTGGTCCTCTGCAAGGGATTCTGAGGGGCACATTACCTCCTTGTTTCTTACTCACCCCCTGGCCATAGAACTTCTTCATGGCTTTCCTCATGTCATTCTTATGGATTGTACTTATAAAACCAATAAGTACAAAATGCCCCTTTTTCATATTGTTGGATTCAGCTCAACAAATGAAACCTTTTCTGGGGCTTTTTGTTTGATGAAGAATGAAAATGAAGCTTCATATACTTGGGCATTAAATCAATACATTGAAAAGGTCCTCAACAACACCAATCTTGTTCCCCCTCCAGTTATTGTTATTGACAGGGATCTGGCCTTGAAAAACTCTATTAAGAAGCTCTTCCCAGACTCCAAAGTCATGCTATGCATTTGGCACATCAACAAGGATGTATCTGCTCATTGCATGAAGAAAATTGGTCATGGAAATGATTTCAAATTTTATGGGCCTTTGGAATCTAGTAATATACTTCTTCACTTTATTTCATTTTATTTCACTTTTTTTCTTATTATTGTCTTTATTAATGACCTTGGGATTCTTTTCTCAGCTTATGTATTCACCCACTGAAAAAACTTTCAAAGACAACTGGAAGAAGCTTCAAAAGCAAGTGAAAATCCTGAGGTCTTGAAGTATTTGGAAAATACCTGGCTTCCTCTAAAGGAGTATTATGTGCCAGCCTGGACCAACCACCATTGCCACCTGGGTGTGGGCTCCACCTCCAGAGTTGAAGGTGCCCATGCCATGGTTAAACTTTGGCTCCAAACGTCCACTGGTACTCTCCTGGAGGTAGTCAGGGCTCTCCACATGGCATTCAGAAAACAATTTATTGAGATTATCAACAGAATCTCCAAAGAAATGATTGTCCATGTCAAGAATTTTCCTCCACACATCTGTGCCCTCAATGGCAAGGTGTCTCATTATGCTCTTCAGATTGCCTTTGAAAATTGCAAAACAAAATTTCCTCCAAATGAAAAATGCACCAACAAATACAAAAATTATAAAGGCATTCCTTGCAAGCATGAGACTTAAAAGGCATTTGCCAAGCGCCAAAGGCTTGAATTATCAGACTTCCATCCTCAATGGCATTTGAATTTTCCTGTTAGGGTTTTTTAATTTCTTATTATTATTTTTTTCTTATTAACTGATTTTATTTGTCATATTCTTCTCAGGCTGGTTTTCAAGTTGATGATCAAAGTGTTGAAAAAGAAAGAAAGAATGAAGCCAAGAAAATATTTGAAGACATTGGGGAAGACCTGTTTCAAAGACCAATGGCAGAAATCACTCCAATACTTCAACATTTTCAAGATGTTTTGACTGGAAAAGTCCCATTTGATTGAATTCCCAAGAGTCAAGAGGATGATCAATATTATGAAGACCCTTTAGAATGAAAGAATATCCATGGAAGACCACAAGGAGCGAAGAATAAAAACAAAAATCAAAACAAAAGAGAACCTTCAAGATTTAAAATTATTGAAAGTCAACCCAAGAGAAGAGGAAGACCCCCATCAAAAGTGACCAGCACAACAACTTCAACATCCCAGTCAAATGTCCCCTCTCCAATTATGGAAGTGGACTCATCTGAAGATTCTGAAGATTCTGAGGACTCATTATCTAAATCCATCAGTTCATCAGATTCACTACCCTCAGCAACTGAATTAAATAAATCAGAAGTAACCCTTAGAAGGTCCACAAGATTGGCAATTGGAAGCAAACCCTCACAAAGAAAATCACACAAGCCTGCCACCAGTTTGAATATCTATGATGAAATTGAATTGACCTGTGAGCCTTGTCAGAGCAATTATCACACAAGGGATAAATGCTCCAAGCTGTTTGTGAGTTTCTGATTCTTTTTAATGTAGTTTTATGTTGTTTATTTTGATATTTATTCATTTTTTGAACTTATTCTATCAGATAACTGGCTCAGAAGACTTGCCCAAGTTTATATTGAAATACACCTTCAAGGCCATCAATGTCCAGGGTGATGGAAACTGTGGCTTCAGAACAGTATCCCACTTCATTTACAAGGCTCAAGATCAATGGGCTGATGTCAGAGGTGACTTGGCTGAAGAAATTCATCAAAATCAAGACCTTTATGAATCCATGAACACCTTAATTCCCTCAGTATTCTCTTATTTTGAAAGAATTGAATGGTATGAAGATGTTGGCCAGCCTCCAAAAAGAAAGTGGATGTCCATGCCTGACATGGGGGATCCAATTGCAAATAAGTATAAAAGACCAGTTTTCTTTTATTCCACAGCCCAATATTTTTCTTTTTTCCCTTATTTCTGTCCTCCAAATGATAATCCCCCCATTTTCATCTGCTTCTTGAATAGTTGTGCTCATTTTGTTCCTTTGGACATCATCATTTCTAAAGTTTATCCAGTCCCCCCCATTACTGTGAACTGGGAGATTCATGCCCAAAAACAAGCCCCGGGGTGGGCTGATAAATTTAAGAAACACAGAATGTTGTATTTTTCCAATCTTCCTCCCCCTCTCATAAAAAACCCACTATTTTGGAGGTTGATTCTGATTGAATGATTTTTGTATATACAATTTATGCCAATTATCCCCCTCCTCAGTCATATTTATTGCTTAAATCCCACGTCAGTCTCCTTTTTTATCAAACATGTGGAACTTTTGTACTTGAAAATAGTCATATTACACACAAGAAAAAAAACAGTGGAAAAAAAACACTCATTGCACCTTCACTTGTTGTCCCATCAAAATGTTTTTCCCAATTCATGAGCTTCTGGTTCTTTCTTTTCCAGATTGAACCCTTTAATTTTAAAAAAAATGAAGGAAATTCATTATTGGGAAGTTATTAAACTCACTTTTTAAAAATAGGCATATTACAATGATGGGAAAAACATTTGAAAAAAAAACCCTTTTTGCACCTTCACTTGTCCCACCCAAACAAATTCCCAAGATTATGGGATTCTGGTGCTTTATTCTTCACATTGAACCCTTCATTTCAAAAAAAATTAAGGAAACTCATAAGTGGGAAGATTTTAAACAAATTTTTTAAAAAATATGCCATTTTGGCATATTGGCCAAATTGGTGAAATTTGGCAAAAAAAAAAATTGAAAAAATTTGTGCTTATTGAAATGCCACGTCGGGAAAAATATGGCAAAAAAAATTAAAAAAATCCTCAAAACTGAGCATGAGGAATTTTTTTTTGAAAATTAAGGTCACTTACGTGTTTTTACCATAAATTGGTAAAAACACATAGGGTTTTAGTAAAAGCACGTAAGGGCTTACGTGTTTTTACTAAAGGCTTACGTGTGTTTACCAACACCCTAAATTTATTTTATTTATATTTGTATCTTAATTCATCTTTTGTGGGCTTTTTGGGTATATGAAAATACCTCCAAGGCTCACATTTCCTCCCCTTAAAAAAAGAATATTACTTTGTAATATTGTTATTTGTAGTGTACCTGAACCTTCTGAAAAGTTTAGTAGCTTCGGGTATGTCTTTTTCTGGCAACCATTTATCTTCACAAGTTGGGTAACTGTACCTAAAAAGGTATTCCCTTACTTTGTTGGTTCTCAACTTTCTTTGAGAAATTTGGTAATCTTCTTACTCCCAGATGACTCAATAGGAGGTATAACTTGGGGAACTTTATTCCTCAAGGGGAATTTTTCAGCATCACTAGATTTGTATGGCTTTATCAAGGTCACTGGAAATGTAGGATGCTTATTGCTAAGTTCTTCAGATAACTCTACTTCAACAGCATTTTCTCCATGGAGGGCCTTAATAACAAAAGGTCCTGTAAAGGAGTCTTTCATCTTTTCACATCCTTTGATGTTATTGAAGTTAGTGGTGGATACAAGAGCTAAGTAACCCACTTTGAAATCTAGAGTTGCATGTGATTTATCCCATTTGTCCTTAGAATATGCAAAAGATTCCTCCATGCACCTTACTGCATGCGTTCTAGCTTTGTCTAGCATTCCTTTGAAGCTAGCAGCTGTGGGATGTATTTCAAATAAATCTTTCCTCAAGGAATCTTGGGGTAATTTGGGGTTCCATCCTTTTTCTAGAACAGCAGGAGTTTGATTGGTACTGGCATGGATTGATGTTTTATATGCTAATTCCAGTGCTGGCAACAGAGTACACCAATCATGGGTAGATCCATCACAATCTTTGAATTCAAGGACATATGCACAAAATCTTCTTACCATGTCCTCTAAGGTTTGGATAATCCTTTCAGTCAGGCCATCAGTTTGTGGGTGGTAGGCTGTAAAGAAAGACAGTTTAGTGCCAAAGAATTGGTGAATATTTGTCCATAGTGCTGAAGTGAATTTGGGATCCCTATCACTAATGATATTTGTAAAAATCCCAGTCCATTAAACTACTCTATTCCATATCAGAAGAGCTGTATCCATGGCTGTATCATCCTTGTGGAATGGTAAAAAGATTGGAGTTTTACTGAATCTGTCCACAGTAAGTAGGCAAGCATTATAACTTCTGCCACCTCCTGGTGGTAGGCTAGTTACCCAATCCATATGGAAAATTTCCCAAGGTCGGCTTGGTTCTTGGATTTTTATCATATTTACAAGTCTCTTGCCAGTGGTTTTATTGGCTTTTTGACATCTGTCATAGGTTTTGCAATACTCTGCAACATCTTTCTGCAACATTGGCCACCATATACAGGTTTTCACTTTTTCCCTAGTTCTGCCTTCAGACAGATGTCCTGAGAAGGGGCTGTCATGGAATTCTTTCAGTACAAGATTTATTAATGACCTGTCCACAACTGTCATGACACATGCGTGCTTGGTTCTGTGGTAAATTATACCATCCAGTAGGTGAAATCTTTCTTCACCATAAGATTTCTTCCATACTTCATCCAAGGCATGTATGAGAGAGTTGTCTTTACAGTCTTTGTTAAGTAATTGGCACAAGATGCTACAATTCTTATCTTGAGTGCAACTGTGTCTTACTTCTTCAAAGAAGGTGGTGTTCAAGTCTGTAACACTTATTCCTTCTATTGGGATCTGTGGTGAAGACTCTTCTGGAACATAAGCAGGATTATCAATATTATTTGGTAATGGCCATCTGCTTAGTCCATCTTCATTCTCATGAATATTCCCATCCTTATGAGCAATAGTCATATTACCTCTGTATTCTTGGATGGCTATTTGCCATCTGAGCATATGTCTGTTGGGTGCTTTCATGTTTAAAAGTGATTTGACAGCTGTACAATCTGTTATCACCTCAAAAGCACATCCCTCTAAGAAGTAGTTCAATTTCTCCAAGGCCCAGACAAGGCTTAGAAATTCCATTTTTTTGCCCCATATCTGGATTAAGTTGGTTTGATTTGCCTAGATATGAAACATATGGGTCCTTCTACAGGTTTGTCATTTATGATCTGAACTGGGTGAAGTGCAGCACCTAGACCATCCCCTGATGCATCAATATACAATTTGAAAGGCAATTTAATGTCTGGCATCAGTAAGAGTGGAGCAGTGGTCAAGGCTTCTCTTAGAGACTCAAAAGCTTTGACTCTGTCAACAGTCATTTCAAATACTGTGTCTTTGTCACACAATCTATAAAGTGGTCTTGCTATGGATGCAAAATCTTTAATGTTTTTCCTGTAATATCCTGCAAAACCCAAGAACGACTGAATTTCCTTTTTGTTCTGAGGCATGGGTTTTAGCAATACTGCTGAAACTTTGTTTTTGTCAATTCCAAGGGACAAACCAGATACAACATGTCCTAGTGTTTTAAGTTCTTTAAATCCAAAATGACATTTCTTCAAAGAGATTTTCATGTTTACAGATTGAATTTTTGTCAAAACTCTGGGCAATATGTACATGTGCTCTTCCCAAGTCTTGGAACAGACTATAATGTCATCCATGTAACTGATTAACCATCCCTCCGGAAGTTCTTCAGGGAAGATTTCATTCAGCATTCTTTGGAAGTGTGAAGGTGAGTTTTTGATACTAAAGGGCATCCTTAAGTATTCATAAGCTCCACAATGAACAAAAATTCTCAAGTATTTTCTTGCTCTTGGTGTTACCACATTTTGATGGAATCCTTTAAGGGCATACATAGTGGTTATATACACTGCTTGAGATATTTGAGTAAGGGCAATTTGGTTTTTTGGTATTGGGTATCTGTCTGGAACAGTGTAAGTGTTCAGAGCTCTAAATCCCCAACCATTCTAGATTTTCCATTATGCCAGGCCACTATGACTGGTGTAGTTATCTCTACTTCTTCATTGTGGCCTACTTCTCTTATTACACCAAGCTCTAGAAGTTTTTTGATATGAGTTTCCAGAGCTTCTCTTGACTTGGGACTTGCTGGGTATGCAGGTCTTCTCAAGAGTGGTGGATAAGGTCTTTCAATATTAAGAATGATATCAGCTTCATGACTAATAATTGCTCCTAGAGGTTCTTTGTCTGAAGCAAATGCTCCTCTGTGGTCATACAAAAGGGAAGAAAGTTCATTTTCTTGCTTATCAGTCAGATGAAGGCTTATTTCAGCCTCATTTAGCTCTTCAGATTTGATTTTTCCAATTGTAAGTTGACTGGTGATACTTTATTTACTGTAATTTGTCTTTTAAATGGTAAAAAGGCAAATTTCTGATGCTTATTGTCTGCAATAGTAAAGTATCTGTATTTGTTGTTATGTAAATCTATTACATACATGATTGAATAGTCATTTCCTAATAAAAAATTGGTACTAGAGCAATTTTCCATAACAAAAAATTTAACTGTGATTCTTAAATTACCATTAATGTGTGGGAATATTACATTGGTCTCAAAAATTCCTAATGCTTTCATTGAATTACTTGCACTATTGAATGCTATACCATTAAGTGGTAACAAGTGGTCTTCAAAATTTGGTACACAAGTCTTAAGAAAAGATTTTCCAACACAAGAGCAGAAGACTCCTGGGCCAAGAAAATGTTTGGTGGGCTTGTTGTCAATCACCACTTCTGTTATACAGGAGTTACCAGCTGTATAATCTTTCCCTCTGTTTGGTTTGGTTTTCATAAGTTGTGCATCTTGAACTTTTGATAAATCAAGTTGACCATTGCTCAATTGTGGCAAGTGGGAATAAGATTCCATGATGTCAAAAGTGGCCTTGATATTTTCTATATCTTTTGAAGATTCAGAAAATATGGATGACTTATCATCTGAATTGTCTTCAATTATGTCATCTTTTTCAACATCAGGTTCCTTTTCAATATCAATTTAATCAATTTTCCCCTTTCTTGGACATGTATTGGCTAAATGGGTGGTGCTTTGGCAAATATGGAACTTTCTGACTGTATCTGCAGATTTATACTTATTATTAGAATTTTCTTTGGGGTTTTTGTCCACAGAATTTTTCCAAGGTGTGTTGAACCTTGTTTTGAGATTCACCCTACTAGAACCCATTTTGGTTCTGGTGGTTACTTCTTCTAATATATTGATAATATCTTCTGCTGAAGATTGTTCAGTAGTCCTGCTTTTGACAGCATGCCTAAGTCACCTCCAAATTGTCTCAGAATCTTTCTATGGATCATAAATTCTGACATGTCAGGATATAATGCTGTTAATCTGTCTTTTTGTTGGCAAAACCATGGTAAAGCTTTGTCTTTATCAGCATTAAATTTGGCAGATTCAAAGGCCGTTTCCACTTTAAACCTCCAAGCATCATTGGTCCATTTGTTGATAATTTGGGTTTTCCACCCAGTCCAACTTTAGTGTCGATGTGCTTGTCTCAATTTGATATACCATCTGTGATCTGATTAGGTAAATAAGGTGTTAAACCTGGCTTTTACCAATCTGTCTGGTAATTCAAAGTCTTCTTTGATCATGTCAATACCTCTGATGAATTCCATATGGTCATACTCTCCTTCACCACTGAAGTGAGGCCATTCCTTAAGTTTTGAAACTTCTTTCAAGAGTGCTTGGCCCACTTTTGGTTCCAAGTTATGAAAAGAAGTAGAAAATTCATTGTTTAAATGAGAATTTTCAATATCCAATACTTGTGGATTGGGAATCCCTGTACCCTCCTTTTGATTCAGAGGTGTAGACATTCTTGGTAAGGTGTTTAGTAGTTGTTCAATATCATTCATTTTACTGTTGTTACACCTTTGTGAATTTCTTAATTCATGTGGTAAGCCTTTTATAGAGATTATTAAAGTCTTTTTATGATCATCCTCTTTATATGTCAGCTCATGCCATAATTCTGTTTGTTTAGTATTATCAGATAAAACTCCATTTAACTTTATTGTTAATTTTGATATTTCCTCTTTTGAGGTATCAAAGAACTTTTTCAAGGCAATCATATGTGTCTTTACTTCAGTAAATGAATTTGAAATATCATCAAGAGTTTTCTTATTATCCTCTTTGATATTATTTATAGCTTGTTTTATTCTTGTTTCAATCATGTCATCAATATTGAATTTAGAATATTTGTCTGTCAATTCCTTAATAATGGCACATTGTTCATTTATCTTATTGCCAAAAGAATTATCATTATTGGAAGTTTTAATTGTTCTTAAAACGTTTTCAAAGCATTTAAGTGTTTCACTTATTTGGCTCAGACTCAAGTTATGTGTTTTAAGATTGTCACAAATTGATGTATTTTTATCAGAAAGATGACTTTTTACATCAGTTATAGCTTCATACAGCTCTGAAATAGAATCAAAAATATCAGAAATCATTTCTGATATTTTAATCTGGCCTCCTCTTTCTTTAGTAATTCAATCATTGTTCTGGCCATCTGAAACACATTTTCCATGGCATCCTGTTGGATTTTTGGAATCCTGTAGCCCTGGCTGTAAGGTTTGGTGGCTGGTGCCTTTCCTTTGCCCTTTTTTGGAGCTTGTGGCTGCTTTTTCATGTTGGAATTGCTGCTGCTGGCCACTGGGGCTGTTTTTGGCACTTGCTTGGGTGGTGTAGGGTTCTTTTTCCTCCATTCTAGTGTCAAGAGCATCATGTTTTTCTTCTCCATCAATGGATGCTATCCATTGAGCAATTTGCAAGTATTGGGATGGCCCAGTAATTTTCTCACAGTCAGGTAAGAATTCATGCAGTTTTTCCACAGATCTGCAAGGATCTGGTACTCCTTGTACTGAAGGGCATTGTTGTATGCTTTGTGGCTGGCTTTGTATATGTCCACTGAGGCTTCTTGTGGCAGTGTAAGCTCTTTGTGAAGGTAAAATGGTATTATCAGCATCAGAGTGAACTATTTTAGTTGTTTGGAAGTCATCAACTGACCCTTTTCCTTCTGTACCTGGTTGGCTTCTGCCATAATCACGTCTATTACCTTTCTGGGAGCTGCTTGAGGGGTCATAGCTGGCTCCTGATCTAGTTGAAGGCATATTTTATGATTTAAAAGGCTTAAAATAGTATTTTTACATCAAAAAACTTACTATTGGCCAAATTCTTAGCTTTCTGAAGGGTATTACTTATATCCAAGTTAATCAATTCAGAAGATATTGGTTCAGGTTGGTTATTTTGAGTCACAATAACAGTACTATTGTGGTCTGAATTAACAGTATTGGCAGGGATAATGCTGGTAACTGTTGAGGATGTTTCAATGTTTTCTTGTCTTACCACGTTGTCAGACACTAAAATTAATTAAAAAGCCAATTAATTAAGTAAAAAAGGTTATTTCAAAAAAAGAAATGAAAATATAAGCCTCACTTATAATATGAAAAAAAAAATTTTCTCATGGGTTTTTTGAATTATAAGTATTTCTTATATGTTTTTTTTAAAATTTTTCAATATAAGAAACAAGGTTCAAAAAAGAGTAAAAACATATTTCACAGGTAAAATATCATGGCTGGGCCCCCAAATGTAAGGTGTGGATATGAAACTTTGATTAAAAATCAGGTACTTTTCCTGTCCTCAAAAGTTGTATAAGGTAAAAATCAATTAAAAATAGTAAGAAATATTATTTTTAAGAGAAAATACGCCAATTTCATTGTTTATAACCTTATGAGTATAAAACAATAATATTATAAAGATTTATTGTTTTACAAACAATAAACATTTATCCAAAAATACTCTACAATAGATTTTTAACGCTACAAAAGAAATTTCTTCAAAAGCAATTTCAATTAGAATTAATTGAGCAAAGAACTGCAAGCAATTAATTAAAGAACAAAGTCTTCAAAAACAATATTAAAGAGAAAACACACCCAAAAGTGACCAGAGTGAATTTGGAAACAAAGTGACAAAACTAACAGTGATGAAAGATGCTTTAATTCACTTTTAGGGTGGTTCAGGGGTAAAAATGATTATAAGAGTTACCAACAATGATTATAAGGTTTTTTTTTTCACGTGGTTAAAAGGATTAAAGTGTTTTAAAAATGGTGGTTGGAATCTTCTATTGATTGGTTTAACAGTGTTTAAAATAATTATAAAAGGAAAAGATTCTAACATGAAGAGAAAAGTGGGGCAAAGAAGACATTCTTTTATAGCCAGAAATTTTCTTACTCCAAAAGTTAAATTTACTCTTGTCAGTCGTGAAAAACAGTCTGACAACAGAAAAGCCAATTATGGCATCATTGAACCCTGGTTTAGACCAAAAAAGGGCTGGTTTAAGCCATTTTTAGCCATTTTAGACCCTTAAATCAGCCATTACTATAGCAATACCTGGACTAGAGCCTTCAACGCACGTCAGAATGTCTGTACGAGGTGTGGAAAACAGTTAATGCTGTTTTTACTAACATTGGTTTAACTTAAGGGTAGTTTTACCCTCTTGGCAGCAGTTAAAACCACCCTGGTTGGTAGCAAAATGTCATCATCAAATGAGTCACAGACCCTGTGACTCAATTCCAGGCCAAAATTAATGAACCTTTGCCTGGATTTTGACATCCCACGCCAGTCAGCAAGGAATTTGGGGGTCTGGATACCCCTTAGAGCTAGAGTTCCTTTTCCCCCCCAATTTTAATCTTTCCAATTTTTTTTTCCTTTAATTCCTCATCATGTATTATACTTGTAATTTAAATATGTAATTCAATTGAATTGTACAGTACAATACAGTAATAATTGATACCTCATATGTAAATCAAAGTTCACTTATGTAATACACGCGCACATTTTGACATTTCAATTGAATTCAATAGAAAATACTTCAATTCCTCATAACTTCTAAACTAAACACAACACCTCAATCTTAACACAAAAATTGATGGTTAACACCACATGTGGTGTAAATTAAATTAAAGTTTTGAGGATTTTCAATTTTTTTATTGAAAATACTAAAAACTTAATTTAAGCTTATTTAGAGTTGAGCTACAAAAATTTCACTCAGAGGTGACACCACCTAATTTTTTATGAGGAATCAAATGTTGAAATAATTTTTATATGTTTATTTATTGGATAAAAAGTTATAAGATTTTTTATATAACTTTTTACTAAAAATATTTTAATTTCACAATTTTTATTAAAAATTCATGTTTACTTAATTTTTACAAGTAAAAATATAATTTCATAATTTTAAATTTGATTGTAATTTTATTTTCAAATTATAATGAAATTTTGATTTTTAAATATAAATTTGTATTTATATTTCAATTTTTATTTTTATAATATAAATAAATTTATTTTATGTATATTTGTATCTTAATTTATCTTTTGTGGTCTTTTGGGTATATGAAAATACCTCTAAGGCTCACAACAATCCTCTAAAGTCAATACGTAAGCAATTAAGCTGAATATATGCACTTTTTTGGTCAGTGTAGACATTCATGGTTTTTAGCTAATATCTCTTGAAATATACATGATACAGAGTTGAACCAAACATAAAGTCACCATGTAATTACTGTAACAACACTGATATGAATCTTTTTTGACAAGCTATAAACAAGGTTATAACTTGTAAGGGTTTATTGAACAAAATTACTAGAGCTGTTGACCACTTTGTTGTGAAATTGGTCCAAGCTTAAACCAAAGTGGATATTCATATTCCACTAGCTCATAAAAGAAGAATTATGTATTTTTTATCATAACACTCAAGGTAAAACCCCTTGCAATCAAGATTTGAAGTTTAACATATTGAATTTCAAAGAAAAGATGAGATACAAGAAAAATCATCAAGAATAGAGTTTTGATGATGTAATGAAATGCTCTTGGACGTTCACTAGGGACATTCCAATATATCAGAATTCACTCTCAGAATAAAGGTAGGGTGTATAAATAAAGAGCTATTAATGATCAAAGTATAAGCTTAAAATTAATCATTCATGACCACTCACTGTAATCTTATTCTAAGTGTTAAAGCTGGTGAATACCCTTAGATTATGATTACTACTAATAAGATCCACAAAGCTTAGGCTTCTTCTAAATCTATGATGTCATAAAGCTTAGAGTTATAGTGACAACTCTAAATGATTGCATAATAATGAGATCAAATGGTTTGATCATGACGTAATCAACACTAAACCTTAAAATACTGATCATTTGCAGTGGATACCAACAGTACACATCTACCAGAAGCCTAATGGACTCTATAAGGGAGGAATTTACTAAAAATAGAGCTCTTTTGACTCTATTCTCCCCTCAGATGCATAAAAACAATAAATCAATGAAATCCAAAGGTACAATCTTTATTCTTTATATAGAAATCTTTTATATTATCAAAGACCAAAGGTGATCTTTCTTATAATCATTAATCTTGACATGATTACTTCAAATGTTCATTTTTTTGTCATAATTCTCTTAAAGATCTTATTTCCACACAAAATCAATGATATTTGTAATTGCTTTTATTTTTTATTTGTAAATAAAATTTAAATAAGTTGTATTTGCATTATTTGGAATAAGATATTCCAAAAGTATTATCTTAAGCGTCAAAAGTAGGTTATTTTCTCTTATTATAATAATTTCTCTCTATTGTTACTCTTGATAATTCTCTAATTAATATAAATAGTATTTATATTAATATATAACTTTAATATTAGTAATATTATTGTTACTAATTGTTTTTTATTAATGAGAAACAATTTTATGCCTTTATTATTTGTTGGTAACACTAATAAAGTTCTTTTAAATATATTAATTATCAAATATTGATATATTTATTTATTATATTATTCTTTCATAATATAAACTATATTATTATATTTACTTTTTTTTATGCCATAATTATGATAAATCCTTATCATTATAATTATTTTTATCTTCTTTATTTTATTTATAAGGACATTCAGAGTACAATAAGTAAAGTATTAGTAATTTTTACTTCTTGTTTCATAGTCAAACATTACAAAATGTGTCTATATTTTCTAAATTGCAATACTGAAAGGTTATGTGTTGATATGTAAAATAAAACTAATTTCAAAGGAAAGAATTCAAAGCTCAAAAATTCTTTGATTGGCTCATTGGATTCATCATATGATATTATTTATTTTCATGAATTCCAATACAGTAGATAAACACTTGAAGTGATGAAGCACAAAAAAAGAAAATTACATTGAGCCTTGAGGTATATAATACATACCCAAATATTCCACAAAGAACTCTAAAATAACCTTAGAAATAGGCAAAATCAATAAGTTATTTGCATACTCAAAATGAGTCATTTTTTATGAAGAAAAATATGGATAAACATTTTGTGAGCAAGCATATAAATGTATTTAAGGCCAAATGTATATCTTACCTAAAGGTTTAACCAGGGTAATTCAATAGAGTGAGAAATCTGAAATTAACTCTATGGGGTGTTAATAAAGAAATACTGCAAAATCTCATGATCAATACCACATAAAGGATTTTTGTAAATTTATTTAATTTTCATTTTAAAGCCAAAAAATGGGATTCTGAAAATTACTGTGATAAATATGCACTGGGATTAGTGTTATGAATGTTGATTTAGCTTGAAAGTACTCAATTTCTAAATACATATTTGATAGACCCATTGTGAATATCAGTATTGAATACTAAATTACCATTCGTGTTGGGAAAATAGCTGAGGGGAATAAAAGATGTGTGAGCCTTGAGGTATATTTTACATAAACAAATAGGAAAAAATCAATATTCAAATAAATTTTGAAATATACATAACCCATAATTCATGCATATATCCAAAATTCATCATTTTTGATTTAGAAAAGATGAAAAACCTTTTTGTGAGTAAGTAAATCCATGGATTTAAAGCCAGATTTGGATTCTACACATTATTCCACCTAGCATAACTCCATAGAGACGATAAGCTTAAATTAACTCCAAGAGGTGGTAATATGGAAGCTGCTTCAATAACACAGCATCAATACCACATAAAAGAATTGTGAAAAGTTTTGTTTTTCTCAATTTGACACCAAGATAATGGGAATGTGAGAAATCCCATGTTACATATACACTAAGATGAGTGTTATTCATGTTTACGGCACTTACAATTACAGTATTCCTGCATACCTTTTTGTTAAACCCATAGTGGATATCAGTCTTGAAGCCTGAATTCCTGTTTTTGATGTGAAAATAACTATAGGGGCAAAATGACATCAAAGAGGGTCAGGGTACACAACTTCTGAGGCCTCTGAGGTGTGGACAGCTCTGACTCTTGGGTCAATGGCTGCTTATGGGCCCATTAGTATACTAAATCCTTTTGGGAATTTGGTTACCAAGTTGACATCTCATTAGATCATAAGAAAATTGCAAAAAAGGTGCTATTTTGACATGAAAAGGAGGTAAAGAGCAACTGTGACTCCTGTGACCATGTCAATTCTTATTACTTTTCCATGAATAAACCTTAAAATATTAATGAAAACCCTTTTTGGACTAGTATCCATTCATTAACCTCATAGCAACAAGCTATATTGTGCCATTTGCCATTCTACATAGAAATAAGTTAAAAACTTCAAAAATTCATTCAAAATACAATTATGAATGAATATTTCTGAAGATTCCAGGACCAATAGCAACTGGTGTTATCCATAAATGAATCAAAAATAGTTATGATTTCATAAGTAAAATTAAAGGCTTTACCTGCAGTCCATTTCTGATGATTTCACGTGAAACACTGAATCTTCAAAAATTCACAGAAAATAAATCCTGTGATGGAATTTCAAATAGCAGCAATAACTTTGAGAAATTAATGTTTATTTTGAAATAAAAGAAGACTTACAGATGTTAATCCTTTTATCCGTAACCATAAAGGGGTTGGTAGTCACATAAAAGACTCAAGTAAGTAATTATGATAATCTTAGGTGACAACAGATGATGCAATAAATAATCTAAAGAGAATAACTGGCTTTTAACACCCAGTTTTTAGGTTTGCTCCATGGCACACCTCTGTGAGCTGTTATTGAGTTAACAGAGGCCTCCTCTTGCTGTTTTTTCCAAATCCTCTTATTATCTAATTATATCCTCAGTACCAACAAGTAAGTATTAGTGAAATAATTTCTTAAGTAATTTCACCTTTAATAATAAATCAAAAAGACATAAAATAATGGAATTAATCTATAATTTGCTGTATTACTGCTATAAATCCATTTTTCATCCTTGAAATCCACAACTAATCTGTCAAAGATCTCAACCAATTCTGTACAAGGTATTATTGGAGTATTAGTGAGTGACTTTACTTAATTCTTAATGTTTTTTCTAGTAATAGTTTTTTTGAAGAGTTATGTTTATAATTATCCTTGAAGAAGATAATTATATATTAAAATGATTATATTGTTTTAATAAAGAAGCTTTATGATCAAATACTTCTTGTAATTGATTCTTGTCAACAGTTACTGCTTACCCTTATAATCACTATTAGTGTATGACAAGTAAAAGAAATAATTAAGTAATTAATGATTTAATTGTGGCTATAATAAATTTATTTATTATATTTCATAAGAAGTAATATTGTAAAACTTTTCATATACACATCTTACAAGATGTCAAACAGAGTCACCCAGTTTCTGAGGCCTTGCAGTAATATACAGTCCCAAAGCTTGAATGAATGGCTAATATTGTCTGAATTAGTAAGGTGATACCTTTTGGGAACCTTTTTATTCAGGCTAAGTCCCATTAAATTATGAACAAATAGAAAATAAGCTACTATTTTGACATGAAAAGAAGGCAATGAGAAATGTTGAATCCTGTACTTTGGTATTACATACCATTTTTTTCACCAGGCTCTGGCTCATTATACACCATAACAGGAGTAAATCCAGCCCACAGGCAGAATTACACTCAAGCTTTATATCAAAAGGGAAGTTTTACAGCAAGAAACTGGAATTAATTCATAATACCATGGCACAAGCAGTAAAGGTAAGTGTATGTGTTTAAATAAATTATTAAATTTCATTATGCATATGTAAAAAATCAAGTTACATATAGTAAACTAGTTACCACAAGCAAGGTAACACCCTTTAAACTACACACCCCACCCAGATTTACAATTCCTCTATAGCCACAGGACTCATGCAGAATTAAAATGACACCTGCATGAATTACACAGCCACCTTGCATTCAGCATAGAAAAGTCACATGATGCAAAGATCAACCCCATTGAATTCCTGAAAGTCATGTATAACACAGCCACAGGAGTAACTTATCTTATATCCACAGTAACCCCACTTGAAAACTTGAAAAAGCATCAAAATATTTTGCACCACTTAACACCTCATGCAAGTCAAAACTAGTTACAACAGTCTGCATGCAGTACACACCCTTATATGAACATTAAACACATGACTATGCACAGCATGTGTCAAAATAAGAAAATCACATCATCTCATACACAAAAGCAATTTCATCAGTGCAAGAGCTTATCACCTGACCTCACTTGAAAGCTCAAAAGGAAGAAACACAGCCATGACACCTGAATAAATTACACAGCCACTTCTACCAAGCCTAAACTATGACATATTCAAAGGAAATACAAGGTCATAATATGATACTGTACCCACCAACAGTATATCATATGACAGAAAAAAGGCTGTGCACAAGTAAAATCCAAGAATATCATGTCATAATCAGCTCACCAAAAGATCTTCATGTGATAAATGGAGGCTGTTAAGAGAAAAAATGATCACCAAACCACAAATCACCTGACCCATGCAAGAAAGGTCTTCACCAAAAACAAAGACATGTGATGGAATCAATAGGAATTAAAGTGGAACAAGACAGCTCCCATGGAGGGTGCCCTGGGCTGTGAGCCTGTGAGGTATGTATAACATACCCATAATGCCACAAATAACTTTATACAAAGTTAAAATTGTCTTCAACAGAATTTTTAATTGAATTTAAAATAAAAAATAACAAAAAATAAGTATAACTTCTTTTTTGGATAAACAAAGTTATAAATATTATGTCATTTTTGGATTCTAAACCAAAAATAACCTAGGGTTCATCCATAAGGTGTCATACACAAAAACACTTATTTCTTATGTCATTAGAAGATTTAAGAATCTCACAATACTGATGTAACTTTTTTAACATTTTTCTAAAATTGTTAAATTTAAGCTTAAGTAAGCTTAAATTTAAAGTTGCATAAGGTTTATGCAAACTTACCAAGATTTTAGTTAACCTTGAGGTGTGGTGTCTATTTACTGAATTGGCTAAGGATTTGCCATACAGAATTTAAATCCTGTGTGCGCTCAATTTAAAAGGATTTAAGGCCATAGTATGGCTTTAAATAAAGAAAAGGGCAAAATCCACGCAAAAAGGTGGGACAATGGAAATAGAGCTGGGGTACCCAGCTTTTTGGATCTGCAACGATTCAATTATGGTTGTCCACCTGTATTGGAGGATTTTCAACCTTATTTAAACTTTAAGATTAGACTTTGATCCAACATTAAAGTATAAACTGGTTTTATCCCAAATTAGACAGGAATTTCAAGCTGCCAGAGGGTAAATCCCAATATTCAGGCTTGAATTCAAGGTCTTAAGAACTGTCAAAGCTTAATTAAGCTTAAAAAGCTTAAATAAGCTTAAAGCTTCAATGCTACAAGCATTAAAACCTTATCAAAACTTAAGGTTTGGTGTGTATTGCTATTTTACGTCGAAAAATAGCAATAACTTCAAAAATTCATTAAAAATCCAATTGTTAATGGATTTGCTTGAAGATTTCACACAGCTTACAATTTAATACTATCTACATATAAATAAAATTTTCAGTATCTTTTATAAATAAATTTCCTGGGTAATTAGCCTGTAAATTCACTCTTTTAATTACAGCTCAAATAAAATTAAAATTTCTTTGAAAATTAATTAAAAGTTGAGTTTAAGAGATTTCTTCTTGAAACTTTATTTTTAAGCTGTTCATGTGATGAACGTTAATAAAAATAAGTTTATTTATATTAAAAATCTAAAATAATTAGCTTGAATGAGGATTAAAGCTACATGGAGTTAAGAATAAACCGGTTAACTTTAAATTGGAATTAAAATTAAGTTACCTTAAGTTGAAAACTTTATTTTTAAGCATGGTTTTTCAGTTTTGACCTGAGCACGCCCTCTATATCCATTATTAATCATGAGAGCTGCTCTGAAGACATAAAAAGAGTCTTTTCAACACTGTTTCTGTCCATTTCCATTATCAATCCATACATATTAGAAATTTAAACAGATAAAGTTTTATTAAATGTAAAATTTCATTATTAAAATAACTCTTAAGTTATTTTATTCTTTATTTATTAAAATCAAATAATTGAAATCATAGAGTTTAGATTATTTCTGTAATCACCAATAATACATTTTATTATATAAAATTAATCATCTCAAATATCTTTTAAAAATCCACAAATTCCTCTTAAAAACTCTTTAATCTTAATTTTTATCATAAAAGCTGTTTTATATTTAAGATTATTGATTTTAGGTGTGTTTTTAACTTATAATTATTATTTAATATAATAACTGTTGTTGTTTGACTTGTTGTATTAAATAAATATTATAAGTAAGTTTTCTCTAAATTTCTATATTTTTTTATCTAGTATTAGTTTTTTTATATAGAATTTTTATTCTATAAGAGTTATTTCTGCACAGTGTGTGTTCAATTCTTTTATAAATAATATTTATATTATTTATAAGTGGTTAATATTCATATTTTCCACATGTAACTGTCTCATTAAGAGCTTTACACTTCTTATTGTTATAAATGTCAGTGACTATAACAATAATAGAATAATTATAATTTATTATTATTATTATATTTTTATAATAATAATTAAATTAATTTTCTTATATAATTATTTTTAATAATTATATTTAAATTTGTGGTTATAATATTTTGTTATATTATATATTTCTACTGAGGACACTCATAGTACTCTTGATTTTGCTACTATTATCAAGAGTTTCATAGACAAACCTTACATTTGGGGGCCTGGCCGTTATTTTAACCTATTGTTGGGACATAAATTGTAAGATGTGACTATGAAACTGATGATAATATCACTATTAATCAAAAGTACTGTTTCTGCTCTTATGAAATATAATAACAAAATATTATTATAACCACAATTAAATAACTAAAGAATTATTTCTTTCATGTGTTAAGCACTACTAGTGATTTTAACAGTGAGCAAGTAATTGTCTTTGAGAATCAATTACAAGAAGATTTCATAATGAAACTTCTTTTATTAAAGGAATAAAATTATTTTAATATATAATTATCTTTTGCAAGAATAATTATAATGATAATTCTTGAAGAAAACTAATTTTAGAGAAAAACTTTAAGAATTAAAGATAAATCACTCACTAATATTCCAAAGAGCTTATTGAAGGATAAGATAGAGAGATTTGATGCCGAATTGTGGATTTTAAGGATCAAAATGGATTTATAACAGTATTAAAACAATATGTAGTTGGATTATATGATTTCATGTCTTTCTGATTGATTCTGAAAGATTTAAAACACTTAAGAATAGCTATAACTAATACTTACTTGTTGGTAATAATGATTTAAATGGTAATAAGATGATGATGTGGAAAAAACAGCAAGAAGAGGCCTCTTTTAAGTCAACAACAGCGCACAGAGGCGTGCCATGGAGAAAACTGAAAAATCAGTGAGTGAGCAAATAATAAACCTTTTTGGATTATTGATAGCATCATCTGTTGTCACATAAGATTACTTAATTGATGCTTTTACGTGACTACCAACCCCAATATGGTTAAGAATAAAAGGAGTAAAATCTGTAAATCTTCTTTTATTCCAAAATAATAATTGATTTCTCAAAGTTATCACTGTTATTGCCAATTTCATCACAGGTTGTAATTACTGTAAATTTTTGAAGATTCAGTGTTTCACATAGAATAGTCAAAAATGGACTGTAAGTAAAGCTTTTAATTTTAGTAGTAAAACTGTAATTCTTTTTGGTTTTACCATAGATAATACAGTTCTCCATTAGTCCTGAAAGGTTCAGAAAGATTCATTAAGAATTGTATTTTTAATGAATTTTTGAAGTTTTTACCTCATTTCTATGTAAAATTACAAATATCAGTGTTTCACCTGTTGCTATGAGTGAATCAATGGATACAAGTACAAAAAGGGGTTTAATTGCTCTTTTGGGGTTTCTCCATGGAAATTAATTAAGAATTGACATGGTTACAGGAGTCTAAGTAGCTCTTTCCCTCCTTGGCACGTCAAAATAGCAGGTTAGGCTAAGATCAGCAATGGATCCAAGTTTTGGAGCTGTCCACGCCTCTGAGGCCTCAGAAGTTGTGTACCCTGGCTCTCTTTGATGTATTTTGTCCCCCTTGCTTATTTTTTATGTCAAAATAGAAATTTAATCTTAAAGTGAGATATCCACTATGGGTGTACCAAAAGTCCATGTAAGAATACCATGATATTAAGTGCTCAAAACATGCATAACACTATTCTTAGTGTATATGTAACATGGGATTTCTCACTTTCCCATTATTTTGGCGTGAAATTAAGAAAAATGAAACTTTTTACGGATCTTTTATGTGGTATTAATGATGTGGTATTGAAGTATTTTCCATTTTACCACCTCAAAGAGTTAATTTGAGCTTATTCACTCTATGGAGCTACCCTAGGTGAATTTTTGTGTAGACTTCAAATCTGGCCTGAAATCCATGGATTTACTTACTCAATAAAAAGTTATTCATCTTTTCTGAAATCAAAAATGATGAATTTTGGATATATGCATGACTTATGAGTTAGGCATAATTCAAAATTTCTTTTTAAGATAATTATGGCCTATTTGGGTATGTAAAATATACCTCAAGGCTCACATAAATCATATTCTAGACCTTATTTTACTTCTTTTTGACTTAAGATTGCCATATTTAGCTTAATATTGGATTTTTTGGGACTTATCCCTTATAAATAATCTTTATGATATTGATAAAGTTATTTTTTCTTAAGAATATTGTTTGAAACAATATACTATTGAGTGACTTGGAATAAATTTTTTTTGTCTAACTAGTGGCTTTTTCACATCACAGACTTGAAATTTATTCTTTGAGTTATTCTATTATAAAGTGAATAATAATACAATCTTGATTAATAAACTTGTTAATTGCATAATTATTATTTCTTTAAAGAAAATAAAAAAATTAAAAATCTTTACTAAAAATATTTTTTCTTTTATCTTAGACATTTTTCTTCATTTTTGACGTAATTTGCTATAAAGTACATTAAAACAACTTTATTCAATAAGTTGAGTTTATAAGTTATTTTTATTGTTTGATAAAATAAATTATTTTTTTTTCTCTATTGTTATCAATTAGAGACAGCTCCTCAGAGTCTAGTATTGAAATTCAAACCAGCCCAGCACCAAGGGGCTTAATTAGTAAAGAACCCTTTAAAGGTCCAGAAGGTGAATTCAATCCATTCTCAGTCTATTTTTTCTTAAAATTGACGTGCAATCACTCCTACTAGAAGTGGAAGTAATTACTCCATCCAATCAAATGGATCTGGACCAGGACATTCCAGTCACAAATCAAAAAGACTAGAACGTCAGCCCAGAGGAGAGGCACAAATGGAGGATGCCAGAACTTCCACCAGTTCCCAAAGGTTAGCCAGCACCTTTGAACCTCTTATTGAGAGTCCAGAAACTGACATAACTGCTATTGCTGTTAGACCTGAATCATTTCCAACAGGCAACAGTGGAGATTTACCAGTCTCAGTACAAGAACTGGTTTATGGCCGCCAACAGCAAGAGTGGGAGCTTCTCCCAAGGCTTTGGATAGGCACCATGAACTCTTATCTTCAAGTAAAGAAGTTCATGGGGCCAGAAAAGACAGAGGATCTTCTGAAGGGTTGGACACCAATGTCTTGCAAAGGACAAGTCTAACAGATAAAAGCTTGGTTGAAAAACCAGAGCATGTTATCAGAAGATCAGAAGAAGAAGTTGGCCCAAGGCAAGGAAAACAACCCAGTGCAAGCTCCCCAAGCATCCACCAGCAAAAATTCGCCTCAAAAAGTGCCAAACAAGCCCAAGAAAGCCCCAAAGACCAATCAGAAGGGCAAGCAAAAGGCAAAGGGAAAGGCAAAGCCCAAATGGAACAAGCCTTACCCACAGAATGACAGAATCCCAAAGAAAGAAAAGACAGCCATGGACAATGTGTTCAACATGGCAAGAACTCTGATGGAATTCAAAAACAAGGAGGAGGAAAGATTCAGCCAATCTTTCCCAAAGAAATAGATTTTGTTAAGCTTGTAACTCAATTTGAATCTTGTAATAAAGAAATTATAACAACGTTTAAAAAATTTGAGTATATCCAACAAAAGTTGGGTAATGAGATATTACAAGTGAAAGAACAACAAAAGACCATTATTGGACTTGAAAATGTTAATAAGGACAATATTGTGTCTTTGATTCAAATTTGTGCAAGGATTGAGTCTAAAGTTACTTTGCTCAATCAACCAGATGAAAATTTAATTTCTCTTATAACTGGACAGTTAAGAGAATTGAAATTACAAGCTCAAAACTTGGAAAATTCAACTGGTCACAATGCAGCTCTTTTCCAAGAACAATTGGAAAAAAGTGATAAAGCAAGACTTTAATTGAAAGAAGACATTCAATCAAGTATTAATAATATATCACTCAAAAATGAATTGCCAAGGCGATCCACAACAAGTCTTGACAGAAATGTGCTTAATGATTTACATCATACCATTTCAAGTAATGAAGTGTAAACTGCTTGCAATTTTAAAGAAATTCCAAAATTAAAGGAATGGCCAACCTTCAATGATTAAGGAGAATATAATCATATGGAATTTATGAAATCAATTTATATGTTCAAAGAAGACTTTAACATACCAGATGAATACATAAGTGCCAGATTACACTCATTATTTACCAGATCAGCAAAGAAATGGTATTACAAAATGAGACAAGACCACGGTAAACATTCTTGGCCTTGGTGGAAAGAAGAAATTATTTCCAAATGGGCTGATGATTCCTTGAGATTTAGAATGGAAAATTCTTTTGAAGAAGCCATTTTTAATATTGAGAGGGACAGGCCCATGTATTGGTTTCTTAAACAGAAGGACAGATTAACTGCCCTTCATCCTGATATGTCTGAAACAATGGTACATAAAAGGATATTAAGAAAGTGTGGTGGTGGCCTTGAGCATGCTATAAGAAGCAGATGTATTGATCCTTGCTCTACAGAAGGTTATATCAATGCTATGGAGGACATCACTACTAGAACAAAAATTGGAAGAAATTGGTTCAAATCCCCAATAGACAATAAGACTAATGGGAAACCAATTTCAAAGCCAAATAGGCCACAAGACAGAATTCCTTTGAAATGTCACAAATGTGGAAGTACATCTCATTTAGCTAACACTTGTCCAGAAAAATACAAGAATCAATGGGATAAATGTTGAAAATGTGGAAGACACAAAAGAACCAACTGATGTATCTTTACATGAAAGTGATTCTGAGCCTTCAGAAGAAGAAGAAGTACCAGAGGAGCTTAGTATAGAAAAAATTAATGTTTCTTTTGAAGTCACTGAGGTACACACTCATTTACCACAGCATAGTGATGAATTTATGGATCTCATACATGTGCAAGATGCTAAAATGCAGAAACCCAAACCTGCTAGAGGTAAAGGTTATACAGCTTGTTCCTCTTGTATCACTAATATTGTGATCAACAACACAGAAGCCAAGATACACCTTGAATCTGGTGCTTTTTGCACTTTTGTTGGAAAGGATTAACTTGACAAGGTTTATACCAATTGGCAAGACAAATTAATGCCAATTGAAGGTATAACATTCAGCAGTGCTAGCCAAAATATGCACCCCTTGGGTATATTTGAAGCAACAATCATATTTCCTCATCCTGCAGGAAGTATAAGACTGAAAGTTGAAATTGTTGTCATTAATAATTGGACTTCACAACACTTTATACTTGGGAATGATTATCTCAATATTTATGGCATTGATATTAATAATCATAAAGACAGGTATTTCACTATAGGGGAAAACAAAAGACAAAAATTTGCTTTTCCTCTAGAAAAAAGAGAAATTACTGTCATTAAACAAGTGAAAAATGTTAACAAGGAAAAATTTGTGTCAAGTCAATTGATTGAAGCACAAATTAGTGCTGAATTAACACTAGAAATGAAGGAAGAACTGATTGAAATTTTATTTCAATGCAGAGAAGCCTTTCCTTCAGATAATGAACCACTTGGGGCTATAAAAGGCCATGAAGTGGACATTATGCTTAATGTGGAAAGGCCTTATCCGCCACTATTAAGAAGACCAGCCTACCCAGATAGCCCTACGGCTAGAGAAGCATTAGAAAATCATATTAATGAACTAATGAAACTGGGATTTCTTAGAAAATTTGGACACAATGAGGAGGTAGAAGTCACAACTCCAGTAATCATTACTTGGCATAATGATAAGTCAAGGATTGTTGGTGATTTTAGAGCACTGAATACCTATACTATTCCAGACAGGTATCCAATCCCTAGAATTCATGAGACTTTGACTCAATTATCCAAAGCAAGATTCATTACTTCCATGGATGCTCTAAAAGGCTTTCATAAGAATGTTTTGACACCTCATGCTAGGAAATTATTGAGAATAATTGCTCATTGTGGACTTTATGAGTATTTGAGAATGCCTTTTGGTATTAAAAATGCACCCTCTCATTATCAGAGAATGAACAATACCATCTTCCCACATGAATTGTCAGAAGGCTGGTTAATCATCTATATTGATGAAATTATCATTTGTTAAGAAACTTGGCAAATACATTTAGAGAGACTTTCATTAGTACTTAAGAAAATTCTTCAAGTGAACATGAAAATATCTCTGAAAAAATGTAATTTTGGGCTTCATGAGTTGAAAGCTCTAGGAAATGTAGTCTCAGGACTGAGCCTTGGTGTTCACAAAAACAAAGTAGCTGCAGCTTTACTGAAGCAAATGTGCCAGAACAAAAAATAAATGATGTCTTTTTTAGGGTTTGCCAGTTATGACACACACAACCTTAAAGATTTTGCTATCCATGCCAGATCATTATACAGAATTTGTGATCAACAAACTGTTTTTGAAATGACACAGGAGAGCATTCCAGCATATGAGAAAATCAAGTCTGCCTTGACCAATGCACCATTATTATTGATGCCAGACTGGAAGCTTCCTTTCAAGCTGTATATTGATGCATGTGGGGAAGGTTTAGGAGCTGCTCTTCATCAGGTTCAAATTGTCAATGAAAAACCTTATGAAGGTCCAATCTGTTTTATTTCGAGACAAATTAAAACTACTGAGGCCAGATATGGAGCTAGCCAAATGGAGTTCCTTTGCCTTGTTTGGGCTTTGGAAAAACCTCATTACTATCTTGATGGTAGTGTGTTTTAAGTAATTACTGATTTCAATGCAGTAAAATCACTTCTTAACATGAAAACTCCAAACAGACACATGTTAAGATGGCAGAGGGCTCTACAGGAGTATAGAGGGAATATGACCATAGTACATAAAGCTGGAAATATTCATAAGAATTCCAATGGCTTAAGTAGATGGGCATTACCAAATACACCTGATAATCTTGCCTATGTTCCTACAAGTGCAGAACATCAAATTCCAATTGAAGGAATTACTATCACGGATGTTGGAACAGAATTCTTTGAAGAAGTTGGAGAAAGCTATAAGCAAGATAAGAATTGTCATATTATTACTGCTCTACTTGACAAAGATTGCAAAGATGTAGCCTTGTCTAATTCTCTGGATGATATTTGGGAAACATCTTATGATAATGGGAGATTCCATTTGTTTGATGGTATACTATATCATATATCTAAACACACATGTGTCATACTCCTATGCAGTAGAATGTTAATGAACACCTGTCACAGGGGCTCTTCGAAGTGAAGAGGGCCTGGCACTCAGTAAACTGGGACTCACTTATGGAGGGCTCAAGGATAGGATAAGATGAGATACACTTGAAAGTGTTAAGATGAATTACTAAAAGAATAAATATGAGAAAAGCAGCAGCAAAAGAAATAAGAATAAGAAATAGAAGAGCCAACCACCAACAAGTCCAAGTCCACTGTTTCAACCTGTCAGAATGGAAAGAGAAGGGTTAATAAGGATATGGCCACCCAGCTCATACTGTACAGGCGAAGAAAAGAAAAAAGGCAAAGACTAACTTAAGATTAAATAAATATAATACCCAAAAATATAAGGATAAGAATATTCAGATAATAATAAATCAACTAATTTAATTAACTGGGGAAAAGTCCCCAGGGGGGGAGAAAGAGGGGCTGGTATATGTGAGAATCACCAGCCCTGATCCAGAGAAGAATTTTCATGAGAATAATTGATTGTTGAATTGAGTCTGGCCAATACAGGTCTTGTACAGCTGTACAGGACCTGTACAAGAGGTGTGGTGTATTGGAGTGATCATACAGTTTCATACTGGTGTATTGAAACTGTATTAGGGTGAATCCATCCTGTACAAGTATTGACAGGCTGTATTGATGTACCAAACTGTATGCATGTTTCAGAATGAAGATTGCTGAAACTGACTGCTGATGCAGATACTGGATTTGCTGATTTGAGGTGTTTGAGTGGGTGTATGAATGAATACCCTTACCCCTGATGGATGGTTGTTACAGTATCCCCCTCTTGAAACTGGTGGGCTCCTGAACACCATAATACCCTGCCACTGTTGAGTGGCATCTCAATATCCCCACACTTTTTTCAAAAAATTTTCTTTTTAAATTCCTTTCCTCTTGACCATTATCCTGAAAATCCTTTATTACTTCTTCCCTGCCAAATTCAATTGATTCCCCCCTTTCTTTACAAATTTGAGTGAGTATTCCTTCCAGAGTATGCAATTCTTTCTTTTGATTCAATCAGCCATGTCTTGGGATGTGGCCTTGGGATATATCCCAGAATAAAGGCCATTGAGCACTTGTGCTCAAAAATTGGTGCCCAATGAGTATATGACTTGTACTCATTGGCCCAGACTTAATCCATTCAATGAACCTCCAAGGGGTCTTGTCCCCATGATCCAAGGAATTGGCCTCAGGCAGCCCTCCCAGTGGGTTTTGGACTGTGGCCTCCATCTTGAGTGATCTTGATGTATCTTGCTTTTTATGGCCTTTTTTGGCCTTGCTGGGTGTTTTGGTGATTAGGGCAATTTTTTGATTTTCTGGGTTTTTTGGCCATAATAGGCCTTTTTGATGTCTTGGGGTCCTACGGTCCGCGGACCGTACGCCGCGGTCTGCGGTCCGTGGGCCGTGGACCGTACGCCGCGGTCCGTGGGCCGTGGGCCGTACGCCGCGGTCCGCGGTCCGTGGGGGCTATTGGAGGCCCCCAGGACCAAAATGGAGCCCCTGGGCCCAAATTTACTGGGGACCCAGGGTGACCAAGGGGCCCAAAAATGGCCCCATTCCAAATTTCACCATATGTGGCCTGGATCCATTGAAGGGGTCCAGGACCATCAAGATCTTGGCCTCCCCAAAGTTGCAGGGGAGGGCCTGGGTGATGAGTTCAGCCCCAAAGGGGTATGAACCTTCACCTTAGAGGCTTTGAGGTGGGGCATAATTGAGTTATGGCCCCAGTTCCTTGAGTCAAATTTCTTTTTCTTGATGTGGAGTGGAATGATTCTGACGTCTTGAATCTTCTGCTTGCACTTTCTTCAGTTATGAGTTCCAAACTGACTGAACTCACTGAATCTTCCCCTTCTGCACCGCCACCGTCTGTTCTTCATGGTTCTGGCGTCTTCAGTCGATTGTCTTCTCCCTCCATGGCGTCTTCTGGCCATTTTGACCCCTCCCAAACATATGATGGGTTCAGAGCAGTTGAAGTTCTTGATCCTGCCTGTACTGAGTGTTTGGCCAGGGGGAAGGATTGCTTTCAACATTACAATCCTCGATCGTCAAAATGCCATTTCTGCTTTATTGGGAAGAAGCCATGCCGCCGTACCGGATCAACTTTGTCCCAGGTGAGGAGGCACTTATGGAGTAGGAAGGATGGGCCTTATGGGCAGGAATTCCCCATTCTTGAGGAACCTACCCCTGATGCCACTTCTGGCTTTTCTCAATGTGAGTGATTTGCATTTCTTGGTTGAATTAATGCTGATATTTTGATGTAGTGACTGGTTCTAGGCAGAGGGATGTGGCCAGATGGACTAATGTTGGAGGGCCCATTCCGATTGGTGGTAGGCCCATCCACTACAGCTCAGAAATTCCCATTTCAAGGACCAATGCTGATGGAGTGGTGAAAGTAGTGAAGAAGCTAAGAAGAATTGTTGATTCCCCATCAGATCCAGATGCTGAAGGAAGTGATGAGTTGGATGGTGAAGAAGTTCAAGTTATTCCTCATTCAAGTGGCCATCCATCCAGCAATTCCTCTTCTCAGCCTCTTGCCAACCCCAGATTCCAAAGCCAAGTGGTTCCCAGCACTCCAAGAACCTTCCAACCAATGCTTGCTTCAATTCCTACAACCCTTCCTCCTCCATCACCAACTACTTCTCACACCACCAGGCCTGCCTTGAATCCAGCAGTAGGACCATCTCCAGTTCAACAGCCCAGAAACTCACCCATAAACACCTCCCGTCAACTCCAACCTGTGGCCAGCTCCAGCAGAAGAAGAGATGGGATGTCCCCTTTGCCGTTTCCTGCCGCTCAAGTATTCCAAAGAAGAGAACGTTGGCCTATCCGGGTTACCAGAGAAGATCCCAACGCGGCTAGTGAAAATCAAGATGCTGTGGCCAGATTGTTCAGGAGAGTTGACAGAAATAGCAGAGAGGTGATTATGTATGCCAATGACAGGACGATTCCAGGTACTGCTTCTGAAGAAATGGCTGCAAAATTTGCCTGGTATGAAGATGAGTTGATAAATGATTTCCAGAGAACTTTTGATGACTTGGGTAGAGATAACTAGTTTCCTTTTCCTTGTTTGTGTTTGGTTTGACTTCTATCCCCACTCTTATAACTACTAAAAAATAAAAAATAAAAAAGATAATGGAACCTCCCAATACATGATTTGGGGAGGGGATGCTGCTGCTTTAAAGAAATAAAAGAAAGAAAATTATACAAGTAAAGAAAGAAAGAAAATAATAAGAGAAAATGAGAGTAAAGAAAGAAATAAAGAAAATTTCCTGATGGCTGGTCCTTCTTGTGGTGAGTTGCTTGATTCTGGCCAAGAAGTGTCTGAAAAACAAAAACCAAGCATTTGATGCTCACAGAGTGGCCAAGGTGATGTTTTACAAGAAGTAGAACCCTCAGGGATGCATACCAGGAGATGGAACTTACTTTCATAACTTCCACTCCCCACCAAGCACCATAAAACTGAAAAGAATTGCCATAAATGACTTCTGAGATGAATTGCCATAAATGACTTCTGAGATGAATTGCCATAAATGACTTGAAGTAAATGAATGTCTTGAATTATGATGATTGGCGTAAAATGAAAAGATAATAAAGAAAGAAAATGAAACATAAAGAAAGAAACATTGGGCCATATCTTGATAAGGTCCAAATCGGAGGGTATTGATGTTGTATGCTTCCTGAACCTGTCCAAAGATTTGACAAGTGCTCACAAAGTGGCCAAGGTGATGCTTACAACAACATATGGGTAGAATACCCCCTTAAAGGTGCATGCCAGGAGAGGAACTTACTTTCATAACTTCTTCTCCCCACCAAGCACCATAAAATCAAACTCTTGAGGTATTTGGACCAGGCTTGTCTGGATACAATGAGTGGAAATCCTTGACAAGGTCTGGTGAGTTGGTAAGGTTGGAAGCTGGTTCCCAAGTGGTTCTTTCTGGGTCTTCACTGAATCCTTTCCACTCTACAAGATACCATAATTTACCTCTTTTGAGTTTTGAGTCCAGAACCTGAGCCACTTCCCATTCTTCTTGCTCTTCCACTAAAACTGGTGGTGGCGGCAATTGATGACGATTTGGGATAGTTGAATGCTTGACTGGTTCTAATAAGGACACATGGAATACAGGGTGAACTGTCTTCCATTGCTGAGGCAACTTGAGGTGATATGCATGGCTGCCAATCTTCTTAAGAACTTCAAAGGGTCCCAACCATCTTTCTGATAATTTCTTGGTGGGTCTTGTTGTCTTGATGTTCTTGGAAGCTAGCCATACTTTGTCCCCAGGTTGGAAATCAGGTGGAATTGCCCTATTTCTATCTGCATACTTCTTGAATCTCCTTATTGCTGACTCTAATTCTTCTTTGACAACTTGCTGTACTGATTGGAGTTTTGTTGATAACTTTCCAGCAGGTGAGTCTTGAGAAATATGGATTGAGTCAAAGCTGGGATTTCTTCCATAAATGGTGAAAAAAGGTGATTGCTTGGTTGATGAATGTTCTGCATTATTATAGGCAAATTCAGCCAGAGGGAGCCAGGTGTACCAGTCATCTTGATGATAGCTGACATACATCCGAAGGTACTGTTCTAGTATCTGATTTACCCTCTCTGTCTGTCCATCTGTTTCAGGGTGGAAAGCAGTTGAAAGATCTCTTGATATCTTGAGCTGCTGACACAATTGAGTCCAGAATGATGAAACAAATAAGGATCCTCTATCACTGACAATACTGACTGGGAGTCCATGCTTGGAAAATACATGGCTAATGAATATTTGAGCTAAATCCAGAGCAGTGATTGTGCCATAAGTTGGAATGAAGATTGCCATTTTTGAGAATCTGTCCACAACTACTAAAATTGAATCAAAGTTGTTGGACAGTGGCAATTGAGTGATAAAGTCCATTGATAAGGAATTCCAAGGACCAGATGGAATTGAAAGAGGCTTGAGTAATCCAAACTTCTTGTGATGGATGTTCTTGTTTCTTGAACATTGCTGAGATGAGGACACATAGTCCTTGATGAATTGATTCATGCCAGCCCAATAAAAATCCCTCTTGATGAGTTTGAGGGTCTTCTGCTGGCCGGGATGGCCAGCCAATGGTGAGTCATGACGCTTTTGAAGAATATTGAGTTGAAGTTCTTCATTGCTTGGGATTACCACTCTATCTTTGAATAATAATAACTTGGCTTGAGGTTCAAGAGAATAATCTGGAACTGATTCACCTCTTGCTAGTTGCTTGAGTATTTCTTTATAGTCTTTGTCTTGCCATACTTCTTTTTGAATCTTGTCAACTAAATCTGAGAAAATTTCCACTTTGATTGAGAAGAATCTTGACTCTTGAATTCCATCTTGCTTAAGTACTTGATGAAGATTTTGAGGATTCTTGATGATGAAGTCCACCCCCCTCTCTGGGTACACGTCGTCCCGACGTGACAAGACATCTGGTAAAGTGGCCAGCCTGCCTGGGCGGTAAGTGATAGTGAAATGAAACTCAGAGAGAAACTCAGCCCAGCGGGCCTGACGACGAGTAAGAACTTTGGAAGACATGAAATACTGCAAGGAAGAGTGGTCTGTCAAGACCTCGAAAGAATTGGAAAGAGAAAGAAGAAATGCTCTCCAGCGCTTGAGAGCCCAAACTATGCCAAGGAGTTCCTTGTCATGAATCTCATAGTTGAGCTCAGCTGGTAAGAGCTTGCGACTATCAAATGCAATGGGGTGCTTTCCAGAGTCATTCACCTGACTCAGTACGGCGCCCAATGCATAATCAGAAGCATCAGTCTCTACTATAGTAGGTAGAGAAGGATTAAAGTGAGATAAGATAGGAGCAGAGGTGAAAGCTTCTTTGAGTGCTTGAAACTGACTAAGAGCTTCCTCATTGAAGATGAAGGGAGAATCTTTTTTGAGAAGGGAAGTGAGAGAAGTGATTTTTTTGGAATAATTTTTAATGAAGCGACGATAAAAATTGGCAAAGCCAAGAAAAGATTGAAGAGCCTTGATGTTTTTGGGCTGAGGCCAATTGAGTATTTGCTGAACTTTTGAAGAGTCCATCTTGAGGCCATCACTTGAAACAACATAGCCCAAGTATTCCACACTTGAGGCATGTAATACACACTTGGAGGCTTTGGCAAACAAATTATTGTCCCTCAGTCTTTGGAGGACAGAGGCCACATGTTTGACATGTTCCTCCTCAGAACTGGAAAAGACCATAATATCATCTAAATAAACCACAACAAACACATCCAAGAAATATGCAAATATATCATTTACCAGATTCTGGAAAGAAGCAGGAGCATTGGTCAAACCAAATGGCATGACCAAATACTCATAACTACCACATTTGGTTCTAAAGGCAGTTAAGTGCTCATCCCCCTCTTTGATTCTCAGAAGGTTATATGCACCACGCAAATCTATCTTGGAGAAGATAGTGGAACCGTTGAATACGGTAAGAAGCTGGTTCATAGGAGGAACAGGGTATCTGTTCTTCCTAGTGACAGCATTGAGTTTGTGGTAGTCAACACACAAACGAAGACCTCCATCCTTTTTCTTGACAAAAAGGACAGGTGCTCCTGTTGAAGAGGAGCTTGGTCTAATGAAACCTTTCTCTACATTCTCTGAAATGTAGGCCCGCAGTGTTTCTGACTCTTGATTTGATAATGAGTAGATAACACCAATTGGAGGTAGAAGACCCTCCAATTCGATATGGTGATCACAGGCGCGGTGTGGAGGGAGTTTCTCTGCTTTCACCTTGGAGAATACATCCAAATATTGGTGATAAGCAGGAGGAACAACCTTCAACACAGTTTCAATTTCTTCTGGCTCTTCCTCCTCATCCCACTGCTCCTCCAGGGATGCATGAAAAGATAAGGGAGGAAGGTCAATATCCCCTTGGAAGAGATGAAGTGAAGATATGGCAACATCTTCTCCAACATCCTTTATCTCTTTGAAGACTTCATCTCTTGATGGAAGTAATGACTGAGAGGGAATCATGGAAGGGATATGGACAGAAGAAGGGATGGAAGGTGTCTTAAGTTCACCAGCCAGAGCAACACTGTTGACAGCAGTGGCTAAGTCATTACTAGTAGAAGGAATAATACCACTAGAATCCTTATGATTAGAATCATAGGTGATCAATCCATTTTTCCAATCAATAATGGGATTGAAATGGTAAAGGAAATCATAGCCCAATATCAGGTCTTCTCCCTTGGGTGAATCTATGATAAAGAAATCCCATTCAAAGCTTGGGAAGGAAGGCAAGTCAACTACCCACTTGGTATAATGGGTGATGAACAAGGCAGGGGATTCATTAGAATCCAAAATGAAAAGAGGAATCTTTTCAGGGAGCTCTGACAGAGTCAATGAGTACTTGAGAACAAAATTCTTTGCAATAAAAGAGTTTGTAGCACCAGAATCAATGAGAATACTATAAAAAATATCAGAGACAGAAGAAAAAATAAGAAATTTTAAAGATTTCTTGACACTAGTATTCAGAGTGCACAATTGTGCTCTTGAAGGAAATAAGTGAGAACCATTGAACACATCATGATTCCCACTCAGGCTTTTCCCTGCTTGCTAGGGAAGCCTCTTGATGATGACCCAGGCTTGTTCTGAGGTCTCTTGAAGCATTTTTCAATTGGGTGCTTTCCACCACAGTAAGTACACAACCCCTCTTTAATCCTCCTCTCCTTTTCAGAACCAATTAGTTTATTGTCCTTATTGAGGAGAGCAGCATGGGGCTTGTCCTTTGAAGATTGGAATTGCTTGCCCTTCTTGTTCTTCTTCTGGTGAGGCCTCTTTGAAGATGAGTTTTGAGGAGGCCTAGACCGATTGGATCCAATGACTGGAGGCTTCTTTTCTTGATTGCCACCCTTTTCCTTCTGCCTCTCATGATATCTTGTGTCTACTTCTAGAGTGACATCCATAAGTTCTTGAAGAGTATCAAAAGTTCCAGGGTGAGAAGCCAACTGATCCAATAATCTTGATGCCAATCCTCTTCTGTAAACATGGATATAAGCTCTTTCCCCCCAATCTCCAATTCTTGACATTAAGCTTCTGAAATCTGCTATGTACAAGGAAACATGACCACTTTCCTTCATCCTCAAATTGTCCAACTCTTGTTCAGCTTTCCTGACTTCATTGGGGTCACCAAACAGAGTGAATAACTGAGATTCAAACAATGGCCAATTATTGAGGAGGTAGGAAGGGTCTTCATTGGAAATATTTGAGAGGTAAGGTTCAATCCATTTGCCAGCTCTACCAGTGAGAAAAGAAGTTGAGTACAAAACCTTCTTCCTGTCAGAGAAGAAGTTTGCTGGATCATTATGGAAAATTAGTTGACAGGATTGGATAAATCCTCTCAACTTATGAGCTTGAGTACCATCAAAAGAATCAGGTGCCTTCATGGATGGAGTCTTGAAAGCAGGGGCTTTGGAATTGTCCCTGGGGGCAACTGCTTGAGTGAGTTGTCCCATGAATTGAGTCATCTGCTCCATCATCTTGAGGAGACTTGGATCAGTTTGAGAGACAGGAGGTTGACTAGAAAGGGCTAGATTAGAACCCTGAGGCACCTCTGGAGCATTTGCCAAGGCATCTGCCACTTCAGTTTCCCCAGAATCATCCTCTTCCACAGACTCTTCCCCCTCTTCATCTTCAACTTCCCCTAATCTTGCTCTTGCACCTTCAGACATGCCAGGGTAGCCACCCAAAAGTCCAGAAAAGGATCTTGATCTTCTAGATTTCATTCCACCTCTTCTTGAGGGTGCTGCTCCTTCCATTGGTGGTCCTCTGTCCAAGTTTGCACTCAGTTGATGAACTGATGGTGTGCGGTCAAGAGGAGCCCTTGCTGTAGGAGTGAGAACAGCTGGAATTTTCTGGGATCTAGTATTCTTGGCTGGGGGGCTATGCTGAACTGGCATTATGAAAAGAATCAAAGTAACTTGATGGTATTAAGAAGAATAATCAGATTTGGCCAAATCAATCACAATAAAATCTTGATGAATCTTGAGGAATCAATTCAAATCAACAATCAAATCAATTCAATCAATCAACAATCAATTCAAATCAAATATCAATAATCTTGAGGAAATCAATAATCAATCAATAATCAATCAATAAGTGTCTTCAATATGAAATCAAGTCTTGAGGAATCAATCAATCAGTTCAAAATCTTCGAAAATCGATTCAATATCTTGATGAGTTAAATCAAATCAATAATCAAAATCAATTCTTGAGGATCAATCAATATCTTGAGAGTTCAAAAGTCAATTAATAATCCAAATGAAATCCTGAATCAATAACCAATCAACCAATGAATCCCAATGAATAAACCAATCAAATAACCAATCAATTACTCCTGAATAAGACCTGAATAAAAAACACAGAGAAAATTTGATTTGATAAGAAATAAAATGAAGTGATGAAATGGTCAGCAATGATTAAGAAAGGAAAAGAATCAATTTTCATAAGAATGAAAAGAATGAGATGAAAATTGATAAGAGAATGGAAATTCATAAAAAATCATAAAAATCATAAAATCATGAAAAGGTCATCATTGATGAATGAGAGGAAATGAATATAAATGAATGAAAAGAAAGAATCAAATATGAGTTAATTAAATTAATGTCACAGGGGCTCTTCGAAGTGAAGAGGGCCTGGCACTCAGTAAACTGGGACTCACTTATGGAGGGCTCAAGGATAGGATAAGATGAGATACACTTGAAAGTGTTAAGATGAATTACTAAAAGAATAAATATGAGAAAAGCAGCAGCAAAAGAAATAAGAATAAGAAATAGAAGAGCCAACCACCAACAAGTCCAAGTCCACTGTTTCAACCTGTCAGAATGGAAAGAGAAGGGTTAATAAGGATATGGCCACCCAACTCATACTGTACAGGCGAAGAAAAGAAAAAAGGCAAAGACTAACTTAAGATTAAATAAATATAATACCCAAAAATATAAGGATAAGAATATTCAGATAATAATAAATCAACTAATTTAATTAACTGGGGAAAAGTCCCCAGGGGGGGAGAAAGAGGGGCTGGTATATGTGAGAATCACCAGCCCTGATCCAGAGAAGAATTTTCATGAGAATAATTGATTGTTGAATTGAGTCTGGCCAATACAGGTCTTGTACAGCTGTACAGGACCTGTACAAGAGGTGTGGTGTATTGGAGTGATCATACAGTTTCATACTGGTGTATTGAAACTGTATTAGGGTGAATCCATCCTGTACAAGTATTGACAGGCTGTATTGATGTACCAAACTGTATGCATGTTTCAGAATGAAGATTGCTGAAACTGACTGCTGATGCAGATACTGGATTTGCTGATTTGAGGTGTTTGAGTGGGTGTATGAATGAATACCCTTACCCCTGATGGATGGTTGTTACAACACCATACTACTAGAATGCCATGATAACATATATTCTGGACATCTGTCTGAAGACAGAAATATGGAAAGAATTAAGACATGTGCCTGGTGGCCATCTTGGAGAAAAGATGTCATTGAGTACTGTCACAGTTGTGATAGATGCCAGAAAGCCAATAAAGCTACTGGTAAAAGATTTGTTTTAATGATCCATATTCAACAACCAAGTACCCCTTGGGAAGTTGTTCACATGAATTGGATAACTGCCTTACCACCTGGAGGTGATAAAAGTTACAATGCATGTCTTGTTATTGTGGACAGATATATTAAAACACCAATCTTTTTACCATGTCACAAAGATGACACAGCTATGGATACTGCTCTTTTGATCTGGTATAGAGTAATATCCCATACTGGTCTCTTTAAAAACATTATTAGTGACAGAGACCCAAAATTTACATCAGCCTTATGGACAAATTTACATAAGCTTTTGGGTACAAGACTATCATTCTCAACAGCCTACCATCTGCAAACAGATGGACTGGCAGAAAGAATGATTCAAACCCTTGAGGACATGATAAGAAGATTTTGTGCTTATGCCCTGGAGTTTAAAGATTCTGATGGCTTTACCCATGATTGGTGTACTCTTATACCAGCATTGGAATTAGCCTACAAGACCTCCATCCATACTGCAACAGGCAAACCTCCTGCAATGTTGGAAAAAGGATTGAACCCCAAACTTCCAATTTATACTTTGAAAAAAGATCTGATTGATATTCATCCAGCTGCTTCAAGCTTTAAGCTATTGCTTGATAAAGTAAGACATCATGCAAATCAAAGCATGAATTATTCCTTTGAATATGCTAAACAGAAATGGGATAAAAGTCATAAGACGCCAGAATTCAAAGTAGGGACTTAATACTAGTTTCAACCTTGAGCTTTAATAACATTAAAGGCCCAAATAAATCAAAAGATTCCTTTGCAGGACCATTTATTATTAAAGCCCTTCGTGGGAAAAATGCAGTACAGGTAGAACTGTCAGGAGAACTGGAAAACAAACCTCCAACTTTCCCTGTCAGTCTAGTAATGCATGACACTTCAAGTGATAAGGAATTATTTCCTTTGAGAAATGAAACACCCTTACAAGTACCCCCACTAGATCAAAGTGAGGAGAAAAAGGTACTAAAAGTCTTGAAAGAGAGAGGACTTAGGGGAAAAATGAAAGAGAATACTTAGTCAGGTATAAAAATCCACAACATGAAGATGAATGGATTGTAGAAAGCAAAATACCTGATTCCCAAAAGTTTCTCCAAAGGTTCAGACATGAGAGAAGAATGCTCAATAAAGTTTGAATTGTGTGCTTTACATACTTAAAAAAGTATAGGTAGAGAGGTTGGACAGTGGATTATACCCCTCCAAAATAACTTGGGGGTATACTACAAAGGAAAAATTGTGGTACAATTTTTTTTGGTGGTAGGGAATGTGAGCCTGTGAGGTATGTATAACATACCCATAAGGCCACCAATAACTTTATACACAGTTAAAATTGTCTTCAACAGAATTTTTAATTGAATTTAAAATAAAAAATAACAAAAAATAAGTATAACCTTTTTTTGGATAAACAAAGCTATAACTATTATGTCATTTCTGGATTCTACACCAAAAATAACCTAGGGTTCATCCATAAGGTGTCATACCCAAAAACAATTATTTCTTATGTTATTAGAAGATTTAAGAATCTCACACTACTAATGTAAATTTTTTAACATTTTTTTAAAATTGTTAAATTTAAGCTTAAATAAGCTTAAATTTAAAGTTGCATAAGGTTTATGCAAACTTACCAAGATTTTAGTTAACATTGAGGTGTGGTGAATATTTACTGAATTGGCTAAGGATTTTCCATACAGAATGTAAATCCTGAGTGAGCTCAATTTAAAAGGGTTTAAGGCCATAGTATGGCTTTAAATAAATAAAAAGGCAAAATCCACACAAAAAGGTGGGCCAAAGGAAATAGAGCTGGGGTACCCAGCTTTTTGGATCTGCAACGATTCAATTAAGGTTGTCCACCTGTATTGGAGGATTTTCAACCTTATTTAAACTTTAAGAACAGACTTTGATCCAACATTAAAGTATAAACTGGTTTTATCCCAAATTAGACAGGAATTTCAAGCTGCCAGAGGGTAAATCCCAATATGCAGGCTTGAATTCAAGGTTTTAATAACTTTCAAAGCTTAAATAAGCTTAAAGCTTTAATGTTACAAGCATTAAAGCCTTATCAAAACTTAAGGTTTGGTGTGTATTGCTATTTTACATGAAAAAATAGCAATAACTTCAAAACTTCATTAAAAATCCAATTCTTAATGGATTTTCTTGAAGATTTCACACAGCTTACAATTTAATACTATCTACATATAAATTAAATTTTAAGTATCTTTTATAAATAAATTTCCTGGGTAATTAGCCTGTAAATTTACTCTTTTAATTACAGCTCAAATAAAATTATAATTTCTTTAAAAATTAATTAAAAGTTGAGTTTAAGAGATTTCTTCTTGAAACTCTATTTTTAAGTTGTTCATGTGATGAACGCTAATAAAAATAAGTTTATTTATATTGAAAACTTAAAATAATTAGTTTAAATGAGGATTAAAGTTATATGGAGTTCAGAATAGCCCTGTTAGCTTTAAATTGGACTTAAAATTAAGTTACCTTAAGTTAAGAGCTTTATTTTTAAGCATGGTTTTTCAGTTTTGACCTGAGCACGCCCTCTATATCCATTATTAATCATGAGAGCTGCTCTGAAGACATAAAAAGAGTCTTTTCATCACTGTTTTTGTCCATTATTCATTATCAATCCAATCATATTAGAAATTTAAACAGATAAAGTTTTATTAAATATAAAATCTTATTATTAAAATAACTCTTTAGTTTCTTTATTCTTTATTAATTAAAATTAAAGAATTGAAATCATAGAGTTTAGATTATTGTTGTAATCACCAATAATACATTTCATCATATAAAATAAATCATCTTAAATATCTTATAAAAATCCACAAATTCCTCTTAAAAACTCTTTCATCTTAATTTTTATTATAAAAGTTGTTTTATCTTTGAGATTATTGATTTTAGGCGTGTTTTTAACTTATAATTATTATTTAATATGATAACTGTTGCTGTTTGACTTGTTGTATTGAATAAATCTTATAAATAAGTTTTCTCTAAAGATCTATACTTTTTTTATCTAGTATTAGTTTTTCTATATAGAATTTTTATTCTATAAGAATTATTTCTGCACAGTGTGTGTTTAATTCTTTTATGAATAATATTTATATTATTTATAAGTGGTTAATATTCATATTTTCCATGTGTAATTGTCTCAAAAGAGCTTTACACTTCTTATTGTTATAATTGTTAGTGACTATAACAATAATAGAATAATTATAATTTATTATAATTATTATTATTTTTTATTATTATATTTTGATAATAATAATTAAATTTATTTTTTTTATGTAATTATTTTTAATAATTATATTTGAATTTGTGGTTATAATATTTTGTTATATTATATATTTCTACTGAGGACAGTCCTAGTACTCTTGATTTTGCTACTATTATCAAGAGTTTCATAGACAAACCTTACATGGGCTCTCAAAAGGTATAAATAGAGGGTCCCTCTCCCCCCATTCACATCACAAGCACAGGAAAACTCATCCCTCACCTGGAAGGTAGTCCAGTATATTATAGTAAGTTTACTTTCCCACCAGCCAAGCTCAGTGGAGATATAGTGTTAAAGCTTGCTCAGTAGTTCAGCTCTGTGGAATTGTAGTATTGAAAAAGAAAAAATTATCCAGTACCCAAGGTTAAGGTTACTACTATAACAAAATATTTTATCAAGTAAAATTAACAACATTTATCAAGATTTAAAATTAAACTTACCCCTTTAAACATTCAATATAAAATAAACTCACCTCATAAGTTTAACAAAGACATTTTCAACCTATTATTAGACCCTCTGAAGAAATAAGAAACCTTTAAAAAAATTATTTTACTCTTTTGTAAATTTACCTTAACAAAATTATCCTTATCCAAACATGACACTTTTCAGAAAAACTTAAATAAACCATCATACCAAGCTTTTATTACCAAGAAGAAACCCTCACCCCAGTTTCACTGAAAATAAAAAATATACAGATAAGTATTCAATTCAAAATATCAATTTCACTAAAATTACTGACATTAAATTTCTTATTATATATGAAATAGGTCTTATTTGAAACTGCTAAAGTTTGTCTTATGCAGTTGTAAAGCCACTTACTCATTTTATTTTTAGTTTGTGAGCTCCAAGGAAGATTTTGTTCAGTATTTTAGGAGGGTCAGGCAATACACCCTTGGCACCCTTGGTTACAGGAGTTTGTAGTAATTCAAAACTAGTTGCCTAGGATTTCTCCCTCCAGGTACTGCCTCATTTCAATCCCACACAAGAGGAGTTCCCACATCTGGTGTCCTAAGAGTGGCACCTTCAACCTCAACTTTCATAAAAAATTCAACTTTATTGAAAGTAAATAATAAAAAAAACTACCCCAAAAATATCTTTTTTATAAAAAAAACTGGAGTAAAATAATCAAAATAAGTCAAAAGCATCATCTCAAAGATCTCAAAGATCAACTCACTCTGACCATTACTATTATCCACCAAAGCAAGAGACAGAATTGGGAGAGGAATCATGAATATATTCTAGTTTTACTATTGCAAAACCAAGAACCAATAGAAGATACTTGAAGTTTGTGGAGAAATGTTTCCTTTTTCTCCTTGAAAGAAATCAAATAAATAACTCAAAACCAGAATCAAAGAATGAAATAAACCAATCAAAAATTGATAAAGCTTCATCATCAAAATTATCTTCCAGTATTGAAGAAATCAAGGAAGAAAAGCTAAATAAAGAGACTGTTGAAGGACAGGAAGAAATATCTTCAACACACAGAATTAATCAGAAAATACTGGAAATGCAATAATAAGTACTAGCACTAATAAAAAGGAAGTAAAAAATGAATCATCAGGTTATACTCCACAGAATAGTCCACTTGAAAAACAGAACACCCTTCCAGCATCATTCAGGAAACATGGCTCCCCTTAACCCTCCCCAAGACCCATGGCAACAACAACTTTTACAGAACAAGGACCAAGTACCCTATCAAGAGGAGTAAAAATTTCTTCCCAAACCCAATCTCCATTAAATCAGGAAATACCAAGAAACACTACTCCAATAATGGAGATTAGGGCCAAGGACTATAACTTGTGGTTTTATGGAAAAGATTTTGAAAGATTTTGTTGGAGTATTCCACCGTTGAAACGGTGCTTTTCATTTTGCCTTTTACAACTTATTTCTACTTTTAGTATTTGTACTTTTAATTGAACAAAAGTAAAAATACTTTTGTTCATTTTGTCATTGTACATGTTTTAGTAAAAAGCACTGTACTCTTTAGTATTTAAAGAGACAGTCCTTCGTTGTAACTAACTACATGAAATTAATAAATAAAAAATAATTAGAATTGATTTTATCGTCGTCATCGTCGTTGCTTCGTTATCGTATTCTCAACACATTATCAGTACCAATTGCTCAGCAATTGGGACCCTTTTTGTTTAAAGTATTACATTCATCGTCTTTATCGTTCTTGTTGTATCGGCTGTGTGAACCCAGAGGAACACGACCTACTGGTTGTATCCCAGCATCCAATTTTTGTCGTACTCGTATCGGTTGTGTGAACCCAGAGGAAAAAGACCTACTGGTTGTATCCCAGCATTTCGTCTCCTTTTTTTACTATTGTCATCATGTCGTCAAACAACTTGATTAGTCGTCTATTACTAACTTCTGACAATTATTTCACATGGGTAACCATGATGGAGTCAGAGCTAGATATTATTGGAGCCTTGGACCTGATTTTAGGAACTGATCAACAGTCCAGAGAAATTCAAGAGAATCTCAATCGCAAGGCCTATAACTTGATCATTCGATGCTTAAATGAAGAAAATATTTCATTTGTCTCAAGTATGCTCAGTGAAGACAATAAAAGAAACGGACAGGTCCTATGGAATATGTTAAAAGAAAAATATATGTCCAATGACATTTCAAGTCAAGCTTTAGCATTCACAAAATTCAGTCAAGTAAAATTTACAACAACATTAGATTTTATTCAAGAAATTAGAACTACGGTTAGCAAGATGCGATTAGTAGGGTTTAAATTGGAAGAATCTGCATTAAGTATTATGGTGCTCAGCAAATTACCAGCAGAACTCGACTCTTTTGTACGAGTAATGTCCCATGGATTTCAGAACAAAGGACTTGACTTCATTCTCAAAAAGCTAGAACAAGACTACGTACAATTCAAATTGAATGAAGATGCTCGTGAAACTGCAACAGCACTGTATAGTCAAAAGAACAAGAAGTTCTGCAATTTTTGCAAAATGAGGAGTCACATAGAAGAATACTGTTGGAAGAAACATCCCAAAAAAAGGCCAACAAACCTTACTTCCCAGACTGATGAAGAGGATGAGCCCTCAATTGCATTCTAATGTACACCGTCTCAACAGTGAGGGGGCATGTTGGAGTATTCCACCGTTGAAACGGTGCTTTTCATTTTGCCTTTTACAACTTATTTCTACTTTTAGTATTTGTACTTTTAATTGAACAAAAGTAAAAATACTTTTGTTCATTTTGTCATTGTACATGTTTTAGTAAAAAGCACTGTACTCTTTAGTATTTAAAGAGACAGTCCTTCGTTGTAACTAACTACATGAAATTAATAAATAAAAAATAATTAGAATTGATTTTATCGTCGTCATCGTCGTCGCTTCGTTATCGTATTCTCAACAGATTTATCAAGTTGAAAGTATTGCTGAAATTGAATGAGCAAGTGGAAGAGACATTGAAAGACAAATAGCATTTTGGACCAAAGTGAAGGAATAAGCGATTATGTTGAAGGAGTTCCAGGATATGAAAAAGACTATTGGGATCAATTGAAAGTGGATATGAACAGAAGATGGCGAACAGTGTCACCTGAAAGAAGATACAGATTATGCTCAATTACTGATTTATTTACAAAAACTCAACAAGAAGGTGGAGTAAGAAATACAACACAGTGAATAAAGTTCATTGTGGAATATGAATTAATAATCACTTACCTCAAAAGATAAAAGTACCTTTGAGGTGAACTCAACCACAATCAAGAAATATTGGCCAGCCTTTCCACAAGTGTTCAAAAATCAATTTACAAAGAAATGATCAAGGACAGAGCTATGATTCAAGCCTTGGATGGAGGTTAAATCATTACCAGATTGGAGATCTTGAAATTATAAATTAAGCGGGACTTTGAGGCCAAGGTACTTATTCAACAAAAAGAATTTTTTAAACCAAAACCTCTAGAAAAGAAGACAAGATTTGGGGATGAAGGCTGGGATTCAAAGTTAAAACAAGTAAAAGAGCTTACCCATAAAAGAGAGAATCCTCCAAAACCAGAACCTCAACTTGAAATGAGGGAAAAGAATCTGGAAGAGAAGTTTTAGATCAACTCAAAACATTATCAGAGGCAGTTAATCCACCAGGAAGGAACTGGAACAATTGTAAGATGTGTCGATGAAACTGTTGATAATATTACTATCAATCAACAATTCTATGACTGTTCTTATGAAATATAATAGTAAATATTACTATAGCCACAATTGAATAAATAATTAATTAATTATTTCTTTTACTTGTTACACACTACTAGTGATTATAATGAATCAAAATGGATTTATAACAGTATTAAAACAACATATAGTTGATTTATATGATTTCACGTCTTTCTGAATGATTCTTAAAGAATAAAACACTTAATAAAAGCTTTAACTAATACTTACTTGTTGGTAATAAAGGTATAATTGAATAATGTGATAGTTTGGAGAAAACAGCAAGATGAGGCCTCTTTTAAGTCAACAACATCTCAAAGAGGCGTGCCATGGAGCAAACTAAAAAGGCCAGTGAGTGAGAAAGCAATAAACCTTTTTGGATTTCTGATTGCATTATCTTTTGTCATGTAAGATGATCATAATTACAATATTGAAGCTTTTGCGTGACTACCAACTCAAATATTGTTAAGAATGAAAGTAGTACCAACTGTAATTCTTCCTTTATTCCAAAATATTAATTAATTTCTCAAATTTATCAATGTTGTTGGAAATTTCATTGGGGAGTGTATTTTCTGTGAATTTTTTAAAAATTCAGTATTTCACGTGGAATCATCAAAAATGGACTATGAGTAAAACTTTTAATTTTACTCATAAAAAGTATCATTCTTTTTGGTTTTATATGAATTATACAGTTCTAAATTTGTGCTTAAAGCTTCAGAAATATTCATTAAGAATTGTATTTTGAATGAATTTTTTAAGTTTTTACCTCATTTCTACATAGAATGGCAAATAGTACTATATCGCTGGTTGTTATGAGGTAAATCAATGGATAATAGTCCAAAAAGGGTTTTAATTACTCTTCTTGGTTTTATAAATGGAAAGTCATTAAGAATTGACATGGTTACAGGAGTATAAGTTGCTCTTTACCTCCTTGGGACGTCAAAATAGCAGCTTATTTGCTATTTTCTTATGATATAATGAAGTTTTGACTTGGTCACCAAGCTAACAAAAGGTTTTAGTATACTCATTGGGTCAGGATCAGCCATGGATCCAAGCTTTAGAGCTTTCCACTCCTCAGAGGCCTCAGAAGTTGGGTACCCTGGCTCTCTCTGATGTCTTTTGTCCCCCTTGACTATTTTTTTTTACGTCAAAATAAAAATTTAGGCTCAGTGAGATATCCACTATGGGTGTAACAAAGGTGTATGTAGGAATACCATAATATTAAGTGCCACAAACATGCATAACACTATGCTTAGTGTATATGTAACATTGGATTTCTCACATTCCCATTATTTTGGCATGAAATTGAGAAAAACAAAAGTTTTTACGGATCATTTATGGGGTATTGATGATGTGGTATTGAAGTATTTTCCATATTGCCACTTCAAAGAGTTGATTTGAGCTTATTCACTCTATGGAGCTACCCTAGGTGAAATTCTCTTTAGAATCCAAATCTGGACTTAAATCCATGGATTTATGTACTAAATAAAAGGTTATTCATCTTTTCTGAAATCAAAAATGATGAATTTTGAATATATTCATGACTTATGGGTTATGCATTGTTCAGAATTCATTTTTAAGATAATTGTGGCCTGTTTGGGTATGTAAAATATACCTCAAGGCTCACATTCCCTCCCACCACAAAAAGAAAATTGTACTACAATTTTATCAATGGTATCAAGAAGAAAAAGGCCCCAAAGGGGGTTAATGTCCACTGTCCCATGGCTTTACATTACTCTGATTAAGTATTTTAAAGCACATTTATAGACATATTCAGGCTTGTGGCCTTCTTTCATGTCTCAATCTTCTTAAGAGTTTATCTGAGTCAGGTATTTTTGATTCTGCCAGCCATTCATCTTCATGTACTGTATTTCTATATCTGACAAGATGTTCTCTTTGATTTTCACCCCTCAGTCTCCCTTCTTTAATGACTTTCTTTTTCTTTTTGTCTTCACTCTGTTCACTGGTGGTACCTTAAAAGCAGTTGGGTTCCTTAAAAGAAACAATTCTTTTCTAGATGGTTGATAAGGGTTTATCAAGCTGACTGAAAAGGTGGGGTGTTTATTTTCAAATTCACCACTCAATTCCACTTGAACTGCATTGGTTCTAAGCAAGGAAACAATCACAAAAGGTCTTACATAATAATATCAAAGTTTGTTTGGGTCTTTGATATTATTTAAATTCAAGGTTGAAACCAGAACAAAGTCCCCTACTTTGAAGTCTGGTACTTTATGACTCTTGTCCCACTTCTGTTTTGCATAGTCAAAAGCATCATTCATACTCGTTTTTGCATCATGTTTTATGTTATCAAGAATCATTTTGAAGCTGCATGTAAGGTTTGACTATGAAACAATAAGTAAAAATTACTAATTTATTACTTATTGTACTCTGAATGTCCTTATGAATTGAATAAATAAGATTAAAAATATAATAATAATAAATAATTATTATTATTATGGCGTAAAATAATTATATTATTAAATAAATATAATAATATAATTTATATTATGAAAATATAATATAATAAATAAATATATTAATATAAAAGGATTAGTATATTTAAAAAGCTCTTTATTATTGTTACCAACAAATAATAAAGGCGTAAAAAATTGCTTTTTATTAATAAAAAACAATTAATAACAATAATATTACTAATATTAAAGTTATGAATTAATATAAATACTATTTATATTAATTAAAGAATTATTAAGAGAGTAATAATAGAGAAATTATTATAATAAGAGAAAATAACCTACTTTTAACACATAATATAATAATTTTGAAATATTTTATGCCAAAAAATATAAATACAACTTTTTCAAATTGTATTTACAATAAAAATAAAGAAAATTACAAATTATTCTGGATTTTAACGTGGAAATGAGTTTTTAAAAAGATTTTTAGCAAAAACAATTAAATAAATGATTTAATCACATCAAAATAGATGATTACAACAAGGTGGTCTTTGGTCTTTAATAATATAATAGTTTTATATATAAAGAATAAAGAAATTACCTTTGATTTAATTGATTTAATGTGTTTGATGCATCTGAGGGGAAAATAGAGTAAAAAGAGCTCTATTTATAGTAAATACCTCCCTCCTGGAGTCCAACAGGCTTCTAGTAGACGTGTACTGATCATACCCACTGGAAATGATCAATATTTTAAGGTTTGGAGATGATTACATCATTATCAAACCATATTACATCATCATTACACCATTATTTAGAGTTATCACTATACCTCTAGGTTTGATGACTTCAGAGGCTTGGCAGAACCCCAAATTTCGTGGATTTTATTAATTTTAATGATAAACTAATAGTATTCACCAATTTTATCACTCTTAAGACTGTTAAACTTAAATTAAGGTCACTGTGAGTGATCATAACTGCTCAAATTAAGCTCAAACTTTGATCCTCAATAACTTTTGAGATTTACACGCTACAGCATTTCAGAGAGTGAATTCTGATAGCCTGGAATAACCTTATTATGCTTCCAAGAGCCTTTCATTACATCATCAAAAATCTAATTTTGATGATTTTTCTTATAACTCATCTTTTCTGTTGAAATTCAATATTTTAAACTTCAAACCTTGATTTCAGGGGGTTATACCCTGAATTTAATAATAAAAATTACATCATTCTTCACTAATGAACTAGTAGAATCCAAATGTATACTTTTTTTTAAGTTTGGAATACTTTCACAACAAAGTGGTCAACAGCTCTGTTGATTTTTATCAATATTTCATAATGGGTTTTAACCTTGTTCATAATTTGTAAAATAAAGTTCATATCTGTGTTCTTACAGTAATTACGTGGTAAACTTATTTTTGGTTCATCATTCTATCATGTATAGTTTAGGAGATATTAGCTATGATCCTTGAATATATGCGTTGACCAAAAAAGTGCATATATTCAGGTTAATTCCTTGAGTATTAACTTTGGAAATTAGCTTATTAATTGTTTTATGTGTTGATTTCTGTGGGGAATCTATTGGTACAATTTATTTCACATGCTGTCTCATTAGTTCTTGAGATAAATGAGGCTTTATGGTTTTTATAAAGTATTATACCTTATAATTCATTAAATATTGACTTTACAGATATGCTATGAAAATGTTATATGTGTATTTTACCATGGGGAATCCAGTGGTATAATTTATTTTACATGTTGATTCATTGGTTTTTAAGTTAAACCAATTTTTGTACCAATTTATGGTATTTTTTGTATATTTAAGTAATTATTTTTAATGTATAATTATTCTAAGTAATTTCATATAATTATATTAAAGGTATAATTATTCTGAGTCTTTTTTGTGACCTTATTGGGTATGTGGTCATATCTCAAAGGCTCACACTGCAAGCTGTAGGATAAATGTCAATAAAGTCTTCCCTCAGTGTATCTGCTGGGAGTCTTGGATTTCATCCTTTTTCTAGAATAGCAGGAGTTTGGCCTGTAGAAGAATGGATGATGTCTTATATACCAGCTTCTATGCATGTATTAAAATGCACCATTCATGGGTAAAGCCATCTGAGTCTTTGAATTTTAACCCATAAGCACAGAGTCTCCTGATCATGTCCTCTAAAGTTTGAATCATTCTCTCTGCTAGTCCATCTGTCTGACGGTGAGGTGCTGTTGAAAATGATAACTTAGTCCCAAACAATCTGTGAATATTGGTCCAGAATGCAGATGTGAATTAGGGATCTCTGTAACTTATGATATTCTTAAATAATCCTGTATGGGAAAGGACTCTACTCCATAGAAGAAGAGCTGTATCCATAGCAGTGTAATCCTTATGTCATGGTAAGAATACAGGATTTTTGATATATTTGTCTACAATTACGAAAAAAGCATTATAACTTCTGTCACCACTTGGAGGAAGTGCTGTGACCCAATCCATGTTAAAAACTTTCCAAGGGGATTTTGGTTTCTGAATATGAATCATCAGTCCAACTTCCTTGCCTGTACTCCTGTTTGCGTTTTGGCATCTATCACAGGTATGGCAATATTTGATGGTTTCGTTTCTCAAAGATGGCCACCATGCACAGTTCTTCACTTTTTCAAGTGTTCTGTCTTCTGAAAGGTGTCCGGAGTAGATTATATCATGGCATTCATGAGGAATGGTATTGATAAGCAATCGGCTACACAATGTCATTACACAAGAAGGTTTGGTTCTTTGGAAAACTATTGCATCAAACAAGTGAAATCTTCCTTCAGAATAGGAATTCTTCAAAAATTCATCCAGTGCATTGACTAAAGATGTATCTTTGCAGTCTTTATCTAACAAGAAAGTAAATATATGGAAATTCTTGTCTTGCTTAGAAAATTCTCTGACCTCTTAAAAGAATTCAGTCCAAATATCAACTATGTTAATTCCTTCAATTGTAATCTGTGGTTCTGCTTCCAAAGGTACATAAGCTGCATTATCAGGAGTATTGGCTACTGCCTACCTGCTAAGTCCATCAGCATTTTTGTGAATGTTTCCTGCCTTATGAAATATACTCATGTTACCTCTATATTCCTGAATGGCTATTTGACATCTCAAAATATTTCTGTTGGAGTTTTCATGTTAAGAAGTGATTTCATGGCATTACAGTCAGAAATCACTTCAAAAACACTGCAATCAAGATAATAGTGTAATTTCTCAAGTGCCCATACCAAGCATAAGCATTCCATCTGTCTTGAAACATATCTGGCTTCTGTTGGTTTGATTTGTATTGAGATGTAACAAACTGCTCCCTCTGTAGGTTTGTCATTAATAATTTGGACTTGACTTAGGGCTTCCCCTAATCCATCTCCACATGCATTAAGGTACAATTCAAAAGGTATGTTCCAGTCAGTAATGAGGAGTAAAGGTGCTTCTGTAAGAGCTCTCCTTATCTTCTCATAAGCCTTAATTCTTTGTTGTGTCATCTCAAATACTGTTTGTTGATCACAGATTCTATAGAGTGACTTGGCTAGAATTTCAAAGTCTTTCAGGTGTTGCCTGTGATAACTGGAAAAGCCAAGAAAAGTCATCATTTCTTTCTTATTCTGGGGTATTGGCTTAAGTAACACTGCTGATACTTTATTTTTGTCAATAACCAAGCTTTTACCAGAAACAATGTGTCCTAAAGCTTTAATTTCTTCAAAGCCAAAATTAAATTTCTTGAGTGAAATCTTCATATTTACTCCTGAAAATTTGTCAAGTCCTCTTGAAAGTATTTCAAGGTGCAAAGACCATAAGTCAGAACATATGATAATATAATCAATATAACTTATAAGTCATCCTTCAGATAATTCTGTGGGGAAGATGGTATTCATGATTCTTAAAGATCAAGATGGTGCATTTTTAATACAAAATGGCACTCTAAGATACTCATAAATACCACAGTGAGTGATAATTCTAAGTAATTTCCTAGTTTTGGGCATCAAAACATTTTGATGAAAGCCTTTTAATGCATCAATTGATGTTATATACTTGGCTTTAGACAATTGAGTCAAGGTGTCTTGAATTCTAGGAATTGGATACCTATCTGGAACTGTGTAAGTATTCAATGCTCTAAAATCTCCAAACATCCTCAATTCATCATTATGCCAAGCAATAATAACCGGTGTTGTCACTTCAACTTCCTAATTATAGCGTACTTTTCTCAGTACACCAAGTTGGATCAACTATTGGATATGTTTTTCCAAGGCTTCTATAGCTCTGGGATTGGCTGGGTAAGCTGGTCTTCTAAGTACTGGAGGGTATGATATGTCAATATTAGGAGTAATATCAACTTCATGCCCTTTAATAGTTCCTAATGGTTCATCATCAGAAGCAAAGGCATTCTTATATGTGTATAGTACATCAATATGGTCATGCCTCATTCTGGGTGATAATGATGGATTAATTTGTGCTTAAACAAGTTTATTAGCTAAACTTCCTTCCTCATAAGTATCTTTAACAGAAGATATCACAGATATTTGCTTTGGAATATTGGAAAAAGCAAACATTTTGTCTTTTATTTTCTCCAATTGTGAAATATCTGTCTTTATGGTTATTGATGTCAATACCATAAATATTCAAGTAATCATTCCCAAGAGTGATGTGCTGAGATGTGCAATCGTCCATTACTACTATCTTAGCTTTCATTCTTACACTTCCTGCTGCCTGTGGCAATACAAGAGTAGTGTCCAATTTGCCTAAAGGGTACATATTATTACTGGTACTAATAAATTGTAAACCCTCTATTGGTAATAGATGGTTCTTCCATCCAGGGAAAATGGCTTGAAGATAATCTTTGCCTATACAAGTACAAAATGCCCCTGTATCCAAATTTGCTCTGGCTTCAATATGATTCATCAGGATTGATGTGATACAACATGCTCCAGCAGTGTACTCTTTACCTCTAGCAGGTTTGGCATTACACATTATGGCATACTGAATATTGATCAGGTTATGACAATCCTCACTGTACTGTGGTAAGTGAGTATGGACTTCTGTGACCTCAAAGAAAGCTGTAATTTTTTCAGTGGGATAGTCCTCTACTGGTGTATCCTCAAAGACTGCATAATCTATGTCAGATTCTTCTTTTGCTTCAGTGCACTGATGTCACAGGGGCTCTTGGATAGAATAGCAAGAGTGGCCTGACACTCAGCAATCAGGGAACTCACTTGGAAGACTCCAAAAGAATAAAGAAATAAGAGGAATCAACTCTGGAAGTTCTGACATAGTCAATGAATACTTGAGAACAAACTGCTTTGCAATATATGAGTGTGTAGCACCAGAATCAATGAGAATACTGTAAAAAACATCAGAAAGAGAAGAAAAAACAACGAACTTAAGAGAATTATTGGCACCAGCATTCAGAATGCCAAATTGTGCTCTGGAAGGAAAACTGTGAAGACCATTGAAAACAACATGGTCTCCACTCAGGCTTTTCCCTGGCTGGAAAATTGGCCTGACGGTTGGGTAAGCTTGTTTTGAGGCCTTTTGATACAGGACTCAAGATTATGCTTCCCACCACAATAGGTAAAGAGACCCTCCTTGATTCTTTTATTTTCAGAATTCATCAACTTGAAGCCTTTATTCAATAAAGAAGAATGGGGCTTGTCCCTCTTCTGGAAATTCTTCTTCTTTTGACTTGAGCTTGAAGAAGTTTGAGGATGAGAAGAATTTGACTTTGAGGTTTCTGGCTTCTTCTCTCTATGATGACTCTTTTCATTTTGCCTCTCATGGTACCTGGTATCAAGCTCCAGGGTAATATTCATTAAGTCTTGAAGAGAGTCAATTCTTGAAGGATGGGAGGCCAATTGATCCAATATCCTGGATGGCAATCCCTTCCTGAAATGGTGAATGAGAGCCCTTTCACCCCAATCTCCAATCATTGAAACCAAACTCCTGAAATCAGCTATGTATAGTGAAACATGACCACCTTCCTTCATTCTTAGTGAATCCAATTCTGCTTCAGCTTTTCTGACTTCATTCGGGTCGCCAAATAGAGTGAAGAGTTGAGATTCAAATAAAGGCCAATAATTGAGAAGGTAATTGGAGTCTTGATTGGTGAGATTGGAAAGATAAGGCTCAATCCATTTTGCAGCCCTGCCAATGAGAAATGAAGTGGCATAAAGGACCTTCTTTCTGTCTTGAGAGAAGTTTGCCGGATCCTTATGAAAGATTAATTGGCATGACTGAAGGAAGCTTCTGACTTTGAAGGGCTGAGTCCCATCGAAGCATTCTGGTGCCTTCATAGATGGAGTCTTGAAGGCAGGTGGTCTTGAGGATCCAGAAGAACAAGCTTCTTGAAGATTGAACATAATTTGAGTCATTTGCGGCATGATGGCCAATAGAGATGCTTCAGACTGATGAGAGACAGGCTGATTAGACTGGGCTAGAGTTGGCCCTCCAGTACCTTGGGATGCCACCACAGGAGCAGGGACACCTTCAGTACCATCAGACTCTTCCTCTTCCACAGAATTCTCCTCCTCCTCTTCACCATCTTCACCTGGACCCTTGAAAATGGTCCTTGAAGTTCCTGGAAATCGGCCAACTACTCCTGAAAAGGAACTTTATCTTCTGGGCCATCTTCCTTCCTTCCTGGACAGTGCTGCGCCTTCCAAAATGGGTCCTCTGTTCAATTTGGCCCTCCGTTGAGAAACTTCTGGGGTACCATCAAGAGGAGCCCTGGAGGTTGGAGTGAGAACAGGTTGAGTTCTGGTCTGAGATCTTGTCTGCCTTGCAGGAGGTGAGTGTTGGATGGGCATGATTTCAGGATAAAATGAAATAAAATGAAAAAGAATCAAGATTTGAAGATGAAAACTTGAGGCAATTTGAAATAATGCTTGAAGTCAAAAGTCAAAATCAATATCTTGAGGAAAATCAATAAAATCAATAAATCAAATGAAATCTTCAGGTAAAGCGATCACTTAAATCTTAAATGAAAACTTGAAGTCAATAAATCAAATGTCAAATCAAGAAAAATCAAAATCTTGCAGAAAATCAATCAATAAAAATGAATTCTTGAAGAAAAATCAATTTATGTCAAAATTCTTGATGTGAAAAATCAGCAAAATCAATGAAATCTTCAGGTCAATCAATTGTCTTGAGGTCAATATAAATTTATGTCAAATCAATCAATCGAATCAAAATCAAGTGAGTTCTTCTTTAAAAATCAAAATTCTTGGAGAATGAATCAAATATGAATCTTGATGTGAAGAATGTGTCTGAATAACTTGATGAGAAATTTGAAAATCAAATGAAAATTAAGATGATGCCTGAATTATGAATGAATTAAAAATTTGATGCAACAAAAAAAAATTGGGGTCAGCTTTTGATTTTCAGAATGAAGAATGAATGAGAGAAAATTGAGAGGTGACGATGAATCATAAGGTTCATAAGCATTAAAGAGTCATAATTTTAATGAAAGGAGTGAATGAAACTATAAAGAAAGAATGAACAGAATGAAAAGAAATTATGAGTTAGTTAATATAATGTCACAGGGGCTCTTGGACAGAAAACAAGAGTGGCCTGGCACTCAGCAATTGAGGAACTCACTTGGAAGACTCCAAAAGAATAAAGAAAATAAAATAAAAGAATTGAATTACTCTAAGAAATATTCAGGTACAAACATGAGATGCAATAAGAGGAAAGGGAAGCCAAATGGCCAAAGAGCCAACCAAGTAAGTCCTTAATCACTGTTTCAACCTGCCAAAATGAACAATGGAATTAGTAAGGATATGACCACCAAATATCCATTGACAGGCGAAGACAGAAAAGGAGAAGGTGCTAAATGACTGACTTGATAAGATCAGTGTTCACTTAACAAAAATGATAAGATAAATAAAGATAAAGTAAAATCAAAATATATATCAATTAACTGGGGAAAACCCCCCAGGGTGGAAAGGGTAGCCGGTATATGTGAAAAGTTGGGAGCTTGAGTTCTTCAGGCTGAAAAATGATCTGTATTGATCCTTGAGGCTGTATTGATTGTTCTGGGAATTGATACAGCTGGCTAATATTGAAAATGAAATGGGTTGAATGAATTTCCCATGCTTGAAAATGAAATACAGTTTTTGATGGATCCAGACTGTATTGAAATGAAGGTGGTTGCCAAGATGGATTGAGTGGATCTTTGACACTTGAAAATTGAATGAATGAATGAACTGCCTCTTGAATCCCTTGAGAATGGTTAAACAGTGATGCCTTGAAGGAATACTGTGAATGAAATTATCCAATGACGTCTTGATGGCATGATTGGTCTTTGATGCTGAGACAGTTGCTCTTGAGCCTTGATGACATGATGATTTGTTGGAATATTGAAATGACCATTTGATATTTCCACCATTGAATTGCTGTTGAAAAATGATGCATAATTATATGTAACATCATTTATGGCATATTGGTTCATTGGAAAGAAGATGACATCCAAAGGTCTTGAGATGGAAAGACAGAGGGGAAAAAGATGGATGTGATGGCTTCAGATCTTGTAAAGGTGTTTCTGGGTCCTTTGCAGTTTTTGGCCACTTTTGGGTTCTGAGCCAAAAACTGGCCCAAAGGGAGGGAAAGTGTCTTTTGGACACTTTGCATCAAAGTGCACAAAGTGTGCAAAAAGTGCGCAAATGCACAAAATGCACAGAAGTGCGCAAAAATGCGCATTATGAGCCCAAATGGCCAAAAACAGCCATTTGGGCCATTTCCCCTGGTTTTGAGGGAAATGACCAGAAATACCCAATTGGGCATAAATTGCCGCTATGGCTTCTGGATTGAGGTTAAGGGCCATGAAGGCCCCAAAAGAAAAATGGCCATAGATGGTCCATAAGATGATTACGTGGCCATATTGGCTACTGGTGACGGATATGGTCAATTGGCCATAAAAGGACTGTGGCTTGATATGCCATATGGAGATCCAAGGAGGTGAATTGCCATGGTTGTGACAACTGAACTGCTTCAATGACTTGAGCTTCATTAATCTTTGTCCTTTTGGTTCAAGTGTTGGCCAAATTTGAAGTGCTTCCACATTTATGACACTTCAAGATAGGTCTTGCAGGCCTCTTGTCTTCTCTGGAGGTTTTATGGACCATTTTGGAGTCCATGGGGACTCTAGTCCAGGTTTTACCAATTCTTCTTGTAGTAATGATATCTTCCATGGAATTAATGTAGTCTTCTGTTGAACAGGGTTCTACACATCTGCACTTGATAGCATGTCCTAGTCCTCCTCCACATTTTCTTAATATTTTCATATTAATCATAGAGTCAGACATATCTAGGTGCAAGGCAGATAATCTATCTTTCTGTTTAAGGAACCAAGTAAGTGATTTATCTTTCTCTGAGTTGAAAATGGCACTTTAAAAAGAATTTTCCATTTTAAATCTCCAAGAACTGTTAGCCCATTTGTGATTATTTCACATTTCCACCAAGGCAAATAATGTTTACCATGATCTAGTCTTGTTTTGTAATACAATTTTTTTGCAGTCCTGGTTAACAAAGAGTGTAGCTTGCCCACTATGATTTCATCAGGTATGTGAATATCTTCTTGCAACATATCAATTGTTCTGATGAACTCAATATGTTTGTATTCTCCTTCACCAGGGAATGTTGGCAATTATTCAAGTCTGGGAATATCTTTTGCACAGATAGGAGTTTCTCCTAAAAATGGGGTAAAACTTCCTTTTACAGAACGTTTTTCTTCATTCAAAGTTGTAGAATAACTTCACATTTGTAGTTCATAATTCTTATGAATTTGCTCCACATTTGCAATGATTCAATTTTTTAAATTCTGCCTTTCACTGTCTTTTTTTGCCAAATGTGTGGCAAACTGATTGGTATTATGAATTTTCTCCAAAACATGATCTTTTAAAATTCTAAGTTGATAATTGATGTGCAAAATCCAAAGATTTTCCCTTTAATCGTTTTGGGCTTGAAATTTCCTTTCAATTCTGTCACATGTATTTGTAATTGAATCAATTCTGACATTTGTCAACTTTGACCACTCAGTATATTTTTTGTCATTTCTTTTTAATTCACTTATATCTGATGTTATTTTATTTAACTTTGCAACAAATTTGCCAATTTCTACATCAATAATAGATTTAACAGATTGCATTTCATCTATTATTTGCAGGTAAAAGTCCTGTTCATCATTTCCTGCTCTTTGGCTGTGAATTCCATAAGAGTCCTAGCCATATTGAAAACACTTTCCAGAGCTGAAGGCTCCGATTTGGGGATCCTGTACCCTTGTAGATAAGGTCTGTGCCAATTTTCTTTGCCTTTTCCCTGACCTGATGGTTCTTGGGACCTTGCTTCTTCTTCTGAGGTCCTTGGGGCTTCTCTTTGGATGCTTTGGGAGCTGGTAGACGCCACTGGGCCTTCTTAAAAAGCTGGGGTCATTTCCAATTCCTTCTTCTGGTCCAGCGATAAAAGACTTTGGTTCTTCAACCAATTATTTATCTTTTTGACCTTGTCTTTGCAAGACAATGTGATACACCCTCCTAAGAGTTCTATGGTCTTCTCCTGACCCAGAAAGCTCTTGATGTGTAAGTAGGAGTTCATGGCCCCCTTCAAAAAGCTTGGGCATCTTTCCCACTCCTCTTCCTTTGCTGCTCTGAACCAACTTTTTTATTTGGACTGATATATTTCTATGGCTTCCACTTGGAAGTGGTCCAGCCCTTAAAACATTACCTTCAATTAGTTCAGGCTCTGAGTTCACATCAAAGTTTGTTGGTACAGACCTTGGGGAATGGTGGAAGTTCTGGCATCCTCCAGATGTGTCTTTCTTGAGGAAGACTTGGTAGACCTTGTTCTGGTCTTACCTCTTCCTTGTCTAGGTCCCTCTGGTTGGACTGAATAGCTGCTTCCATTTCTGCTTTGCACCATTTTCACATCAATTCAAGAGAAAATAAGAATTGAAAACAGAAAACATACACCTTTTGGTGGTTGTTTGGCTTGTTCTGTTTCAAATAAAGTGCCTCTTTTAGCACTTTGCACTTCAATACTCTCTTCAAATTATACTTCTGAAGGTTCTGGACTGGTGATGTAATTTTTACTGAGTATGTTACCAGCTGCACAGTATTTGATTAAAGACACTAGAGAAAAAAATTAATAAAAACAAATTATTTTTAAAATTTCTAAAATATTTTTAAGATTTTTTATAAGTTTTTTATTTTTTAATATTAAAAAAAATTATTCTTTTTAAAGAAAAAATCAAAATTTAATATTTTGAATTAAAATTAACTCAGAGTAACTCAAAAAATAATTTTATAAGTTTTTGGATGTGAAAAAGCCACAAGAAAAACAGTATAAAATTAAATCAAACTCCCCAATGAAAAAGATTTTTAAGACAATTTCAAAAATAAAAATCATTTTAAATTTCAAATGAAAGAAAAAAATACTTAAATTAATATCTTTTAAAGATTAAAAAAGTATTAATTAACGGCAAAACGTTCAAAAAACACAGCCAGGCCCCCAAATGTAAGATGTGTATATGAACTGTTCATAATATTACTATTAATCAGGAGTACTATGACTGTTCTTATGAAATATGATAATAAAGATTATTATAGCCAAAATTAAATAAATAATTAATTAATCAGTTCTTTTACTTGTTATACACTACTAGTGATTATAACAGGAAGCAGTAATTGTCCACTAGAATCAATTACAAGAGGTATTTAATAATAAGACTTCTTTTATTAAAATAATGAAAGTATTTTAATATATAATTATCTTTTGCAAGAATAATTATAGATATAATTCTTTAAGAAAACAATTACTAGAGAAACAATTTAAGAATTAAGATAAATCACTCACTAATAGTCCAAAGAACTTATTAAAGATTATAGCAGAGAAATGTGACAGATAATTGTGGATTTAAACGATCAAAATGGATTTATAACAGTATGAAAACAAAATATAGTTTATTTATATAATCTCAAGTCTTTGTGATTGATTCTGAAAGAATAAAACATTTAAGAAAAGTTTTAACTAATACAGATTTGTTGGTAATAAGGGTATAATTGAATAATGTGATTATTTGGAAAGAAAAAGCAAGAGGAGGCCCCTTTTAAGTCAAGAAAAGCTAAAAGAGGTATGCCATGGAGAAAAGTGAAAAACCAGTGAGTGAGAAAAAATAAACCTTTTTGGATTATTGCTTGCATCATCTGTTGTCACATGAGATTCTCATAATTACTTAATTGAAGCTTTTATGTGACTACCAAAGCAAATATGGTTAAGAATAAAAGGAGTAACAGCTGTAATTCTTATTTTATTCCAAAATAATCAATAATATCTCAAATTTATCAATCTAATTGGAAATTTCATCACAGAGTGTATTTTCTGTGAATTTTTTAAAGATTCAGTTATCCATGTGGAATCATCAAAAATGGACTGTAGGTAAAACTTTGGATCTTACTTATAAGATTATAATTCTCTTTAGTTTTATATGAGTTATACAATTCTCAATTGGTTCTGAAAGTTTCATAAATATTCATTAATAATTGTATTTTGAATGAATTTTTGAAGTTTTTACCTCATTTCTACATAGAATTGCAAATAGTACTATATGGCTGGTTGCTATGAGGTAAATCAATGGATACTAGTCCAAAAAGGGATTTAATTACTACTTTTGGCTTTATCCATGGAAATTCATTCAGAATGGAGATGGGTACAGGAGTCTAAGCTGCTGTTTACCTCCTTAAAACGTCGAAATAGCAGCTTATTTGCTATTTTCTTATGATATAATGAAGTTTTGACATGGTAACCAAGTTCACAGAAGGTCTTAGTATACTACTTGGGACAGGATCAGCCATGAATCCAAGCTTTAGAGCTGTCCATGCCTCAGAGGCCTCAGAAGCTGGGTACCCTGGCTCTCTTTGATGTCTTCTGTCCCCCTTAACTATTTTTGTCCCTTCAAAATAGAAATTTAGGTTCAAAGTAAGATATCCACTATGGCTGTACCAAACGTGGATTTAAGAATACCATAATATTAAGTTCCACAAAGATGCATTACAGTATTCTTAGTGTAAATGTAACATTGGATTTCTCACATTCCCATTATTTTGGCGTGGAATTTAGAAAAACGAAAAATCCACAGATCTTTTATGTGGTATTGAAGTATTTTCCATAGCACCACCTCAAAGAGTTGATTTGAGCTTATTCACTATATGGAGCTACTCTAAGTGAAATTTTATGTAGAATCCAAATCTGTACTTAAATCCCTGGATTTACATTGTGGTATTCCATACCATTAATATCAGTCTCAAGCTTACCAATAAAAAAAATTACGCAAAACACATTTACACATTTCAACAACAGTATTCAAACAGAAATATACAATACACAGCCGCAAGATCTTATAAAAACAGTATAGTATGAAAAGTATTTATCCACCTTATTGCATCATTGATAACAAATTATGCAATTAAAAGCAGTTAATCTAAATAAACGTATATGAAGACGGATCACATCATCAGAGCTGTATTTTCCCCACCTTGATTCAATTGAAATAAGAAATACCTCAAGGCTATGCATAAAATTACAATATGTTTTCCAAGAACAAATGTTTGCTCAGTAATAATGACATGCATCAAACTTCATAGAAATGATGCAATCTCCATATCAAAAGATACAATACTAAAATAAAGCACCAGCATAATTTTCTCATATATATCATATGACTAGAAGAAAGTTCAATGTTCAGGAGCTGTATTTCCTCCACTTTCTTGGCAAAAAGAAAATCTCACCAGCCAAATTATCTCAAATACATCACATGATTTTGATGAGAAAAGCACTACCAGCATAATTACCTCATAAAATACATAACAAAGTCACCAAAAGTCAAAATGTCACCAGCAAAAATATCTCAAAGACATCACATGATTTTGATAAGAAACAGAAACACCAGAATAATTTTCTCATATATATCATATGACAAGAAGAAATTTCAATTGTAAAGAGCTGTATTTTGTCCACTTTCTTGGCAAAAAGAAATCTCACCAGCCAAATTATCTCAAATACATCACATGATTTTGATAAGGAAAGCACCACCAGCATAATTATCTCAGAAGATACGTAACAAAGTCACCAAAAATGAAAATGTCACCAGAAAAATTATCTCAAAGACATCACATGATTTTGATAAGAAAAAGAATCACCAGCATAATTCCCTCAGCAAACACATTGCTACATCAAAACTACATGTCCCACAAGCTAAAACCTCTCAACTATGATTTTTCTAAGTACCCTGTTTTGAGAAGCTCCATGGAGGCCCAAAAGCTACAAATAGAGGTCCTTGCTCCCTCATTTTTCCCAGCATCATGGAACAAGTGCCCACTATCCAGGATCACAGCCATCCCTGAGCTCGCAGGATATCCAGAGTAGTAGTAGTGTTTTAATAGTAAAAGCTCAGTAGATTTTCTCAAAAGCTGAGTATTATTAAAAAAAGAAGTAGTGATAACAACTCAACATTAAAAATATAAAAAAAACAAATATCCAGTAGTCTTATTATTATTATTAGTATATAAAATCATTATAATCGAAATGATATCCAAAAAAAATATATTCCTACTAATGTTATTAAATAACCGAAAACAAAAAAAAATATTATCATTACTTTTATTAAATTGAAAAAATCTTAGCTTTTACTTTATCAGAAATTTTACTTTTAAATCAGAGTTTTACTGTAGTGTTATTTATAGGTCTGATTTAGAGACTGCTGATACATCTTCTCTCTGTTAAAGCCACAAATCTTATTTTATTTTGTGATTCACTGTAGGATGGCTATTGAGTATTATTTAGAGGGGCAGCTAATACACCTTAGCACCCATTATTATCAGAAAATTCTGAAATTCAAAACAGACTTACCAATTATTTCCCCCTCAAGGTACTGCCTTATTTCATCCCACACCAAAAGGAGTTCCCACATCTGGTGTCGTAACAGTGGCCAACAGCTTCAACCATCAATAATCTGTCAATTATCAAAGAAAAAAAACATTCAAATCTAGTCCATAAAAAGAGCCTTTTATCAATAAAAAATTTAAACTGTCTATCAAGTCAATCTGGAATCAGACAAACCACAAAGTTTGAAATAATAGTCACCATCAAATTCTTCAACAAAATCATTTCACTATTATTATCCAGAAAGAGGAGAAATACCACCTTCAGAAGAATCACCTATAGATTATAGTATACCAGTTGGTACACCCAGAACCAAGAAGAAAGATCAAAAGATAGTTACAGATTATTTTCAGAAATTACTCAAGGAACTATTTGAAGTTAAAAAGAATAGTGAAAAACAAAAAATTAACAAAGACTATATCAATATGTATCCAGGATCATCATCAAAGATACCACACAATCCAGATGAATCCAAAGAAGAAATTAGAAATGAAGAGACCATGCAAGGACAAGAACATATTTCCAATGAAGAAAGACTTCATCAAAGAATTTTGGAAATGCAACGAGAATTAATTTAACTTCTTACAAAAGAAGGGAAAAGGAAAGAGTCAAGTTTTACAGCAGAAAACAGCCCAATGGAAGAAACTACAAGGATGCCAAGAATCTTTGGACAAGAAGGGTGTCACAGGGGCTCTTCTAAAATGAAGAGGGCCTGGCACTCAGTGAACAGACTTACTTATGGAGGGCTCAGAAAAAATACTCAAATGATAAGAGTAATGGAGTAAGAGGATAAATTCCTAGTCATAAGATAATAAGCATAAAAGATAAGAGAGACAAAACAAAAGCAATAATAAAGAGCCAACCACAAATAATCCTGAGTCACTGTTTCAACCTGTTCAGAAAAGAGAAAAGGAATTAATAAGGATATGGCCACCAGGACTCTACTGAACAGGTGAGGGAAGGCTAAGACTAACTTAATAAGTAATAAAATAATATTCCAAAAGTGAGAATAAAATAATATTAAATAATAAATCAACTATTTTAATTAACTGGGGGAAAAACCCCCAAGTGGGTGAAGAGGGGCTGGTATATGTGAGAAATACCAGCCTTGAAGTTTGAGTGTTGAGATACTGGCCTGTATGCTGGAAGAAGTTGGATGTGGGATTGAATCCTGTATTGGTGAATCCAATACAGGTGATACAGTCAATACAGGTATTTGCGCCTGTATTGATGACAGGCCTGTATTTGGTGAATCCTGTATTTGAGTCTTGCCTGTATGGAACTGTATTGAGGTATGAAAACTGTATTGGGTGAATTATTGAATGAAACCCCCTTGCTGATTGGGTTCTGAAGGGTATCCATGATATAATGATTTGCTGATGATGATTGGAAATGCCCCTGCCTCCTTGGCTGTGACATTATCCCCCTCTTGAAAGTGGTGAGCTCTGAGCACCATAAGTATAGTGAGTCTTGATGAGCTTGCAATCAATTCAAACAGTTCCTTCCCCCAATTCCTTAAGATTTCCCCTTAAAACTTCTTCTTCAATCAATACTCAAACCAATCTTCATTTGACTATTTGTAGGTATTTTCCCCTTGATTTTGATTGTGAATTTCCTCTGTTCATTCAAAACTGCCTTCAATCTTCATAAAATTTTCTTTAATCTTGTCTTGAGTGTCTTCATCAACTTTCTTGAGTCCTCATGGCTTTTGAAAGGTGGTTTATTTGGGTTTTTGTCCCAAGACCACTTGAAATCATCATAATTTTGAATTTTAGAGTGTTGGCATAAGGTGGCCAACAATTGAAATTTTGGACCAAATGAGTAGTCCTGGCCAAAATCCCTGAAAGTGTGAATAAATGGGTTTTTGGCCAATTTGCGCAAAAATGCGCAAAATGCGCAAAAATGCGCAAAATGCGCAAAAGTGCGCAAAATGCGCAAATGCGCAAATATGCCATATGTGGCATAAATTGGTGAAAATACTTAAAAAATTGAATTCTTGTGAAAAAATGGCCTAAAGGTGGGTTTTGGCCATTTTGCGCATTTTTGCGCAAAATGCGCAAAAATGCGCAAAGTGCGCAAAAGTGCGCAAAATGCGCAAATGCGCAAATATGCCATTTTGGCATAAATTGGTGAAAATGATGAAAAAACTGAATTGTTGTGAAAAAATGGCCTAAAAGTGGGTTTTGGCCATTTTGCGCATTTTTGCGCAAAATGCGCAAATGCGCAATTATAATGATTTTGGCCAAAAAGGCCTTTTGAAGGCTTTTGACAAGAAAAAAGGCCCTTTTGCGCAAAAGTGCGCAAAAGTGCGCAAATGCGCAAAATTGCGCAAAATGCGCAAATTTGCCAATATGCCTAATTAAGCATATTATGATAAGAATTGATGAAAATTGGCTGTTTTAATGTTTTGAGGTCTGATATGGCCAATTGTGCCAAAGTGCATATCTTGATGAAATTGGCCAATTGGGCCATTTGAAACAATTTCTTCTATGAACTTGATTTTTTTCTTGAAAATCTTCTTCTTATCCCCTCCTTGATTGGTCAATTGCCATAAACACCTTGCTGATTGGGTTTTGGCTTTCAATTTTGATCTTAAGGAATGAGTTCAAAGCTGACATTCATATTTGACTCCACTGCCTCTGGTTCCCCGCCTTTTGTGATTCGGAGATGCCTTGGTTATAGAGTTTAAAGAAACCTTGAAGAAATTTTGATGCGTATTACTGGTAGTTGGTCTCCATTATTACTATTGTTTGCTCTTGATTATTAAATAAATTCACTCCCCAAACAAGATATGGGAGTTATGATTGCTGCTTTTGAAACAAGAAATGAAAATAAATCATACAAGTAAAAGAAATTGAAATAAAAAATAAAAAATAAAAAATAAAAATGAAAAAGAATTGAGAGAAAAGAGAGTAAAGAAATAGAAATAAGAAAATGCCTGAGGCTTGTCCTTCTTGTGGTGAGTTGCTTGATTTTGGCCAAAAGATTCTGAAAGATGAAATCAAGCATTTGATGCTCACAGCGTGGCCAAGGTAATGTTTTTACAAGAATTAGACCCCTCAGGGATGCATACCAGGAGATGGAACTTACTTTCATAACTTCCACTCCCCACCAAGCACCATAAATGAAAATTGAAATATGCCATAAGATGAATTTGATAATGAATGTCTTGAAAGATAATTTATGGCATGATTAAAGAAAGAAGAGAAAATAAAAGAAAAGATTGGCCCAAATCTTGATGAAAGGTCCAAATCTTGAGGGTATCATGTTGCAAGGCCTTCTGAACCTGTCCAAAAAATTGGCAAGTGCTCACAAAGTGGCCAAGGTGATGCTTACAACAAATTTGGTAGAATACCCCCTTAAAGGTGCATGCCAGGAGAGGAACTTACTTTCATAACCTCCAATCCCCACCAAGCACCATAAAATCAAACTCTTGAGGCATTTGGGCCAGGCTTGTCAGGATACAAAGTGTGAAAGTCCTTGACAAGGTCTGGAGAGTTGGTAAGGTTGGAAGCTGGTTGCCAAGTTGTTCTTTCTGGGTCTTCACTGAATCCTTTCCACTCAACTAAATACCATAATGAACCTCTCTTGAGTTTTGAGTCCAGAACCTGAGCCACTTCCCATTCTTCTTGCTCTTCCACTATTACTGGTGGTGGTGGCAATTGATGTCGATTTGGGATAGTTGATTGCTTCACTGGTTCTAACAAAGAAATATGGAAAACAGGGTGAACTGACTTCCATTGTTGAGGCAACTAGAGGTGATATGCATGGCTGCCAATCTTCTTCAGAACTTCAAAAGGTCCCAACCATCTTTCTGAGAGCTTCTTGGTGGGTCTTGTTGTCTTGATGTTCTTGGAGGCTAGCCATACTTTGTCCCCAGGTTGGAAATCAGGTGGAATTGCTCTATTTCTATCTGCATACTTCTTGAATCTTCTTATTGCTGACTCTAATTCTTCTTTGACAACTTTCTGTACTGATTGGAGTTTTGTTGATAACTTTCCAGCAGGTGAATCTTGAGAAACATGGATTGAGTCAAAGGTGGGATTTCTTCCATAAATGGTGAAAAAAGGTGATTTCTTTGTGGATGAATGTTCTGCATTATTATAGGCAAATTCAGCCAGAGGGAGCCAGGTGTGCCAGTCATCTTGATGGTAACTGACATACATCCAAAGATACTGTTCTAGAATCTGATTTACCCTCTCTGTCTGTCCATCTGTTTCAGGGTGAAATGCAGTTGAAAGATCTCTTGATATCTTGAGCTGCTGACATAACTGGGTCCAGAATGATGAAACAAATAAAGAACCTCTATCACTAACAATACTGATTGGAAGACCATGTTTGGAAAAGACATGACTAATGAATATTTGAGCTAAGTCCAAAGCAGTGATTGTTGAATAAGTTGGAATAAATATTGCCATTTTTGAAAATCTGTCTACAACTACTAAAATGGAATCAAAGTTGCTTGACAAGGGCAATGGAGTGATAAAGTCCATTGATAAAGAATTCCAAGGACCAGATGGAATTTGAAGAGGCTTGAGTAATCCAAACTTCTTATGGTGGATGTTCTTGTTTCTTGAACATTGCTGACATGAGGACACATAGTCCTTGATGATTTGATTCATGCCAGCCCAATAAAAATCCCTCTTGATGAGCTTGAGGGTCTTCTCCTGGCCAGGATGGCCAGCCAACGGTGAGTCATGACGCTTTTGAAGAATGTCCAATTGAATTTCATGATTGCTTGGAATGACTACTCTATCTTTGAACAATAATAATTTTGCTTGAGGTGCAAGAGAATAGTCTGGGACTGATTCTCCTCTTGCTAATTTCTTGAGGATCTCCTTATAGTCTTTGTCTTGCCATACTTGTCTTTGGACCTGATCAACTAAATCTGAAAACATTTCAACTTTTATGGAAAAGAATCTTGACTCTTGAATTTCATTCTGCTTGAGAGCTTGATGAAAGTTTTGAGGATTCTTGCTGATGAAATCCACCCCCCTCTCTGGGTACACGTCGTCCCGACGTGACAAGGCATCTGGTAAAGTGGCCAGCCTGCCTGGGCGGTAAGTGATAACAAAGTGAAATTCAGACAAAAATTCAGCCCAACGGGCTTGACGACGAGTAAGGACTTTAGAGGACATAAAATATTGGAGAGAACAATGGTCTGTCAAGACCTCAAAGGAATCAGAAAGAGAAAGGAGAAAGGCTCTCCAGCGCTTGAGAGCCCAAACTATGCCAAGGAGTTCCTTGTCATGAATTTCATAGTTGAGTTCAGCTGGTAAGAGCTTGCGACTATCAAATGCAATGGGATGCTTTCCTGATTCATTCACCTGACTCAGTACAGCACCCAAGGCATAATCAGAGGCATCAGTCTCTACAATAGTTGGGAGAGAAGGATTAAAATGAGAGAGGATAGGAGCAGTGGTGAAAGCTTCTTTGAGTATCTGAAACTGGCTAAGAGCTTCCTCATTGAAGATGAAGGGAGAATCTGTTTTGAGAAGGGAAGTGAGAGCAGAGATTTTTTTGGGATAATTTTTAATGAAACGACGATAAAAGTTGGCAAAGCCAAGGAAAGATTGGAGGGCCTTGATGTTCTTGGGCTGAGGCCAATTGAGGATTTGTTGAACTTTTGAAGAATCCATCTTGAGGCCATCACTTGAAACAACATAGCCCAAGTATTCCACACTTGAGGCATGGAATACACACTTTGAGGCTTTAGCAAACAAATTATTGTCTCTCAGTCTTTGGAGAACAGAGGCCACATGTTTAACATGTTCATCCAAAGAGCTAGAGAAGACCATAATATCATCTAAGTACACTACAACAAAAATATCCAAATAATCTGCAAAGATATCATTCACAAGATTTTGGAATGAAGCTGGAGCATTGGTTAAGCCAAATGGCATAACCAAATACTCATAACTGCCATATTTGGTTCTAAAGGCAGTTAAATGCTCATCCCCCTCTTTAATTCTCAGGAGATTATAAGCACCACGCAGATCTATCTTGGAGAAGATAGTAGCACCGTTAAAGACGGTAAGAAGCTGATTCATTGGAGGAACAGGATACCTGTTCTTCCTAGTGACAGCATTAAGTTTGCGGTAGTCAACACACAAACGAAGACCACCATCCTTTTTCTTAACAAAAAGGACAGGTGCTCCTGTTGAGGAGGAGCTTGGTCTGATGAAACCCTTCTCTACATTCTCTGAAATGTAGGCCCGCAGTGTTTCTGACTCATTCTTTGATAGAGAGTAGATAACACCAACTGGAGGTAGAAGACCCTCCAGTTCAATATGATGATCACAGGCACGGTGTGGAGGAAGTTTCTCTGCTTTCACTTTGGAGAATACATCCAAATATTTGTGATAAACAGGAGGGACTACCTTCAGCACAGCTTCAATCTCTTCTGGCTCTTCCTCCTCATCCCACTGCTCCTCCAGGGAGGCATGAAAAGATAAAGGAGGAAGGTCCATATCCCCTTGAAAGAGATGAAGTGAAGATATAGCAACATCTTCTCCAACATCTTTTATCTCTTTGAAGACTTCATCTCTTAATGGAAGTAATGACTGAGAGGGAAAAGTGGAGGGGTTATGGACAGAAGGAGGAAAGGAAGGTGTCTTAAGTTCACCAACCAGAGCAACACTGTTGACAGCAGTGGATAAGTCATTACTAGTAGAAGAAATAATACCACTAGAATCCTTATGACTAGAATCATAGGTGATCAATCCCTTTTTCCAATCAATAATGGGATTAAAATGGTAAAGAAAATCATAGCCCAATATTAGGTCTTCTCCCTTGGGTGAATCTATGATAAAGAAATCCCATTCAAAGCTTGGGAAGGAAGGTAAATCAACAACCCACTTGGTATAATGGGTGATGAACAGGGAAGTGGATTCACTGGAATCCAGAATGAAAAGAGGAATCTTTTCAGGGAGCTCTGACATGGTCAATGAGTACTTGAGAACAAAATTCTTTGCAATAAAGGAGTTTGTAGCACCAGAATCAATGAGAATACTATAAAAAATATCAGAGATTGAAGAAAAAATAAGAAATTTTAAAGATTTCTTGACACTAGTATTCAGAGTGCACAATTGTGCTCTTTAAGGAAATAAGTGAGAACCATTGAACACATCATGATTCCCACTCAGGCTTTTCCCTGCTTGCTAGGGAAGCCTTTTGATGATCCTTGCCTATTCTCAGGCCTCTTGAAGCATTTTTCAAATGGGTGCTTTCCACCACAATAATTGCACAAGCCTTCTTTAATCCTCCTCTCCTTTTCAGAACCAATTAATTTGTTGTCCTTATTGAGGAGAGCAGCATGAGGCTTGTCTTTGGACACTTGAAAATTCTTCCCCTTCTTATTCTTCCTGTGATAAGGCTTCTTTGATGATGAACTTTGAGGGGACTTGGAGGAGTTGGATCCACTTATTGGAGGCTTCTTCTCTTGATGGCTACCCTTTTCCTTCTGCCTCTCATGGTACCTGGTATCTAATTCCAAGGTGATGTCCATGAGTTCTTGAAGACTATCAAAGGTTCCAGGGTGAGAAGCCAATTGGTCCAACAACCTTGATGCCAAGCCTCTCCTATACACATGAATATAGGCTCTTTCCCCCCAGTCTCCAATTCTTGACATCAAACTTCTAAAATCAGCTATGTACAAGGAAACTTGACCACTTTCCCTCATCCTCAAATTGTCCAACTCTTGTTCAGCTTTTCTGACTTTATTGGGATCACCAAACAGAGTGAATAACTGGGTTTCAAATAACTGCCAGTTATTGAGGAGATAAGATGGGTCTTCATTGGAGATATTTGAGAGGTAAGGTTCAATCCATTTGCCAGCTCTACCAGTAAGAAAAGAAGTTGAATAAAGCACCTTCTTCCTGTCAGAGAAGAAGTTTGCTGGGTCATTATGAAAGATTAATTGACAGGATTGAATGAATCCTCTCAATTTATGAGCTTTAGTACCATCAAAAGAATCGGGTGCCTTCATTGATGGAGTCTTGAATGCAGGGACTTTTGAAGTGTCCCTTGGGGCAACTGCTTGAGTGAGTTGTCCCATAAACTGAGTCATTTGCTCCATCATCTTGAGGAAATTTGGTTCAGCTTGAGAGACAGAAGGTTGATTAGAAAGGGCTAGATTTGGAGCCTCAGGAGCTTCAGAAGCACCTGCCAAGGCAGCTGCCACTTCAGTCTCCTCAGATTCTTCCTCTTCCACAGACTCCTCCCCCTCCTCATCTTCAGCTTCCCCCAATCTACTTCTAGGCCCTTGAGAAACACCAGGATAACCACCCAATAGTCCAGAGAATGATCTTGATCTTCTAGACTTCACACCTCCTCTTCTGGAGGGTGCTGCTCCTTCCATTGGTGGTCCTCTGTCCAAATTTGCACTCAGTTGATGAACTGATGGTGTGCGGTCAAGAGGAGCCCTTTGTGTAGGAGTGAGAACAGCTTGATGTCTCTGGGATCTTGTATTCTTGGCTGGTGGGCTATGCTGAACTGGCATTATGAAAGAAGAATGAATAAGAACTTGATGATACTTTGAATAAATTAAGGCTTGACCAAATCAAATTAAATGAGAATCTTGATGATCTTGAAGAATCAATAAACAGTCTTGAAGTGAATCAATATGAATAAATCTTGAAGAGTGAAGATGACAAAGTCAAATTCTTATGAATAATCAATTTCAATCAATAAGTCAAATCAAGTCAATCAAAATCAAATCAATTAAGTCTTGAGGAATTCAATCAATATCTTCAAAAATCAATTCAATTAAACCAAATCTTGAGGATAAATCAGCTATCTTGAAGAATCAAATCAAGTCAATCAAATCAAATCAATCAAAGTCAATTCAAAATCTTGAGGTGAAATCAATGTCTTGAGGACTCAAATAATCAATCAATAATCTTGAGAAATTTCAATCAAAACCACTGAATACCCCAAATAAAATAACCCTGAATGATGAATCAATTAACCCAACTAATTCCAAGCAATAAAACCTGAATAAACCTGAATTCAAACAAAAGAGAAATGAATATGATAGAGAATAAAGTGAATTGGTCAGCAGAATAGAGAAATTAGAAAGAATAAATTTTCATGAGAATGAAATGAGAGAGATGAAAATTGATGAAAATCATAAAATCATTAAAGTTCATAATCATTAAAAGATCATAATAGAAGAATGAGAGAAATGAATAAAATGAATGAAAAGAAAGAAGCAATTATGAGTTAATTAAAATAATGTCACAGGGGCTCTTCTAAAATGAAGAGGGCCTGGCACTCAGTGAACAGACTTACTTATGGAGGGTTCAGAAAAAATACTCAAATGATAAGAGTAATGGAGTAAGAGGATAAATTCCTAGTCATAAGATAATAAGCATAAAAGATAAGAGAGACAAAACAAAAGCAATAATAAAGAGCCAACCACAAATAATCCTGAGTCACTGTTTCAACCTGTTCAGAAAAGAGAAAAGGAATTAATAAGGATATGGCCACCAGGACTCTACTGAACAGGTGAGGGAAGGCTAAGACTAACTTAATAAGTAATAAAATAATATTCCAAAAGTGAGAATAAAATAATATTAAATAATAAATCAACTATTTTAATTAACTGGGGGAAAAACCCCCAGGTGGGTGAAGAGGGGCTGGTATATGTGAGAAATACCAGCCTTGAAGTTTGAGTGTTGAGATACTGGCCTGTATGCTGGAAGAAGTTGGATGTGGGATTGAATCCTGTATTGGTGAATCCAATACAGGTGATACAGTCAATACAGGTATTTGCGCCTGTATTGATGACAGGCCTGTATTTGGTGAATCCTGTATTTGAGTCTTGCCTGTATGGAACTGTATTGAGGTATGAAAACTGTATTGAGGTATGAAAACTGTATTGGGTGAATTATTGAATGAAACCCCCTTGCTGATTGGGTTCTGAAGGGTATCCATGATATAATGATTTGCTGATGATGATTGGAAATGCCCCTGCCTCCTTGGCTGTGACAAAGGGTCACCATCACCATTTTCAAGGGCTATGGCCTCATCAACTCTATTCACTTCACAAAGACCAAATACTCTACCAAAGCGGGTTAATATTCATGCACAGGCTTCAAGCCCATTGCAACAAGAAATTCCACGAAACAATACATGCATTGTCAAGATCAGACCAAAGGATTATCATTTATTCTTTGATGGAAAGGAAGTGGAAAGATTCATTAAAAGAGTGGAAAATATAGCAGAAATTGAAGGAGCAAGTGGAAGGGATATAGCAAGACAGATATCCTTTTGGACTAAAGATCAAGAAATTAGCTACCATATTGAAGGAATGCCTGGATATGAAACTGGTGATTGGGAGAAATTAAAATTGAATATGAAGAGGAGATGGCGAACAGTGTAACCTGAAGGAAGATACAAGTTGTCCTCAATTACTCAATTATTTAGAAAGATTCATCAAGAAGGTGTAATTAGAAATATGACCCAATATAAAAAGTTCATTGGAGAATATGGGTCCATTATTAATTATCTCAAAAGGTATCAATATATACAAGGAGATATCACTCACAATCAAGAAACTTTGGAAAGTCTTTCCTAAAGTGTTCAAGAATCTATTTACAAAGAAATGATTAAAGATAAGGCCTTGGGGCAAGCCTTGGATGGTGGTTATATCATTCCAAGATTAGAAATCTTAAAGTTATATATTGAACAAGATTTAGAAGCCAAAGTCTTAATTCAACAGAAGCAATTTTCACAACCAACGTCACAAGAGAGGAAAGCTAGGCTTGAAGAGGAAAGCTGGGAAGAATTCTTCAAGCAAATGAAAGATCTTACCCAAAAAATTCAAAATCCTCAGCCACAAGAACATCAATCAAAGGATACTGGGAAGGAATCAGTTAAGGAAGTATTGAATCAGCTCAAACATCTTTCAGAAGTAGTTGAATCTCCAAATAAAACACAAGTAAGAAATAATCAAGATCAGAAAGTTACACAAAACTCACAGCCATTCAGGTCAAGATATCCTTTACCACCCATATCTTCTGGTTATCAACCATATGTTACAGCACAAGTGGCTCCAAGACAGCTACTGAAGTGTTATTACTGCTTAGAAGATAGACATTCTGCAATAAGATGTGATCACCTCACAGAAGACTTTGAGAAAAGAATTGTCTTGAAGCGTGGAGGAACATACCTTTTTCCAAATTTTCAAAGAGTACCCACAGAAGGCCCTAAATCTGCCAAAGAATTAGTCAGAAATTTTGCAAAAGATCAGGAGGATTTTACAAAGAAACGGATGGAACAATCAAATCCATCCCCAAAGAAGCAAGAAACAACAGTAACTGAGGAAAGCAAAGGTGAGAATGCAACCGCTATAGATGAAATAGAAGAATGGGGAAACTGGAAACCTCCTCAAATATCACCAGCAAATGAAAATCTTCAAATAAATGTTGGGCTTAGACAGAAAAGGCAAAGAGCTGTAAGACAGGAAAGTCAAAGCCAAACTCAGCAACAGGATACAAATGAAACACACAAATCCTTTAAAAAAAAGATACCATCTGCCTACCATGAGGAAGTTGAGGCCAAAGAAGAAATATGAGTTCTATTTCCAACAAAATACAAGAACACACAAGAAGGAAAGGAAGTAGAGAGTGATAATATTGAAATCATTTCCAGGAACAAGAATAAGGTGGGACTAAGACAGGAGTTGCAAAAGATGAAATTAAAGGACAAGGTAAAATCTACGGACAATAACCCAAAGCCAATAATTGAACATGTGATGAAGAAAGTACTTGAACAAAAAATAAAGCTTACTCTTGAAGAAATATTATCAATCTCACCAACCTTTATTGATAAATTACAAAATTTAACTACCCAGGAAAAGGAGGTGATAAAATCAGTCAATAGGTCAAATATTCAAGAAAGACTACTTTCATTAAAGCTGCGGGACTATGATACCCCAAGATTACATAATGCATTCCCACTGGAATTTATGGAGGTATTTATTGGAAGGGAAGAATATCCTACAATGGCATTGGTGGATACTGGATCAGAAATCAATATAATACCAGATGAAATTGCAATTAGAGCCTCACTTACAAGTAGAAAGCTGAATAAGAATCTCAGAGGAACTGGTGGACACACAAAATCTTTGGTTGGACTCTCAGAATTTACACCAATTACTATTATAACAGGAGAAGATAAAGAAATTCATTTATTCATAGCAAAAGGAGCTGTACACACCATGCTTGGAAGACCATTTTTAGCAGATAATAAGGTTAAATTGGAATTTTCACACAAGCAAGGTGAAATATTTAGTTATCCAGAGCAAGATGGACATCGATTATGTTTACCAATATTTAACCCTCAAGCCATGGGTTGGCAAATCTCTCCACCAAGAGGTATGGAGCTTTTGTGCATCTTCAGAGATTGGAAAATGGTCATTACATGGAGCAGAATCATCCAAAAGAAAAGAAACAGAGGAAACAGGAAGTTAATACTCAACAAGAATGAAGACAATATTTCTTGGACCAAAAAAAATACCCTTCTCAGCCATTTTTGATGCAAAAAATGAGTTGAATGTTATTGCTCAGGAAATAGCCCTAAAAGCAGAATTGAACATCAGCCTTTACACATCAAAATCAACAGCTGACTTTGTGAAACCAATTGGTCACATTAAAAATCTTGAAGTCACTACTGGTAATGAAGAGAAAACCTACCTGGACTTCTTAGTATTTGAAAATTTCAACCAGATAATGGTTGAAGAAAATAATAGCATATTGTCTTTATCTAAAGAAAGTTCCACCTAAAACTGAAAGAAACTCTAAAGGGAAGGATCCAAAAGAGGGTGAATTGAAGGTAGAAGATAGTAAAGCAATAGAAAAAATAAAAATGGAACTGAAGAAGATGAGAAGAAATTTGGACATGGGAATAGAAGACCCAGAGAAATGGCTAGCACTTGAGTTAAGCTGTATGAATAAAGAAGATGAAGGAGAAAGCCCACTGAAGAAATTGAAAATGGATCTGAAGCCACCCAAAGCAAATTCCTCAAGAATTTCAGAAGACTCTTTCAATTTATTTCAGGAGGAAACCGGGTACGTTAGTGATACTGAAAAAGATTTAGTAAGTGAAGAACCAAAAGATAGTATAATCAAGCCATTGGCAAAAAAGAAAATTTGAAGAATTGGAAAAGGAAAGTTCCATAATTACTGAAGACAAAATGGATCACGTTTGTGATAGCTATATTAAAAAAAGGATTACACAAAGAATGGAAATAGTTCTATAAGGAAAATTGGTAGAATCAGAAGATTAATTGAAGTTATGTCCATAAAATAATGGAAATTGGGAAGATAAATATAAACAAAGCAGAAAACTTGAAGACCTAGAAGAAGGAGAGTTATCAGAAAATACACAAAGGCTGGCTGGACTTAGAATTCTAGAATAATATAATAATGCCTATGATCAAATATGCTGCTTTTCAAGTTCAACTGATTTATTTGATAAAAATAAAGGAATTACCATTGAATTACCAAATGACTCCCAGGATCAACATGGCATGCAGGAATACATACCAGAATATGAATGAAGGGAAGATTATGTAATACTTCCAATGATAACACTTGAACGACTGTATGCTTATGAGCTAGATTCACAAAGAATTCAAACCAAATAACTTTCAGAAGTACCTGGATCCAATCTTACAAATGTTGAGATTTTGGAAGTACTAACCACTATTGGAAGCAAAGGAAATTTACGGAATCCTTACTGGAAGACGCCTTATGGATATTATCAAATGACAATAGAAGGATTGTATCACAAAATGTTATGGGCTCAAGAATACTTGAATCTAGATGGTTTGGGACTGTTGGGAGGAACTCTTTGCTGGTGTGATTTTGGGTACATGTTTATTCATGAAGTCAAAGGTTTTGTTTCAGAATGCAAAGGAAACACACAAAGAAAACAACGCAACAAGATATTTGGCGAAATATTGAAGGACATATGTCTTTCAGTAATTCACAACAGAAGGTTCAATATTTCTCAATAATAACTGAAGTAATCCAATTTCAAGCCCCCCCCCCAAAAAAACAGAGAATTATTTTCATATCTGTATTAGTATCAGGGCAGTGACCTCCTGCCTTATCAAAGAGGAATTTCAAATCATTCAAACTACCTTATAGAAAAATTTCATTTTAAACACTCTTATCACTCAGTGGAAGTGCCTTCCGGACTTATCAAAGAGGAATTAGTCTTTTGTCTCAAAACTCAATAATATCACCAAACCTCAGAAAGGATCTAGACAGTAATGGATGCCAATCTTACACATGAAAATAAATTGGAATGAAGAAGGATGGACAGACATCAATTGCAAAATTGTAGGAAATACAGAAGAATCAATTACTGGGAAAACCCATTTGTTGAAGAAGGAGAGGATTTATTTCAGATATGGATTCCATACTTAGAATTTGAAGAATTGTTCAATTTTCCAGAACTGCATCAACAAATTCAAGAATCCAAAGATTGGAAAGAGCTTCCAGGATTCTCTCTTTCAAGACTGGAATTTCTAGAATTACTTACATATGATTGTATCAAGGGAAATTTAGGAAACATATATTGGGAAGAGGATACATTAACAGATGCAGAATGGAGAAGAAAAGTATATTTTGGGGATGTGGAAGCCTCAAGAGGACTGTTTCTGGATTTACTGGAAATACCAGAAGGAAGAATCTTATGGAAGTGTGGAAATTATGTAATTGAAAAGGCCAATTGGGATGTTTTGTGGGAAGAGGTGTTGATACTTGGAATTATTAGTCTCAAGACACATAATTATAATATCAACAAGGATGATTAGAAATTTATTTGGGAAGACTTATTTGTTAAAAAAATTAAAGAAGAAAAAGGAAGATTCATATCAAGACTCAAGGAAAAGATCATAAAAATGATTCAGACAAATATTACAAAAAAATTAAAAAATTAACAAAAAAACAATCCACTCATGTTATGAATTGAAATTTCACATCATAATAAATAAATAAAGAAAAACAATCAGGCTATGTATCAGTATTCAAGACAATATTACAAATTTAGAAGTATTCAAAAGTTATTTTTCAATGTACAAGTATCACAATTTAGTTCAATATATATATATAAAAACAGGGGTGGTTATCTGTTCTTATGCCACCTCAAATTCAAATAAAAAAAGGCACAAGTTTGTGGTATTTTGGGCCATTGATTTTTCTTTTGAAAAAAAATGATCTATACCAGAATTAATTGGCAATAATATTTTCCATTTAAATTAATTATCAACTGCATCTTACCATATTCAAGTCAATATATATAAAAAAAACCAAACAGACTCATCATTTATTCATTCAAAAAAATCATATTATTTAATTCCAATGAAAAAAACTTTATTGCAACTAATCTCAAAAATAAAATTTAAAAAAATAGGTATAGCCTTGTCTATTCTTAAAAAAAAACTTCATTATCATTACAATTAGAGAAAGGAGACAGCTTTTTTGGTCAACTAACATACATAAGGATCTTTGAAAGGTTCAGCTAAACAAAAAGGGGGTCGAATTCTTATCAAAAAAAAATTGAATTAATAACTAATGAATAAAAAAATAAAAATAAAATAAACTGAACTGAAATTTAACTTTTATCTATTTATAGCAAATTGGTCTTTGTGGGCGCAGAGAATATTTTTTCTTGAAAAGTTTTTTATTTGGTTTTTTTTGGAGATTTAGGAGGGGATGGAGAGTAGCAGCAAGCCTTGTTAGATGTGGATGGAGCTAATTCAGGTTGATTGATAAAAGAAGTTAAGCCTGATTCATCAATTTTGTCTGATCTGTGTTCCTCCTTTACAATCCTTCCAGGAGAGGATGATGATTTGAATTCAGGATTCAATGAACATGTAGGTGATGCAGGTAAGAATAATGGTGGAGAAGATAATTCAACATCAGGACTAGAAGTAAAAGCCACAGGAAGGTTAAAAGGAGAGTCTGGTGGATTTAAACCATTTTCTACATTAAAATTAAATGTTTCAAGTTAAACTTGATCAATATATTCAAAAGAAGAATGAGATCCATTAAACATATGTAAAGTGGACATAGAGAAGCTATCAAGACTGCTCAAAGTAACAGACTCATAAATACTAGAAACTAGTGAAGGAGAAGCAAAGTTATTCCTGCTCAAAGTTATTGCTGAGCATAAACCTTAATTTTCACCTCTCATCTAAAATCTAGAAGGAGAGGCTTAACCCCATCAAATGGGTATTCAAAATGAAGCTCTAAGCCAGGTCTATCCAATGGTGGCAGCCAAACTGAGCTAGCACCAGTATTACTTGAGTTATGGTCAAATTCAGACCAAATAAGGGTGGACAAAACATTCACCTCTCATCTAACTTTTACAGTTTTAGTGTGAGATACTTAAAGTGGGGTCTTTTTGGAAAGAGCACAATCAGGGCTATCTGATGGTGCCTTCCATTTCCTCATAACTCAACTACAACAGAAGGTATTGGCCAAACAAGCTTAATACAGCTTTGTACCAGACCACGCCACTGTACAAAAATACTTGTACATGGGATAACTTTGTCATATTTAATGATAGCCATGTCAAGTTGGGTACCATTGTGTAGAGCTCATACAGGGCTATTCAATGAACCAACTTTGAGCTTGATATCTCAAAAACTGACAGAGTTATGACCATTTTAAGGTCAAAATCCCATCTGTTGTCAGATACAGCCTTACCATGGGATAATATCCCATAACCATGAATATGAGGTGTCAAATAGACGAAGAAGCATGTTTTTACTTCAATACCTCATATGTCAGTCAATACTGGGGTCCCATACAGTCTCTGTACAGCATTCTACGCGTCATACACGTCAGAATCAGGCTGTGAGGTCCCCAGATGAAAATTTTCACCCTGTATTGGTGAAAACTGCCCAGATGTGGTTTCAAAACCACATCTGAGCCCAATACAGGGTAGACAGGCTGTTTTCAAACCACAAGCCTGTCCTGGAGAGTGAAAAATCTTCACTTCCTCTACGTGGAAAGGTCTAGCAGCCTTTCCACCTCAATTTCAGGATAAAAGGAGGGCTTTTCACAGCCAAAACCCTTTCCTCATCCTGCTCTTGAATAACCTACGTAGTAAACTGTCAAAAACAGTTTTACTCTTGGTTAATAATCAGGTATAATTATAATCTTAATTATTGTAGACTCTATTATTGTAATCCAACAGATAAAGCCTGCACCCAGGGTTCTCAATAGCGCTCACCACCACTATTCCTCAATAGTAGAACCCTTTTATTTTATTATAAAACCCTTATAAATCTTTTTAAAATCATTTTCTGCCGTGTCACATACACAGTTAAAGCTGTAATTAGCCTAGTTATACCTTTATCATAGTATCATCCTGACATTTTGGGGGCCTGGCCGTGTTTTTTTTGACTTTTTGGACCTTACAAGTAAGTCTTTTCTCTTTTTTATGACTTATTAACCATTGTTTTTATCTTTTTTAGGCGTAATTTCTTTATTTAAATATATATATTATATATATTTATTCTTTTTTATACATACTCATATTTTAAGAGTATTATTCACGTGGCTAATACCCACTGAATTTGATTATTTTTGGCTTGTTTTGTATATAAAAACACATAAGCCATCAATAAAGTCCTGTATTCTTGACTGAATAAGGACACCTCTGACTGAAAAACCATCAGTTGAGGCGTGGTCAAGTGTATTGTTAATTCAATAACACTTGTATACAAACCACTTTTACAGAGTACACTTGCAAACCACAAGTGTATCTGTGGGATACTGGCACACAAACAGTGTGACAGGGCACCATAAGCTGTATTTTTGACGTGAAATTGTTAATTCAATTACACTGTCATCATACAAGGGCATATTGTAATAATATACAAGCCCAGAGGCCATTCTTAGACGTGCAAAACCAGCCTTTTAAGAAGTCTTAACTGACATAAGCCCTCTTTTTCCTGTCTTGATTCAGTGGAAGAAAACTACATCCCACTTGAAACCCAGTCACAGGCCAACACACCAGTGACACCCTCAGAAACAGAGGGCAGCAAGGGTAAAGGAAAAAGGCTTAGTGAAGGCCTCATTACAGCGAAGAAGTGGACACCAATAGCCACGCAGAGGAGTAGAAAACCACGAAACTCTGCTTCAATGCAAGGTAAACCAACCTTAACCACTTGTACAGGGAAGATTACAATTATTAACCCGGTTGTAACCTCCAAAGGCAAACTGCCCAAATCAGCAGATAACAAATTTGTACAAGGCACAGTCAAAGAGACCTTGGCTTCCAAAGGAACCAGCCAGAGGATAGAGCAGGAATGTCTAGAACCAGAAGACCTGAAAGAAGACACATTGGACACAGTGGTGGATGGCAAAACAATGAGGGAGAGAATATCAACCTTGCCATTCACACTCCAATTCAACAGAAACCTCAAACCAGAGGACTGGAAGGATATGGATCAAGTTCTTCAAATCCACCAACTCCTCAAAGATTTGTTTCAATGGAGCATGGACAACAAGAGGTTCAACCTAGCAACTCACTGGGCAGAAATGGGATCAAGTTGCCAGAAGATCTGTCTCAAAGAGATAGACTTCAAAGACCTTATGGTAATCACCAAGGGTTGGAATCCTACCAGGCAGCACAGACTCCTGGAGGCAAGGGCACAGAGGATAAGGGAGAATCAAGCCACTATCCAAGCTATAGAAGAACAGTTAACCCAGACAGGGCCTACTCAGATTCCTTCAGGTTCACAAGGAGCATGCCAAATCAGCTCTCCAGTGGCTTCACACCATTCAGAAACCAGCAGATCAGTGGCCAAGAGTCACCATTCTTCACAATTCCAGGAAGTTTCCAGGAGAAGACAAGGCAACAAGGGCAAGAACAAAGCCTCCTTCAACCAGAGGAGGAAAGAGTCAGACCCCATGATCCAGAAGCTGTTAGATTTGGTAAAAGAAGTACACAAGAACCAGAAGTAGTTGTAAACCACTCTAGAATCAGTAGTCCTAGTAATAGAAACATTACCCCCACTCAGACTGAACATAACATTGTCACATCTGAGAGTAACATCAACAGTGATACACTGTGGTTACAAATGTCCCAATATGCTGAAAAATCTGCAAAGCAGTTTGCAGAAATTGAAGCTGGCCAAGAGAGGATGAAAAAAACACAAGCCTCCTTGGAACGGATAGTTGAGAATCTTCAAGAAGGATATGCTCAACTGAGCAAAGCCTCTGAAGAAACCAACAAGAGACTGAACCAAGTCTCTGAAGAACAACACCATAGTAGCAGGGACAGGGAGTGTCTGAACCAAGACCTCAACAAATTGTTTGATGCCTACCATAGCTTAAAGCCCCAACCACAAAGCCAAGCTATGGAGAATCCATATCAACCAGATGACATCAAACCAGATGCCATGTTGTTGAAGAAGGCAAGATCTCCATCACAATATCAGGATGGAGATGGCATGTCTTATTCAGAGAAGGAAGCCTTGAAACAGCTTCCTGAGGCCTCAAGCTGGCCCAAATTCTCTGGATCAGGAGAATATGATCATATGGAACTCATAGATTATATTGATGGACTCTTCATTGATGTACCAAGCATACCAGATTACTGGATTACTGCTAGACTGAATACTGCATTTAAAGGTCATGCAAGTATATGGTACAGAGAAATGAAAGAAATCCATGGCAGAAGAAATTGGCCATGGTGGAAGAGTCAAATAATCCAAAAGTACAGTAATGGAACTTGGATATGGCAAAAGACCATGTCATTTGAAAATGACAAATACTCTGTGGACAAAGATCCATATGAGTGGTGTCTTAGACAGTCTAAAAGACTTAAAGCCATTGATCCTCAAATGAACATTCAAATGAGGAATCATAAACTTCTGACACAACTGCCAGGAGAACTAGAGCATGCAGTAAAGTGCAGATGCAACCAAAATTGCACTCTAGATGATATAGCCAATACCTTACAAGACATAAGGAAAAGGACTAATATAGGGAAATTCACCCCATATAGAAGCAACAGTTTCAAAGAGAAACAACCTTTCAGGGTGGAGTTTAAAGACAAACCCAGAGAAAGAGTGGCAGAAGTGGCAAGGAAAAAGAATTCTTGTCACAATTGTGGTTCAACAGACCACTATGCCAACAACTGTCCCAAAGCAAAGAAGAAAGTCTATGCTATAGAAAAAGTCCCTGAAGAAGAACACCCAACAGAGGATTCTGCATCAGACTCTATGGGAGATGCCATCAGAGAACCATCTGATGAGGATCAAGACCCAAGAGAGGAATTTCTAGTGGAATACCAAGAGGAAACCCCACTAGAAATCCAGGATATACAGTTGGAAGCAGGCATGCCACAAGACACTGCCAACAAGAACTTGTGTAAACACACACAAGATGCACAGACATTCCTAGTCACACCAACCAAAGGAATGGCATATATACATGGAACAGCCACAAAAATGACTGTATGTATTGACAATGCTCAGCACCCACTGATCATTGACAGTGGAGCACACTGCTCCATAGTGGCCAGAAATTATCTGGATAACCACTTCCCAAACTGGGAAAAAGAACTCTTGCCCACCAGGGCAAAGAACTTTAAAAGTGCATCTGGAAAGATGACCTCTATTGGGACAATTATCAAAGAGATAATTATACCCCACAGAAAAGGTAATATCAGACTCAACCCAGAGTTTGTAGTGCTTGAAGATGCCCACATCCAAGGGTTTTTACTGGGAACAGATTACCAGAGGATGTCTGGCATAGATATTTACAATAGTAAAAATAGGCATATTACCATTGGTACTAACAAGGAAAAGAAATTTTCTCTTGATATATACCAGATATCTTCTCAGGACCCACTGGAAGAACTTCTGAGAGAATTCAGAGAGGGACAGTTTAGCACTACCCTCACCAGTAAACAAAAACTGAGTTTACTAAAGATGCTGAGGAAGAATAGACCAGCATTTGCCATTGGTGAAGAACCATTAGGCAAGATCAAAGGCCATGATATAGAACTATATCTGGATGTAGAAAGGCCTTATCCACCCATGTTAAGGAGACCTCCTTACCCAGCAAGTCTGGAGACCAGGAAAGAGATTGAGAAACACATCAATGAACTCCTGGACATGGATGTCATCAGGAAGATTGGACATAATGAAATAGTGGAAATCACCACTCCTGTCCTGATCACCTGGCATGATGGCAAGTCTAGATTGTGTGGAGACTTCAGAGCCCTGAACAACTACACAAAAGCAGACAGGTACCCTATACAAAGGATACCTCATGCCTTGGATAAGCTAGCCAACGCCAAATACATAACCAAGATGGATTGTATGAAGGGCTTCCACCAGAATGGAGTTAAACCAAACTCCATGAAATTACTCAGAATCATATGTCATATGGGCATATATGAGTATACCAGGATGCCATTTGGCATCAAAAATGCACCAGCCCACTTCCAAAGGATGATGGACACCATATTTCAAGAAGAAATAATGGAAGGCTGGATGGTAGTATATATTGATGATATCATTATATACTCAGAGACATGGGAAGACCATGTACAATACATAGACAGAGTGCTAAGTGAATGTACACCCATCAATCTGAAAATTTCACCAAAAAGTGTAATTTTGGCCAACAAGAGCTACTAGCTCTAGGACATAAAGTCTCAGGCCTTAGTCTGGCAATTGACCAGAACAAAGTAGCAGCAGTACTGCAAAAGCCAGTACCAAAGAACATCAAAGAGATGCAATCTTTCCTTGGATTTGCTAGCTACTATAGAAACCACATCAAAAACTTTGCACACATAACTAGTAGTTTATACAAGTTATGCTCAAAGGATGTAGTTTTTGAAATTACCAAGGAAAGAAGGGATGCATATGAGAGGATCAAATATGAACTCACTAATGCACCTGTGCTCATCTTACCTGACTTTGAACTACCATTCAAGTTATACATAGATGCAGCATGCAGTCAAGGCCTAGGAGCAGCCCTTCACCAAAGACAAATTGTGGATGGTGAACCAAGAGAAGGTGTAATATGTTACATCTCCAGGCAGCTGAAAGATTCAGAAGCCAGGTATGGGGCCACCCAGACAGAATGTCTATGTCTAGTCTGGGCTCTAGAAAAACTCCATTATTATTTGGAGGGTGCAGTCTTTGAAGTCTACACAGACTGCACAGCCTTGAAGTCTTTACTAAACATGAAGACTACCAATAGACACATGCTGAGATGGCAAATAGCCATCCAGGAGTATAGAGGGAACATGACCATCATATACAAGGAAGGTAAAAGCCATACCAATGCAGATGGCCTTAGCAGATGGCCACTGGACAATGTCAAAAGCAATCCAGCTTATGACCCTGAAGTTTCTGCAAAAATTCCTATCCATTTTATGGAAATAAATAGGAAGAAGAACTTCAGATTCTCTGAATGGGCACCAGGGAGTGGTACCCTTGACAGTGGAAACACTGATTCAGAAGGGAAAGAAACCCCCATACTGGGAATAAGTTCCTCAGAACTGCACAATGAATTTTTCAATGCAGTACTGAAATCTCATGCTAAACACAAACAGTGTAGCATACTACTCCAACTCCTTCAGCAAAAATACAGGAGCCCAGAACTGGAAACCCAGCTGGAGGAACCCTGGTTGAGGGCCTATAAGGACAATAAATTCTTCCTTATAGATGGCCTGATTTATCACAGAGAAAAGCACACCAGTGCACTCACAGTGATAGACAGAGACCACATCTCTTTAATCCTGCAGGAATGCCATGACTGCCCCTATATGGGACACATGAGTGAGGACAGGACTAAAGAAAGGGTAGCAAGCACAGCTTGGTGGCCCAAGTGGGAGCAAGAGTTGAGTGAATACATCAACACTTGTGAAAGATGCCAAAAGGCAAATAGAAAACATGGGAAGAAATATGGGTTGCTTCAACACATAGAAGAACCCAAACACCCATGGGAAACCATCAACATGGACTGGGTCACAGGACTTGTCCCAGGAGGCAAAGAAAACTACAATGCCTGCCTAATCATAGTTGATAGGTTCAGCAAGAGCATGAGATGTCTACCATGCCATAAAGAGGACACAGCCATGGACACTGCTCTGTTATTTTGGAATAACATCATATCCACCTGTGGAGTCCCCAAGATTATAATTAGTGATAGGGACCCAAAATTCACATCTGAATTTTGGACCAATTTATATGACATGCTAGGCACCAAGCTTGCTTTTTCCACAGCTTACCATCCACAAACAGATGGCCTAGCTGAGAGGATGATCCAAACAATGGAGGACATCCTCAGGAGGTTCTGTGCCTATGGCATGGAATATAAGGACCATGAGGGATATACCCATGATTGGGTCACCCTCTTACCAGCAGTCCAACTGGCTTATAATACAAGCCAACACTCTACCACAGGAAAAAAACCTGCACTGGTAGAGAAAGGGTGGAATCCCCTGTTACCTGTGGATCACTTGAAGAAGAATCTTCTGACCATCCACCCCACAGCCAAAGACTTCCATGATATGTGGAAGAAAGCCTGTGATACTGCAGCCAAATGCATAGCTGAAGCCAAAGAGTACAATAAACAGAGGTGGGATAAATCACATATGGAACCTGACTTCAAGGAAGGGGACCAGGTGTTAGTGTCTACACTGAACTTTAACAATCTCAAAGGACCCAAGAAAATGAGAGACTCATTTGTAGGGCCCTTCACTATCATTAAGTTGATAGGGAAGAATGCAGTAGAGGTCAAGCTCACTGATGAGTTTTCTAGGAAACACCCAGTCTTTCCAGTAAGCCTGGTGAAACCATACTTCCAAACAGAGGAGGATAAATTCCCCTCCAGGAAGAAGAGCACCACTCCACCAGAAATAGTGGAAGTAGAAGACTCTCCTGGACCTGTGAGTAAAATCATAAGGGCCAGAAAAATCAGACTTAATGGGAAGGATCAGAGACAATATCTAGTCAGATTCAAGAACCAGACAGCTGACAAAGACAAATGGTTGGCAGAGGATGCCATACCAGATGGGAACCTTCATTTAAGGAGATTCAGAGCCTCTAGGAGGACTGAACAGTCTCATCAATGATGAGCCTTTTTTAGAAGGAGGGTATGTCAGCCTGTGACTCAAAACCAGAGCACAAGCATGACAGCCAAAATACCATAAACCAATGGTATAGCCAAGATACCACCAAAACATGGAACTGAGCCAAATTAGCTCAGAAGGTATCAAAAGAAAGAGGAAACTCACCCCTTTCTGAAAATATAAGTCCCATCACCATAGGACAAGAAATAACAAAGTTATTCCTGCTCAAAGTTATTGCTGAGCATAAACCTTAATTTTCACCTCTCATCTAAAATCTAGAAGGAGAGGATTAACCCCATCAAATGGGTATTCAAAATGAAGCTCTAAGCCAGGGCTATCCAATGGTGCCAGCCAAACTGAGCTAGCACCAGTATTACTTGAGTTATGGTCAAATTCAGACCAAATAAGGGTGGACAAAACATTCACCTCTCATCTAACTTTTACAGTTTTAGTGTGAGATACTTAAAGTGGGGTCTTTTTGGAAAGAGCACAATCAGGGCTATCTGATGGTGCCTTCCATTTCCTCATAACTCAACTACAACAGAAGTTATTGGCCAAACAAGCTTAATACAGCTTTGTACCAGACCACGCCACTGTACAAAAATACTTGTACATGGGATAACTTTGTCATATTTAATGATAACCATGTCAAGTTGGGTACCATTGTGTAGAGCTCATACAGGGCTATTCAATGAACCAACTTTGAGCTTGATATCTCAAAAACTGACAGAGTTATGACCATTTTAAGGTCAAAATCCCACCTGTTGTCAGATACAGCCTTACCATGGGATAATATCCCATAACCATGAATATGAGGTGTCAAATAGATGAAGAAGCATGTTTTTACTTCAATACCTCATATGTCAGTCAATACTGGGGTCCCATACAGTCTCTGTACAGCATTCTACGCGTCATACACGTCAGAATCAGGCTGTGAGGTCCCCAGATGAAAATTTTCACCCTGTATTGGTGAAAACTGCCCAGATGTGGTTTCAAAACCACATCTGAGCCCAATACAGGGTATAAAGGCTGTTTTCAAACCACAAGCCTGTCCTGGAGAGTGAAAAATCTTCACTTCCTCTACGTGGAAAGGTCTAGCAGCCTTTCCACCTCAATTTCAGGATAAAAGGAGGGCTTTTCACAGCCAAAACCCTTTCCTCATCCTGCTCTTGAATAACCTACGTAGTAAACTGTCAAAAACAGTTTTACTCTTGGTTAATAATCAGGTATAATTATAATCTTAATTATTGTAGACTCTATTATTGTAATCCAACAGATAAAGCCTGCACCCAGGGTTCTCAATAGCGCTCACCACCACTATTCCTCAATAGTAGAACCCTTTTATTTTATTATAAAACCCTTATAAATCTTTTTAAAATCATTTTCTGCCGTGTCACATACACAGTTAAAGTTGTAATTAGCCTAGTTATACCTTTATCATAGTATCATCCTGACAATTAGCAACACAGAATTTAGGATAAATGTATATCCTCATCAGAAAAGTCAACTTCCTACTTAAAAAAAAGAAAAGAAGGCAAAATCAATACAATGTTCTCAGTGGAATCAAGCAGGAGAAACTCAATAACAAATACAACTGGCACAAAAAAAAAGCAAACAATTTGGCACACATCTTTGACTTTCCTGTTGGAACCCACATGGCATTGGCTTGTTCTAAACAGACAAAAGCCAATGTTCTTCCATGGGTCCCAATGAGGCATGAGTGAGAATAGCAAGTCTTTCACATGAAATCACAATCAAGGTTGAGCAGTTTCAATCACAATAAGGTTTGAAACACCAGTTAGGTTTGTCAGAATTCAGGAACACAACAATACCAAGTTGCATCACCAAGCTTGCTCCAGTCTCAGACCATCCTACCCAGCATGGTTACCCTATTCCCAAAACTGACAGGTCTGGCAGCAGAATTGCTGCCAGAGGGGGGAATCGAACCCATTTCAAATTTGATGAAAGTTAAAAGCAACCTGGAATCACTAACCACTACACAATTTGAAAAGAGAACATAACTCCACAAATTGAGGTCTCATTAATTTAATCACTTCATAAAAAAAAAAAAAATTCCCACATAAAAATAATAAAAATTTTCTTCTGACAAAATATTTTTTCCAACAAAAAACAATTTTTTTTTCCCAACAAAAAGAAAACATTTTTCCAACATAAAAGAAATAAAAATTTTCTTCCGACAAAAAAACGTTTCCCACAAAAAAAGATTTTTTTTTTCCCAACAAAAAAAAAAATAATTTTTCCAACATAAAAATAATAAAAAAAATTTCCAAGATAAAAATAGTAAAACGTTTCTTCCAACAAAAAATTTTTTCCAAGGAAGAAAGATTTTTTTTTCCCAACAAAAAAACAAAATTTTTTCTGACATAAAAATAATAAGTATTTTTTTTCCAACATAAAAAAATAAAAATTTCAACAAGAATAATAATGAAAATAAATAAAATAAGAATTATTGATTAAAATAAAGGATAAAAGAACAGATACAATAAAGACAGCTAAAAAAATTAGTCCTTGTGTGACTTTCAACTACATGGTAGCAACCTGAAGGCTAAAATTTGGTCCTTGTATGACTTTAAACTACAGGGTAGCAACCTGAAGGCTAAACTTAGTCCTTGTATCACTTTAAACTACAGGGTAGCAACCTGAAGGCTAAAATTAGTCCTTGTATGACTTTAAACTACAGGGTAGCAACCTGAAGGCTAAGATTTGGTCCTTGTATGACTTTAAACTACAGGGTAGCAACCTGAAGGCTAAATTTGGTCCTTGTATGACATTAAACTGCAGGATTTGGTATACCTAATATACTGGGTTTTATCCACCTAGAGGTAAAGTCCTTGCATGACTTAAAGCTACAACTCGAATAAAATTATGAACAAAAAGAAAAGCAAAAACTGAAAATACTGTTTTTTATTTCAACTAAAAAAAATACTATAAAAATTAAAAAAATATTATCAATTTATACTTTAAACAAGACTCATAATCATGGAAGCTCAAGACAATGTTGCAAAATATAAGTCAGGACTCAAAAGGGTTAGACCAGTCAATGAAGCTATGCCTCAAGATCTTAATCCACCTTTGGAAAGAACTGAATTATCAAGAGATCCAAATGAAACACCCCTATCACCTAGCCCACCTCCATCTTTTGAAACATCAAGATTTACAGAAGAAACAATTTCAATGATAAACTTTGGACCATCTGGATGTTTATCAGAAGAAGAGATTAATTGATTAAAGAATGTTATATTACTAAGGCAAAAGGCTATAGAATTTTGTGAAGAAGAAAGAGGTTTACTAAAACATTCTTATGGAAAACCTTATAAAATACCAGTTATATCACATGAACCATGGCAAAAGAAACCAATAACAACACCAAAATCAATTTTACCTCAATTTATTGAGCTAGTAAGAGAAAGAATACATACAGGACTCTATCAACAATCAACATTTAGCTATAACAGCCCAGTATTTTGTGTGGCAAAGCACAATTGGAAACTTAGAATAGTTCATGATCTTCAAGACCTCAATAAGGTAACAATAAAAGAAGCAGGATTTCCACCAAATTTTGATGAGTTTGTAGGATCATTTTCAGGAAGAGAATTGTGGTATTCCATACCATTAGTACCAGCTTCAAGCTTACCAATAAAACAAAAGAAAAAAAAACTGATAATAAAACAAATTACGCAAGACATATTTACACATTACAACTACACCTTTCAAAAAGAAATATACAATACAAAGCCTCAAGATCATATCAAAACAGTATATTATCAAAGGATTTATCCACCTTATTGCATCATCAATAAAAAATTATGCAATTAAAAGGAGTTAATCTAAATAAAGTTATATGCAGACGCGCCACAGCATCAGAGCTGTATTTTCCCCACCTTGATTCAATTTAAAGAAGAAATACCTTAAGGCTATGCATAAAATTACAATATATTTTCCAAGAACAAATGTTTGCTTAATAATAGTGACACACATCAAACTTGATAGAAATGATGCAATCTCCATATGAAATGATACAATACTAAAACAGAAACACCAGCATAATTCTCTCAGAAAATACGTAACAAAGTCACCAAAAATGAAAATGTCACCAGAAAAATTATCTCAAATACATCACATGATTTTGATAAGAAACAGAAACACCAGCATAATTTTCTCATATATATCATATGACTAGAAGAAAGTTCAATTGTCAGGAGCTGTATTTTCTCTACTTTCTTGGCAAAAAGAAAATCCCACCAGCCAAATTATCTCAAATACATCACATGATTTTGATAAGAAAAAGCACCACCAGCATAGTTCTCTCAGCAAACATGCTGCTTCACCAAAACTACACGTCTCACCAGCTAAAAACTCTCAACTATGATTTTTTCTAAGTACCCTATTTTGAGAAGCTCTATGGAGGCCCAAAAGCTATAAAAAGAGGTCCCCTCTCCCTCATTTTCCCCATCATCATGGAAGAAGTTCTCACTATCCAGGATCACAACCATCCCTGAACTTACAGGATATCTAGAATAGTAGTAGTGTATTAGAAGTGCAAGGCTCAGTAACCTTATTATTAGTGAAGACTAGTAGTATAACCATAGTAAAAGCTCAGTAGCCTTCTTCAGTAGCTTAGTATTAGTGAAGAATAGTAGTATAACTGTAGTAAAAAGATCAGTAGCTTATTATTGTTAAAGAAAGAGTAGTATAACCATACTCAAAATCTTAGTTTTCTTGACAAAAAAAGTAGTAGTGATATAAACTCAGTATTAAAAAAATCCTAAAAGAATAAAATCCAGTAGCCTTACTATTAGTACTCATATCAATAAAAAATCATTATAATCAACATAAAACCATAAAGAATATATATTCTTATCACTCTTATTAAAAAAAAATATTCTTATTAGTTTTATTAAAATAACAGAAAGCCAAAGCATATATATAGATATTAGAATCACTTTTATTAAAATCAAATGAAAAAATCTTAGTGTTTATTTTATCAGAAATTTTAGATCAGAGTTTTTACTGTAGTGTTATTGATAGGTCTGATTTGCAGGCTTCTGATAAGTCTTCTCTATCTGTTAAAGCCAAAAATCTTTTTTTATTTTGTGATTCTCTGTAGGCTGACTATTCAGTATTATTTAGAGGGGCAGATAATACACCTTAGCACCCATGTTTATTGGACAATTCTGAAATTCAAAACAGACTTACCAAAAATTTCCCCCTCAAGGTACTGCCTTATTTCATCCCACACCAAAAGAAGTTCCCAAATCTGGTGTCCCAACAGTGGCCAACAGCTTCAACCCTCAATAATCTGTCAATTATCAAAAGAAAACATTCAAATTTAGTCCACAAAAAAATACTTTTATCAATAAAGAATTTCAAGCGCCTATGAAGTCAATCTGGAATCAGAAAAACCACAAAATTCTAAATCATCATCACCATCAAGTCCTGCGACAAAATCATTACACTATTGTTATCCAAAAAGAGGAGAAACACCACCTGGAGAAGAATAACCTCTATATAATAGTATAGCAGTTGGTACACCCGGAACTGTCAGCCTGTGACTCAAAACCAGAGCACAAGCATGACAGCCAAAATACCATAAACCAATGGTATAGCCAAGATACCACCAAAACATGGAGCTGAGCCAAATAACCTCAGAAGGTATCAAACGAAAGAGGAAACTCACCTCTTTCCGAAAATATAAGTCCCATCACCATAGGACAAGAAATAACAAAGTTATTGCTGAGCATAAACCTTAATTTTCACCTCTCATCTAAAATCTAGAAGGAGGGCTTAACCCCATCAAATGGGTATTCAAAATGAGGCTCTAAGCCAGGGCTATCCAATGGTACCTGCCAAACTGAGCTAGCACCAATATTACTGGAGTTATGGTCAATTTCAGGCCAAATAAGGGTGAACAAAACATTCACCTCTCATCTAACTTGTACAGCTCTAGTGTGGGATACCTGAAGTGGGGTATTTTTGGAAAGAGCACAATTTGGGCTGTCTGATGGTGCCATCCGTTTCCCCATAGCTCAACTAGAACAAAAGTTATGGGGCAAACAAGCTCAATACAGCTTTTTGCCCAAAACACGCAAATGTACAAATATCTTGTACATGGGATAACTTTGCCATATTTGATGATACCCATATCAAATGAGGTACCATTGTGTAGGGCTCATACAGGGCTACACACAGAATCAATTTTGAGGTTGATATCTCAAGAATTGACAAAGCTATGGTTGTTTTAAGGTCAAAATCCCACCTGCTGTCATATACAGCCTTACCATGGGATAATATCCCATAACCATGAATATGAGGTGTCAAGTAGACAAAGAAGCATGTTTTTACTTCAATACCTCATATTTCAATCAATACTGGGGTTCCATACAGTTTCTGTACAGCATTCTACGCGTCATACACGTCCGAATCAGGCTGTGAGGTCCCCAGATGAAAATTTTCACCCTGTATTGGTGAAAACCACCCAGATGTGGTTTCAAAACCACATCTGAGCCCAATACATGTTATACAGGTTTTTTGCAAACCACAAGCCAGTACTAGAAAGTGAAAAGATCTTCACTTCCTCTGCGTGGAAAGGTCTAGCACCCTTTCCACCCCATTTCAGGATAAAAAGGAGGCTTTTCACAGCCAGAATAGCTTTCCTCATCCTGCTCTTGAATAACCTACGTAGTAAACTGTCAAAAACAGCTTTACTCTTGGTTAATAATCAGGTATACTCTAAAATTAAAGTATTGTAGTCTTTATTATTGTAACACAACAGGTAAAGCTGCACCCAGGGCTTTCAACAGCGCTCACCATCACTATATTCATTATAGTAAAGCCCTTTTATTTTAAATTAAATTCATCTTAAACCTTTACAAACATTTTTAAACTATTTTCCACGTGTCACAGTCATAGGTTTAGTTGTAAATAGCTTTATTACCACTTCATCATAGACTCATCCTGACAGGAACCAAGAAGAAAGATCAAAAGATAGTATATCAATATGGATTCAGCATCATCATCAAAGATACCACACAATCCAGATGAATCCAAAGAAAAAATCATAAATGAAGAGACCATGCAAGGACAAGAAGATATTTTTGATGTAGAAAGACGTCATAAAAGAATGTTGTTAATGCAACAAGAATTAATTGAACTTCTTAAAAAAGAAGGGAAAAGGAAAGAGTCAAGTTTTAGGGCAGAAAACAGCCCAATGGAAGAAGCTAAAAGCATGCCAAGAATCTTTAGACAAGAAGGGTCACCATCACCATTTTCAAGGTCTATGGCCTCATCAACTCCATTCACTTCACAAAGACCAAATACTCTACCAAAGCGGGTTAATATTCATGCACAGGCTTCAAGCCCATTGCAACAAGAAATCCCACGAACCAATACACCCATTGTCAAGATCAGACCAAAGGATTTTAATTTATGGTTTGATGGAAAGGAATTGGAAAGATTTATTAAAAGAGTGGAAAATATAGCAGAAATTGAAGGAGCAAGTGGAAGGGATATAGCAAGACAGATATCCTTTTGGACTAAAGATCAAGAAATTAGCTACCATATTGAAGGAATTCCTGGATATGAAACTGGTGATTGGGAGGAATTAAAATTGGATATGAAGAGGAAATGGGTAACAGTGTCACCTGAAAGAAGATACAAGCTTTCCTGAATTACTCAATTATTTAAAAAGATTCAACAAGAAGGAGGAATCAGGAATATGACCCAATATAAAACGTTCATTGGTTAATATGAATCCATTATTAATTACCTCAAAAGGTATAAATATATACAAGGAGATATTAATCACAATCAAGAAATATTGGCTAGTCTTTCCTCAAGTGTTCAAGAATCTATTTACAAATAAATGATTAAAGATAAGGCCATGGTGCAAGCTTTGGATGATGGTTATATCATTCCAATATTAGAAATCTTAAACTTATACATTGAGAAAGATTTAGAAGCCAAAGTCTTAATTCAACAGCAGGAATTTCCACAACCAAAGTCACAAGAGAAGAAAGCTAGGTTTGAAGACAAAAGCTGGGAAGAAGTCTTAAAGAGAATGAAAGATCATACCCAAAAAGCTCAAAATCTTCAGTCTCAAGGGCATCAGACAAAGGATACTGGGACTGAATCAGTTAAGGAAGTATTGCATCAGCTGAAACACCTTTCTGAAGTAGTTAAATCTCCAAACAAAACACAAGCAGGCAATAATTAAGATCAGAAAGTTACGCAAAACTCACAGCCATTCAGGCCAAGATATCCTTTACCACCCATATGTTCCAGCACAAATTGCTCCAAGATAGCTACTGAAGTGTTATTACTGCTTAGAAGAAGGACATTCTGCAATAAGATGTAATAATCTTACAGAAGAATTGAAAAAAAAATTGCCTTGAAGTGTGGAGGAACATATCTTTTTCTAAATTTTCAAAGAGTACCCACAGAAGGCCCTACATCTGCAAAGGATTTGGTCAAACAGTTTGCTAAAGAATAGGAGGATTTTACAAAGAAAATGATGGAAAAAACAAATTCACCCCCACATAAGCAAGAAACAACTGTAATTGAGGAAAGAAAAGGTGAGAAGACAGCAGCTATAGCTCAAATAGAACAATGGGGAAACTGGAAACCTCCTCAAATAGCACCAGCAAATGAAAATCTTCAAATAAATGTTGGGCTTAGACAGACAAGGCAAAGATCTGCAAGAAGGGAAAGTCAAAGTCCACCACAGCAAGAGGATAAAACTGAAACACACAAACCCTTTAAAAAGAAGATACCAGTTTCCTACCATGAGGAAGATGAGGCAGAAGAAGAAATAAGAGTTCTAATTCCAACAAAATACAAGATAAAACAAGAAGGAAAGGAAGTAGATAATGATGATATTGGAATCATTTCCAAGAAAAAGAATAAGGAGGTACTTAGACAGGAATCACAAAAGATGGAATTAAAGAACAATGTAAAATCTATAGCCAATAATCCAATGCTAATAATTGAACATTTGATGAAGAAAATACTTTAACAAAAGATAAATCTTACTCTTGAAGAAATATTACCAATGTCACCAACCTTTATTGATAAATTACAAAATTTAACTACCCAGGAAAAAGAGGTGATAAAATTAGTCAATACGTCAAATATTCAAGAAAGACTACTTTCATTAAAGCTACAGGACTATGATACCCCAAGATTATATTATGCATTCCCACTGGAATTTATGGAGGTATTTATTGGAAGGGAAGAATATCCTACAATGGCATTGGTGGATACTGGATCAGAAATTAATATAATACCAGAGGAAATTGCAATTAAAGCCTCACTTACAAGTAGAAAGCTCAATATGAATCTCAGAGGAATTGGTGGACATACAACATCTTGGGTTGGACTCTCAGAATTTACACTAATTACTATGATAACAGGAGAAGAAAAGGAAATTCATTTATTCATAGCAAAAGGAGCTGTACATACCATACTTGGAAGACCATTTTTAGCAGATAATAATGTTAAATTGGAACTTTCACACAAGCAAGGGGAAATATTTAGTTATCCAGAGAAAGATGGATATAGATTATGTTTACCAATATGTAACCCTCAAGCTATGGGCTGGAAAATTTCTCCACCAAGAGGTATGGAGCTTTGTGCATCTTCAGTGATTGAAAAATGGTCAATACATGGAGCAGAATCATCCAAAAGAAAAGAAGCAGAGGAAACAGAAAGTCCATCTTCAACAAGAGTGAAGACAGTATCTCTTGGACCAAACAAAATACACTTCTCAGCTATTTTTGATGCAGAAAATGAGTTGAATATTATAACTCAGGAAATAGCCCTAAAAGCAGAATTAAAAATCAGCCCTTACACATCAATATCAACAGAGGACTTTTTGAAACCAATTGGCCAAATTAAAAATCTTGAAGTCACTACTGGTAATGAGGAGAAAACCAACCGGGAATTCTTAGTATTTGAAAATTTCACCCAGATAATATATGAAGAAAATATTAGCATATTATCTTTCTCTAAAGAACGTATTCCACCTCAAACTGAAAGACAATCTAAAGGGAAGGATCCAGAAGAGGATAAATTGAAGGTAGAAGATAGTAAAGCAATAGGAAAAGTAAAAATGGAACTGAAGAAGATGAGAAGAAATTTGGACATGGCCATAGAAGACCCAGAGAAATGGCTAGCACTTGAGCTAAGTGGTATGAATAAAGAGGATAAAGTAGAAAGCCTACAGAAGAAATTCAAAATGGATCTGAAACCACCGGAGCAAATTCCTCAGGAATTTCTAAATATTTTTTCAATTTATTTCAGGAGGAAGCTTGGTACATTAGTGATACTGAAAAGATTTACTAAGTGAAGAACTGAAAGACAACATAATCACTCCATTGGAAAAAAGAAAATTTGAAGAATTGAAAAAGGAAAGTGCCATAATTACTGAAGACAAAATGGATCAAGTTTGGGATAGAAATATTTAAAAAAGGATTGAACAAAAAATGGAAAAAGTATGACCAGAAGATGACTTGAAGCTATACCAACAAAATAATGGAGATTTGGAAGATAAATATAAGCAAGGAAGAATATTTGAAGACCTAGAAGAAGGAGAGTTATCAGAAAATACACAAAGGCTAGCTTGACTTAGCATTCTAGAAGAATTTAATGATGCCTATGATCAAATATGCTTCTTTCCAAGCTCAACTGATTTATTTAATCAACATAAAGGAATTACATCTGAAATACCAAATGACTCCCAGAATCAAAATGGCATACAAGAAGACATCCCAGAATATGAAGGACTGGAAGATTACGTAATACTTCCAATGATAACATTTGAAGAAATGTATAGTTATGAGCTAGATTCACCAATAATTCAAAGCAAATATCTTTCAGAACTACCTGGATCCAATCTTACAAATCTTGATTTTTTGGAATTACTAACCACTATTGGAATCAAAGGGAATTTACAGAATCCTTAGTGGAAGAAGCCTTATGGATATTATAAAATGACAATAGGAGGACTGTATCACAAAATGCCATGGGCTCAAGAATACTTGAATCTAGATGGTTTGGGACTCTTGGGAGGAACTCTTTTCTGGTTGGTTTTTGGCTACATGTTTATTCATGAAGTCAAAGGTTTTGTTTCAAAATGGAAAGGAAATACACAAAGAAAGCAACGCAACAAGATATTTAGAGAAATATTGAAGGACATATGTCTTTCAGTAATTGACAACAGAAAGTTGAATATTTCTCAATAACAACTGAAGTAATCCAATTTCAATCACCAATTAAAAAAAACCACCATAAAAAATAGCAAAATAATAAAAGAAATACCCTAAAAAAGGAGGAGAATTATTTTCATATCTGTATTAGTATACTGGCAGTGACCTCCTGCCTTATCAAAGAGGAACTTAAAATCATTCAAACTACCTTCTAGAAAAATCTCTTTTTAAAACACTCTTATCACTCAGGGCAGTGACCTCCTGCCTTATCAAAGAGGAATTTCAAATCATTCAAAAACATAAAAAAAATCTTTTTTCAACATTCCCATAATTCATGGCAGTGACCTCCAGCTTCATCAAAGAGGAATTTCAACTTATGCAACATTTTTTTTGAAGAAGGCTATGTATCAGTATTTAATAAAAGACTTCGAACTCGACAGTTTCCAACATATGTTTTTCAATGTACAAGTATCATTATTTGATTTTTTAAAAAAACAGGGGTGGTTATCTGGTCTTATGCCCCCTTATAAAAAAAATGACACAGGTTTGGGGAAGTGTGGGCCCATAGACCTTTATTAATGTTACTTCTCTTTTTGAAAAAAAAACAACGAAAATATGGTGTGAAGAAACAGCAAAAGACAATATAGATAGCTCAAAATATCAAAATTACGACTGCTGGTCATAATTTGGTTCTTTGAGACAGGAAGAGATAAAATATGGAAAGGAAAAAAAAAAGAAACAAAAACCAACCCAAAAAGCTAGGCCATTCAGATACATAAAAAGAAGATAGAAGATGTTAAAAATGTCAAAATTATGACTTCCGGTCATAATTTGCCATAAAAGCAAGAAAGGGAAGAAAGACCAACCAAACAAGCTAGGCCATTCAGATACAGAAAAGGAAGATCAAAGAATCTAAAATTTCAAAATTATGACTGCCGGTCATAATTGGGTCAGCGACCTCAGAAAAAGCAAGCAAATAGTATCTGGATAGGAAAAAACAAGTAACCAAACAACAAATGTTGCTCAGATACAGTAAAAGAAGACCTTGGAATATAAAAAAATAAACCAGAAAAGTAATTCAATTTATGGCACAATCAACAAAAAAACATTACACACAGAAAGGTATACTGGATAACTTTAGCCCAAGATGTATTGGTTTCGCCACTCTTTGACATACTCCCATACATCCACCTCAGAAATTCAAATTGAACACATTAATCATAGACATGAAAGAAGGTGTGGGCTCCCCAAACATAGCCAGAAACTCATTCAATTAGTCCTAACAGATAACCATAACTCAACAGATACTAAGCCATCAGTACAAAGCACCCCCCACAGAGTGATGAACATAATGCCAGCATGATTGTAGTTTGACAACACTGCTGCCAGAGGCACTAATCAAACCCAGGACCTTGGTGAAAGCTGAAAGAAGCCGGGAATCACTAATCACTCACCACCGCAAATCAACTGACTTACCTGGCCTTACGTCGCACTGACCTACCACATGGTGTACCTCTCGCTTTAAAGTTAGGTATTGATTACTTGGGTATTTGGCCTCATTGTGGTCAATCAATCCTTTCATTCTGCGTGAGTGTTTTGTTTCCCATCCTCCTATTTGAAATTTTCTTATTTTTCTCCTTGATCATTGGCTTTAGAACTTTTGTACTCACAACATGTATATGGATTTTTGCACTTGCCCCGCTGCCAAAAGCACACATCCATGACACTTTGGGAAACATTCGCCACGGCCTTCTGGTTCACCACAGCACCAGAACTCGCCATTGGGCCAAATCTTGTTCTCAGTCTGATGAAACTTTGACTTTAGAAGCTTCAACTCGTCATTCATTAACTGCAAAAATAAAGGATCCATTGGAAACCACAAAGAAGAACGATGAAGACAAAATTACTCCTAATCCAACTCAACAAAATAATTCTGAAACAATTTGTATGTTGATTTAAATAAAATATAGTTTTTAATTTACTGTAACTGACAATTTTTGAATTTAGCTCTTTTATTATATTTTGTTTTGTGGCTGCACCTTGTATGTGGACTTAGTAAGGAAAAATGCCACAAAGCACGAGATATGATCATATACGCCATTCATCTTGTTTCAAAAAAATGAAATTTGGATGATCAACTGACATTGGGTGTTCCTCACGATCTTCAAACCATTGTGAAACGCTTCAAAATCAAGTCTTCTTTTGCAAGATTTGTTTGTTGTCAACAATGCTACTCGCTTTATGATATTGAAGTTGCTCCAGATGAGTGTCATTATTGACAAACTTCCCAAAGCTCCCCATGTGGAACCAATCTCTTTTGTCAATCAAAATTTAAATCTCTTCCATCAATACAATTCACATCAAAACAATCCACCAAACATTCTTTCCCTAAACACTGTGGTCAAATTTGCTTGTGAGGTCAACCTTGTCTGTGGGTCCCTTATGCTAATTTAATTTCACAAAGTCTATCCACCTGGGTCATATGGTTCTTAAAGGTCCCCGGAATAGAGGAAGAATTGATTGAGTGGGCCTCTTCAATATTGTCACAAAGGACTTCTTCAATCATTGACGTCTCACAGGGAAAGGTCTGGAGAAAGATTTTTGGCAATAGTAGCACTCAATTGGACATTGAATTGGAATTCTCACTTTTCATTGATTGGTTCAACCCTCAAGGAAATTTTATTTCAGGAAAGCAAACATCAATGGGCTTAATTGCCCTGAATTGCCTCAATTCGCCACCACGACTTTGATTTAAGCATTGCTATAATTGCCTTGCTGGAATAATACCTGCACCAAGACAACCCAAAATGCTTACAATGAATAATTTCCTCAACCCAATTGTTGACGAGCTTAGGGAGTTGAACCAAGGTATTCAAATTGTCACCCCAAAATACCCCCACAGCCGCAAATAATCAATCAGAGCTATGAGCTTAATTGGAGATGTTGTTGCCACACACAAGGGTTCTGGATTCATGTCACACTCTGCAAAAAAGTTCTGTTTGTGGTGTGATATCAAGATTGATGAGAGATGTCAGCTGAGGTTGGCAAAACTTTGTCAAGGAAGCAATGTACGTTTTGTATCTTGGAAATGGAAAGAATCACAATCAGCCACTGCAAGACAAAAAATGGCAAAAGAAACTGGCATTCAATGGTCTGAGCTTAACTGCTTACCATACTGGGATCCTGTTATTTGAACATCACTTGGAATTATGCATAACTGGTATGAAGGAGTTTTGCAACATCACTTCCAATTTCAATGGGGTTTCAATGAGACTTTCTTCAATACAAAAATAGGCGAATCCAGTAAATCTGAAACAGATTCCTCCTCAATGAATGCCAATTATACCGAAACAAGTGAGGATGAATTTGAACAAAGCACTCAAGGATACTTATTGGATTAAGCAAAGCACAAAATACGAATCAAAATGAATGAAGTCATTGTTCCAAGGGGCATAAGCCGTATTACATGTCAAGCTAACTTGGCATCAAATGGGAAGCTGAAGGCAAGTGAATGGTGTGTTTTGTTTACAGTATACATCCCCTTGGTATTTTTTGAATTGTTTGTGGGAATGGGCATGCAAAGCAATCTCCTCTTTGTCAATACAGGAGCACTTATTCAATGTACTGAGATTGTGGGAGCAAAAGCAATTACAAAAGAAGATTCAAACATTTTTTCTCAAGCATATGAATTATATCAAAAAACTTCAAATCAGCTATTTCAGAATATAAAAATCACACCAAATCACCATTATTCCATGCACATACCGGGACAGCTAATGAACTGGGGACCACTAATGGGAATGTCAGAATTTGGTGGTGAGTGTCTGATTGGATCTTTACAAAAGCTTAAAACTAATTCATTGAATGGTACAACATCTTTCAGAATGGTTTTTAGGCCATGTTGTTAATTTTTTCAAAAAACCATTTAGGTGCAATGGAGGAAACAATCATGAAAAAATTTGGTCAAATGCAAAGACTTCACAAGACCACTGAATTGTATTATCAATTGCTTATCAGAGCAAACCAACCTTCTACCATACTTACAAAAAAGGAATTGGATGATGAAACGTATTTGAAACTCTTCAACTACTTAAAAGAAAACGTTTTACAATTAACCAACTATTATCATTTACCTTATCCACCAAATCGTTGTGTTCTCAGAAACTACATCACTTAAAGACAACATTGGAAGTGGAATTTTGGACTTCTGGTGTCAAAAGCCTCACCAAAAAATATAATTTATTTGAAAGATAGCCTTGGTGAATTCAAATTTTGAAAAGTATGCCATATTCAGGATCTAGAATGCGAAGAGATACATAAAGGTCTGGTTGTCTTGGTCCAATGCTTAACCAATGTAACAATGCGTATGGAAGGTTTTGAACATTTGGATTCTTTTTTATCAACTTGGAAGGTAAATAATTTGACTTTAACAAACAATCTCGCATTTATATCTATTTCAGATATTTTGGGTTTAGGAGCTTATCGTAACTTACCTGCATGGTCACTTGGCTGCCAGGAGCTGAGCATGCGAAAGATTCCAATAAACAAGCTTGTTGGACTTGAATCCTATTTTGGTACTATTTAGGTAATCATGAGATGTATTTGGAACATCGCTTGTAAATAGATAGCTTTTGAAGCTTTCATTGAGGGAATGGCATATATGATTCTTCAAAACTATGCTTCACAATGTAATTGAGAAATTGAACGATTGAAATTTTTATTTTTGCATTTATGAAAATATTAGGATCTAATAATACCGCTACTATTTCTTTTCATCAACAATAGAAAGACTTTTCTATTCAGCTCTGTTTCCCACATTCTGGCTCATTGTTGTTTGCAAGCATAAGTTTTTGAGAATAATATCTAAATTTTTTCCCAAACAAGATGTGAAGCATGTCATTTAAATAAACTCTAATAATTTTTTAAGTTATCTTTTTAAGAAACAAAAAGTTTGTACATCAATTAAATATTTCGTCTTTTTTTTGAATAAGAATTTTTGGATACAAAATTAATAAAATAATGAAAAATATTTTAATAGTTACCTTAGAAGCCAAAGAAATTCTTTTCAAATTTGATTAATAAAGCTCCAAATTAAAGAGAATTTGGATCATGAATATTATTGAGGAAGCAGGAAACAATTGATGTAAAAGTTGGTTGTTGCTTTTAATATACTCTTGAAGCTGTATTTGTCCTCTTAGAATTAAAAGCCAAAGAATTCTTCAAAAGTAAAATTCAAAGCCATAAGATCTAAAATAATAGTTTTTGTCACTTTTAAATTCTTATTTAATTCTTATTTTTAATAAAAATACTTGTATATTTAACAAAATATCTATTCAATTTTTGCTAACAAAATGTAAATGTATTCTCATAAGTTATTTTTATCCTCTATGAAAAAGATATATTCAAATATAAGTAATTTAAAAGACTACTTCAGGTTTTTTTTTTAGGAGATTTGTCATAGTTTATTGTAACTATAAATTTAATTCAAAAATAATGGCGATTAAGATGAAACATATTGTGAAAGAAATAATTAAAAAAAATTATTCAAAATCATGAAGAATTTTTGTTAACTTGATTTTTTTTGTGAAATATTGTTTAATAAATATAAAAAAAGACTCGTATGTATAAAAGAGTTTTCTTTGATCAGCTTTTAAGTAATGAAATATAAAAGAAATTAAAGAGATGATAAGTTTCACTTTTGAATCATTCTCATCATAAGTAATGAAAATAAAACTTGTCAATTTGAAATAATTAATATCAATAAATTTGTGATTTGATATTAAATAAATAAATAAATATATACAAGTTATATGTAAATATTATGGGTTGCATGTATTATCAGATGAAATTATTTGAATATAGCAAATAAGATAGTTTTTCTTTTAAGTTTTAGACACCTTGATATTATAAATTTAAAATATTCCTCCAATCCTCTTGAATTTATTCAATTTTTTATCATTTTCTGAAAAAATATTTTTTTTGATGATTTCTCATAATGAATATTGAATATATATATCAAATAATTATGAGGGGTATTTGAAAAACGTTTAATTATGAAATAATTTTTTTGAAAAAAATAGAATTTTGTGATTGTAATTGAGATGAAATAGATATTATTGACACAAATTAAGGAGCCAAGCTGACAAAAAAACCAATAAGAAAGCTATTTACAAAAAACTAACGTTATCTAAATTTCTAATAGCACCCAACCTCAACTTGTAACTATTCATTCAAAATTTGGAAATAAATACAATTTAAATTTTTCTATCACAAACATTATCATTGATAAGCAATTCTTTAGATATTATCAACAATATCTTTAAGTTCAAATAGGAGAAAAGTAGCCACCATCCAGACCATTTGTTTTGAAATGAGATTTCACTTGGTCCAAATGTATTTCTTAGATTGGGGGCATGTTCCATTTTGGTATCTTGTTCAACAAGCTGATTTTGTGAGCCTTTGAGATATGACCACATATCCAATAAGGTCACAAAAAAGATTAATAATTATTATACCTTTAATATAATTATATTAAAATTAATTAGAATAATTATACACTAAGAGTAATTACTTAAATATACAAAAAATACCATAAATTGGTATAAAAATTGGTTTAACTTAAAAACCAATGAATCAACATGTAAATTAAATTATACCATTGGATTCCCCATGGAAAAATACACATATACCACTTTTATGGCATATCTGTAAAGTCAATATTTAAGGAATTATAAGGTATAATACCTTATAAAAACCATAAAACCTTATTTATCTCAGAAACTAATGAAACAACATGTGAAATAAATTGTACCAGTGGATTCCCCACAAAAATCCACATATAAAACAATTAATAAGCTAATTCCCAAAATCAATACTTAAGGAATTATCCTGAATATATGCACTTTTTTGGTCAACGCATATATTCAGTGATCATAGCTAATATCTTCTAAACTATACATGCTAGAATGATGAACCAAAAATAAAGTTACCACGTAATTACTGTAAGAACACAGATATGAACTTTATTTTGCAAATTATAAACAAGGTTAAGACTTATGAGGAAATATTGATAAAAATCAACAGAGCTGTTGACCACTTTGTTGTGAAAGTAGTCCAAACTTAAAAAAAGTATACAGTTGGATTCTACTAGTTTATTCGAGAAGAATGACGTAATGTTTATTATTAAATTCAGGGTATAACCCCCTGAAATCAAGGTTTGAAGTTTAAAATATTGAATTTCGACAGAAAAGATGAGTTACAAGAAAAATCATCAAAATTAGAGTTTTGATGATGTAATGAAAAGCTCTTGGCAGCATAATAAGGTTATGTCAGGCTATCAGAATTCACTCTCTGAATTGCTGTAGCGTGAAAACCTTAAACGTTATTGAGGATCAAAGTTTGAGCTTAAATTGAGCTGTTATGATCACATACTGTAACCTTAAATTAAGTTTAACAGTCTTAATAGTGATAAAATTGGTGAATACTATTAGTTTATGATTAAAACTAATAAAATCCACGAAATTTGGGGTTCTGCCAAGCCTCTGATGTCATCACACTTAGAGTTATAGTGATAACTCTAAATAATGGTGTAAAAATGATGTAATATGGTTTGATCATGATGTAATCACCCTCAAACCTTAAAATATTGATCAATTCCAGTGGATATGATCAGTACACGTCTACTAAAAGCCTGTTGGACTCTAGGAGGGAGGTATTTACTATAAATAGAGCTCTTTTTACTCTGTTTTCCCCTCAGACGCATCAAAAACATTAAATCAATTAAATCAAAGGTAATTTCTTTATTCTTTATATATAAAACTGTTATATTATTAAAGACCAAAGACCACCTTGCTATAATCATCTATTTTGACGTGATTAAATCATTTATTTAATCGTTTTTGTTAAAAATCTCTCTAAAAACTCATTTCCACGTAAAATCAAGAAATTTAGTAATTTTCTTTATTTTTTATTGTAAATACAATTTGAAAAAGTTGTATTATATTCTTTTGGCGTAAAATATCTCAAAATTATTATTTTAAGTGTTAAAAGTAGGTTATTTCATCTTATTATAATAATTTCTCTCTTATTATTACTCTTAATAATTCTTAATTAATATAAATAGTATTTATATTAATATATAACTTTAATATTAGTAATATTATTGTTATTAATTGTTTTTTATTTATAAAAAACAATTTTTTACGCCTTTATTATTTGTTGGTAACAATAATAAAGAGCTTTATAATATATTAATTATTTTATATTAATATATTATTTATAATATTATAATTTCATATAATATTAATTATATTATTATATTTATTTAATCATATAATATTTTTACGCCATAATAATAATATTTCTTTATTATTATTATTATTTTAATCTTATTTATTTCAATTATAAGGACATTCAGAGTACAATAAGTAATAAATTAGTAATTTTTACTTATTGTTTCATAGTCAAACCTTACATTTGGGGGCCTGGCCGTGATATTTACTTAAAAGACCTTTAAAAAGATTCTATTTGGGTTTATCCAATAATAAATTATATTTATAATCATAAAATTATATAATAATTTTATATTTTATTGATTTTAAAAGCTATTGAGGCATTTGGAAAGCAATTGTACTGTCTTACACGTGGTTTTTCACATCCTTAGACTTGCAAGAACTTTCTTTGAGTGACTCTAGTGATTAAAAAAGATAATTTATAAATTAAAAATAATTTTTATTATAATTTAATTTTATAAGAATCATATTCATTTTTTATTTTTCTTTAAAAATAAAAATATACATAAAAAATATTAAAAAATATTAAAAACCAATAAAAAAAGTTATTTTTATTCATTTTTATTCATTTCTTTATTTATTTCATTTTTTTTAAGATATAAAAGCAATTTCTACGTGGAAAATTGCCATATCTTGCCAAAAATAACACTTCTTATAAAAAGACTTATATTTATTTGTCTTTTTTAGTGTTTGAAGATAACCCAACAGAAGACAACCAAGCTACTGTTGAGAGATTGGTGGAAGAAACTTGTCAAAGTTCTCCAACACCAGTTATCACCAAAAGAAAGAAAGCTAAGAAATTAGACTTTCCAGGGCCCACCATTCAAGACTCTGAAGGTGAGCACCTCTTTTTAAATTGCCATAAAAGAATTTTATTCTAAAATACTTTTATTTTTTCTTATTCTTTAATTATGACTACCAGAAGAGGTTCCCAATACTCCATCCAATCAGATGGAGCTGGACTCAGAAGTAGAATTGATCCCTCAAAAGGGAAAAGAAAGGGCAATATCCCCAGTGGAACAGAATCCACACAAGGAAGTGCCTTATCCCAAAGGCAAGTCCCAGAAATGCCCATGATATCTGAGCCTGAATTGGAACTAAGTATGAGTAACTCAAACAGGTACAAATCACATTCAGAGGGCTCAAATAGACATCTACATGAGCCAGTACAAGCAGTATTACACAGTATACAAGGACAAAGACTGGGAAATGCTGCCTCAAATACACCAAGGAGTGATGAACTCCTGGCACATCCTGAAAAAGTTCCTCAAAGAGGAGGAGATAGTGAAATACTCCAATGGATGGAATCCACTGTCATCCAAACCTCAAATCAAAAAGATCAAGGATTATCATGCCAAAAAGAGGGAGGCAACCAAGGAAGAAGCCCCAGTAGCTTCTACCAGCAAGCCTCAAGCCAACCCACTTCCCCAAGAAGGGAAGAAGAACAAGAAAAAGCATTGGAGGAAACCATATTCCCCAAGCTACAGAATCCCAAGAATCCAAAAGGATGCCATGGACAATGTTTTCAACATGGCCAGAACCTTGATGGAATTCAAGGACAAGGAAGAGCAAAGAATGAGACAACCTCATTTCCCAAAGAAATAACCTTGTCAAAAGATGTTGTAAATACTTTAACAGAAATTAAAAATAGTATATTACCTCTAAAAGAAATTAAAGACAGTTTATTATCACTACAAGAAATAAATAACAATTTATCTTCTTTAACAAAAATTGTTGTACAAAACAAGAAAGAAATTGACAACATTAAGTTTATTGTTGAAAATAATAAACCAAAGAATTTAATTGACAATACTCAAAAATTAATACAAGGACAACAAGAATTGTATAAATACATAAAAGATATCAAAGACAAGACTTTGACAATCAATTATGATGTGAGTATTGACAACCTTACAGAAAAATTAAATAAATTAAGTATTTCTGTAGAAAAATTTGAAGAAAAGACTTCATCACACCAAAAATTACTTTTGGACCATGTGGAAAAAAGTGATGAAGCAAGAATGCATCTGAAAGATGATATTCAAAGTGAAATAAGGCTTATTACAGAAAAAATGGATAAAATTAATGAGGCTAATTTAAATATGCCAAAGTTATCAACACCATTTTCTCATATAAGAAGCCCTGTTAAAACAAAAGAGGAATTGTCAAATCCTTTCATAACAGACTTGAGTCATCAAGACAACAACCAAGTCTTAATGAAAGAAGCACCTCAATTGAAGGAATGGCCAACATTCACAGGAGAAGGTGAATATGACCACATGTCATTTATTAAAACAATTGACATGTTACAAGAAGACTATGCCATACCAGATGAATTAATCACTGCAAGATTACATTCATTATTTGAGAAATCTGCAAAAAGATGGTATTATGGCATAAGACAGACAAATGGTAAAAATACCTGGTCTTGGTGGAAACAAGAAATAATCACCAAGTGGGCAAATGATGCCTGGAGGTATAAGATAGAAAATGCATTTGAAAACTCTTACTTTGACCCAGAGAAAGATAAACCTTTAGCTTGGTTCTTAAAACAAGTTGAAAGACTTAATGCACTGTACCCAGAAATGTCACAGAAGATGGTGCATATGAAAATACTTAAAAAATGTGGAGGGGAACTAGAACATGCCCTAAGAAGCAGGTGTATAGAACCATGCTCCACAGAAGAGTATATAAATGCACTAGAAGATATAGTGACAAGAACAAAAATTGGCAGGACTTGGAAAAGATTGGACATTAAAAGCCCAAACAAACCATTTATCAAGAAAGATAAATCAAAAGAATCCTTTAAACCAAATACATCCAACAATAATGAGCAAAGAAAATGCCATAAATGTGGAGGTATTGGACACTTAGCCAATAATTGCCTTAAAAAAGCAAAGATCAATGAAATTGTGGAAACAGAAAACCACAATGACAAAGAAGAGGAATCTGACTCTGAAAAAGAGACAGAAGAGTCAGAGAGCTCTGAAAGTGATGAAATCAATATAATTAATGCACAAATTAATAATATTGATATAATTTATGAAGTACTGGATGTTAACTCAAACTTGCCACAAGTTGGAACATCTGAAACAAACCTGACAAACATACAAGATGCCAAAATGTATAGAACCAAACCTGCAAGAGGAATGGGATATACAGCTGGAAAATCAAGTATAAGTATTGTTATGGTTGATAACCAAGAAGGAAAGATTAACTTGGATACAGGAGCATATTGCACTTGTGTTGGTAAAAGTTATTTAAAAACCATTGTCCCAGACTGGCAAGAAAAACTTATGCCAATACAAGGTGTCAAATTTAGTAGTGCAAGTGAGAGCATGAAGCCCCTTGGAATAATTGATTTAACACTAATTTTCCCTCATCCCTCACAATGTGTCAGAATCAAAGTAGAGTTTGTAGTAATGGACAACTGTACTAGTAATCATTTCATACTTGGAAATGACTACTTATCAATCTATGGTATAGATATCTCCAACCAAAAGGATAGATATTTTACCATAGGAGATAATAAAAGACAAAAGTTTGGATTCTTAAATAACAAAAAACAAATCACAGTTATTAAGAATGAGGGAAAGATTCCAGAAAAAGAACTTTTTATATCTGAACAACTCAGAGAGGCAGAATTCAATCAAGAGTTAACAGAAAAAATGAAAGAAAAATTGATTGACCTCTTATTTAAGTATAAAAATGCCTTTCCAACTGACAAAGAACCACTAGGTGCCATAATTGGACATGAAGTGGATATAATTCTTAATGTAGAAAAACCTTACCCACCTTTATTAAGAAGACCTGCTTATCCAGCCAGTCCAAGAGCTAGAGAAGCCCTAGAGGTGCACATTAAAGAATTAATGGACCTTGGAGTATTAAGAAAGGTTGGACATAATGAACAAGTAGAAGTTACTACACCTGTCATTATAACTTGGCATAATGGAAAATCAAGGATGGTAGGAGACTTCAGAGCCCTGAATACCTATACCATTCCAGACAGATATCCAATACCCAGAATCCATGAGACATTGACCCAATTGTCACAAGCTAAGTTCATCACAGCTATGGATGCTCTTAAGGGTTTTCATCAAAATGTCTTAACAGACAATGCCAAGAAACTACTAAGAATAATAGTCCATTGTGGAATTTTTGAATACTTAAGAATGCCATTTGGGATAAAAAATGCACCTTCCCATTATCAAAGAATGATGAATACCATATTTCCTGAAGAATTATCAGAAGGATGGTTAATAATCTACATTGATGATATCATAGTTTGCTCAGAAACTTGGGAAAATCACCTGACAAGACTAGAAAGGGTACTACAGAAAATAGTCCAAGTAAATATGAAAATTTCATTGAAAAAATGTCATTTTGCATATAGTGAATTAAAAGCCCTAGGACATGTAGTATCTGGCCTTAGTCTAGGCATAGACAAAAATAAAGTAGCAGCAGTACTACTTAAACCAATGCCTCAAACCAAAAAAGAAATGCAATCATTTCTAGGATTTGCTGGTTACTATAGACAGCATATAAAGGACTTTGCAAAGATTGCTAAATCCTTGTATAAGCTATGTGACCAACAAACAGTCTATGAGATGACAGAAGAAAGAGTCAAGGCATATGAAGAATTGAAAAATTCCTTAACAAATGCCCCATTTCTTCTAATGCCAGATTGGAAACTACCCTTCAAACTGTACATTGATGCTTGTGGAGAAGGACTAGGTGCTGCACTTCACCAAACACAAATTATCAATGATAAACCAGTGGAAGGACCAATTTGTTTCATTTCAAGGCAAATAAAGCCAACAGAAGCAAGGTATGGAGCAAGCCAAATGGAATGCTTATGCTTAGTGTGTGCTTTGGAAAAACTGCATTATTATTTGGATGGCACAGTATTTGATGTAATCACAGACTGTAATGCTGTGAAATCACTATTAAATATGAAGACTCCAAATAGACATATGCTGAGATGGCAAATTGCTATCCAAGAATATAGAGGAAATATGACTATTGTTCATAAATCTGGAAATATTCATAAAAATGCAGATGGTCTTAGCAGATGGGCTCTAGCAAATACCCCTGACAATCCAGCATGGGTACCACAAGAAGAGCACCATATAGAAGGAATATGTGTTACAGACATTGGCACAGAATTCTTTAACCAAGTTAAAGAAAGCTATAAGAAAGATAAAAATTGCCATATCTTAAGCCAACTTCTAATGAAAGACTGCAAAGATCCATCACTTTCATCAAAACTAGATGAAATATGGAAAAAGGCATATGATGAAGGAAGATTTCACCTCCTTGATGGAATCCTTTACCATAGAACAAAACACACATGTGTTATGGCCTTAACAGATAGAACACTAATAAACACTATTTTACATGAGTGTCATGATAGTGTTGCATCTGGACATCTCTCAGAAGATAGGACACTAGAGAGGGTGAAAACCTGCTCTTGGTGGCCAAATTGGAAGAAAGATGTTGCAGAGTACTGCCAAACCTGTGACAGATGTCAAAAAGCCAACAGAGGCACAGGAAAGAAATTTGGAATGATGATCCAAATCCAAGAACCAAAATCCCCATGGGAAATAGTTCATATGGATTGGGTAACAGCCTTACCTCCAGGAGGAGACAGGAGTTATAATGCATGCCTAGTATTAGTTGACAGGTACAGTAAAACTCCCATGTTCTTACCATGTCATAAAGATGACACAGCTATGGATACAGCCATAATGATATGGAATAAAGTCATTAGCCACACAGGCTTATTCCAAAATATTATAAGTGACAGAGACCCAAAGTTCACTTCAGCATTATGGACAAACCTCCATAACTTGTTTGGGACAAAGTTATCATTCTCAACAGCTTATCATCCTCAAACTGATGGTCTAGCAGAAAGAATGATACAAACCCTAGAGGATATGATCAGAAGATTCTGTGCTTATGGGCTAGAATTCAAAGATTCTGATGGTTTTACCCATGATTGGTGTACACTAATACCAGCACTTGAACTGGCATATAATACATCAATCCATTCTTCTACTGGCAAAACACCAGCAATGCTAGAGAAAGGTTGGAATCCAAGACTTCCTTATAACACCCTCAAAAAGGACTTAGTGGATATACATCCAACAGCAAGCAGTTTCAAGATAATGCTTGACAAAGCAAGACACCATGCAAACAGATGCATGCAAGATTCTTTTAAATATGCAAAAGAAAGATGGGATAAAAGTCATAAACCACCTGACTTCAAAATAGGGGACTTGGTTTTAGTATCAACCCTTAATTTCAATAACATAAAAGGCCCAAAGAAATTGAAAGATTCCTTTGCAGGACCATGTATGATAAAAGCACTCCATGGACCCAATGCTGTGCAATTAGAACTCACAGGTGAACTAATGAACAAACACCCAACTTTCCCTGTAAGTCTGATAAAACCTTACAGTTCAAGTGACAAGGAATTATTTCCACTAAGAAATAAACCCCCACTTGACATTCCCCCCTTGGAGGAAGGAGAGGAAAAGAGAATAGTAAAAGTCCTTAAAGAAAGAAGGACAAGAAACAAAAAAGAAAGGGAATACCTTGTAAGGTATAGAAATTCAACTCAAGAAGATGAATGGCTACTTGAGAAAGATATAACAAATGCTGATAAATTACTAAGAAGGTTCAGACATGAAAGAAAACCTGAAAAATAAAAAGTTAAGCATTATTGAGCTTCAAGACTAACAAAAGTCTATTGAAGAGGTAGGACAGTGGATGATACCCTAATCACATATATCAGATTGTGGTACAATCTTTTTTGGTGGTAGGGAATGTGAGCCTTTGAGATATGACCACATATCCAATAAGGTCACAAAAAAGATTAATAATAATTATACCTTTAATATAATTATATTAAAATTAATTAGAATAATTATACACTAAGAATAATTACTTAAATATACAAAAAATACCATAAATTGGTATAAAAATTGGTTTAACTTAAAAACCAATGAATCAACATGTAATTTAAATTATACCATTGCATTCCCCATGGAAAAATACACATATACCACTTTTATGGCATATCTGTAAAGTCAATATTTAAGGAATTATAAGGTATAATACCTTATAAAAACCATAAAGCCTTATTTATCTCAGAAACTAATGAAACAACATGTAAAATAAATTGTACCAGTGGATCCCCCACAAAAGTCCACATATAAAACAATTAATAAGCTAATTCCCAAAATCAATACTTAAGGAATTATCCTGAATATATGCACTTTTTTGGTCAACGCATATATTCAGTGATCATAGCTAATATCTTCTAAACTATACATGCTAGAATGATGAACCAAAAATAAAGTTACCACGTAATTACTGTAAGAACACAGATATGAACTTTATTTTGCAAATTATAAACAAGGTTAAGACTTATGAGGAAATATTGATAAAAATCAACAGAGCTGTTGACCACTTTGTTGTGAAAGTAGTCCAAACTTAAAAAAAAGTATACAGTTGGATTCTACTAGTTTATTCGAGAAGAATGACGTAATGTTTATTATTAAATTCAGGGTATAACCCCCTGAAATCAAGGTTTGAAGTTTAAAATATTGAATTTCGACAGAAAAGATGAGTTACAAGAAAAATCATCAAAATTAGAGTTTTGATGATGTAATGAAAAGCTCTTGGCAGCATAATAAGGTTATGTCAGGCTATCAGAATTCACTCTCTGAATTGCTGTAGCGTAAAAACCTTAAAAGTTATTGAGGATCAAAGTTTGAGCTTAAATTGAGCTGTTATGATCACATACTGTAACCTTAAATTAAGTTTAACAGTCTTAATAGTGATAAAATTGGTGAATACTATTAGTTTATGATTAAAACTAATAAAATCCACGAAATTTGGGGTTCTGCCAAGCCTCTGATGTCATCACACTTAGAGTTATAGTGATAACTCTAAATAATGGTGTAATAATGATGTAATATGGTTTGATCATGATGTAATCACCCTCAAACCTTAAAATATTGATCAATTCCAGTGGATATGATCAGTACACGTCTACTAGAAGCCTGTTGGACTCTAGGAGGGAGGTATTTACTATAAATAGAGCTCTTTTTACTCTGTTTTCCCCTCAGACGCATCAAAAACATTAAATCAATTAAATCAAAGGTAATTTCTTTATTCTTTATATATAAAACTGTTATATTATTAAAGACCAAAGACCACCTTGCTATAATCATCTATTTTGACGTGATTAAATCATTTATTTAATTGTTTTTGTTAAAAATCTCTCTAAAAACTCATTTCCACGTAAAATCAAGAAATTTAGTAATTTTCTTTATTTTTTATTGTAAATACAATTTGAAAAAGTTGTATTATATTCTTTTGGCGTAAAATATCTCAAAATTATTATTTTAAGTGTTAAAAGTAGGTTATTTCATCTTATTATAATAATTTCTCTCTTATTATTACTCTTAATAATTGATAATTAATATAAATAGTATTTATATTAATATATAACTTTAATATTAGTAATATTATTGTTATTAATTGTTTTTTATTTATAAAAAACAATTTTTTACGCCTTTATTATTTGTTGGTAACAATAATAAAGAGCTTTATAATATATTAATTATTTTATATTAATATATTATTTATAATATTATAATTTCATATAATATTAATTATATTATTATATTTATTTAATAATATAATATTTTTACGCCATAATAATAATATTTCTTTATTATTATTATTATTTTAATCTTATTTATTTCAATTATAAGGACATTCAGAGTACAATAAGTAATAAATTAGTAATTTTTACTTATTGTTTCATAGTCAAACCTTACAGATTTAATTCCCCCTCTTGAGTCACTTCATCATTGTCTGTCTTGTCTTCACTTGATACTACCTCTGAATCATCATTAATTTCATTATTGGAATCACCTGAGGTTTCTAAGTCTTCTTCATTAGTAATTTCGTGTGAAATATAATAAGGTTCAATAAGTTGATCCCAATACTTCTGAGTGAAATTCCTGTCACCCAATCTCTCATTGGGGTGTTGGATTCCTCTAAGGGATTCTGATGCATCAGGAAGAAATGCAACATTAAACGAATCAGCAATTAGTGTCTTTTGTCCAGCTTTACGGCTATTGAACCAAGAAGGCTCATAAAAGTCGATGGGAAGGCCTCTTGGTACTTGGTTACAAATTGATGTCACAGGTTTGTCGGGCACAAGGCGGTGACGTTGGTTTGAGGTCTTTCCATTGTCTCTCTCAGCCTTTTCAATCTCCTCGTCAACCCTCCGCATGAAGAGATTTGCATGACGGGATCGGCATGCAATAGTTTTGATGAAATAAGGTTTGCCATTGGGGGTACCCTCATCATTGCTGTGGGCATCCACAGTTGATAAGATTTTCAAGTACCATTTTGGGAATCCTTGTGAAACACCAAATCAATATTGAAGTTCTTTTAACTATAACAAGAGAGCAAATTTAAATACATCAAGAACTTTCTAGTAGAGATTCACCACTCACCCTCAGTCTGTCCCGTAAGATAGCTTGCCTTTCTTAATCCTTTGAATATTTTCCTTTTTCTTTTAATTCTTTTTGGTATCGCTTGGCCAACATGAAATAAACAAGGTTATTGTAAGTTGCCTCTAGTAGTTTGAGGTCCTCTAGAAATCTTAAGTTTATATTCATGTATTCAAATGCTCCACAAGCTGCGAGTTGACGAAAGGTTTGAATGGCACTGATTCGGCAGTCCTCATTATAGAGTGTGTTGCTTGAAGCATTAAGGTCTCGATCCCAACAATGTATTCCAGCTTTGGCTAGTAATGCAAGAATATACTTGATAAAAAAATAGGTCAATTTAATAATCCCACATGCGATTTTCTTCTTCCCCGGCTTTACCCCTCTGAAGGTGATAATTTCATTTTCTGTTACCAATGGAATTGTGGAAGGATTATGAATTGTTTGCACAATGTCTTCAGCAAATTCAAATCTAGTATTGAATTCTTTCAGCTGTGAATACTCAGGTACCATTGGAATTGAATCTTGATAAACTAAGCACCACAATGATTTTATGTGTATAGAGAAGGCGTTCTAAATATAACCACATCAGAAAACTGACATTGTTAGCATTAAATAATAGACTTAAAGAGCATACCTTAGCTGGTTCAAATCCCTCAGGCATTTCCTGTGTAGTGAGCTGATGGGGGTTTTTCTTCTTTATGGGGGAAGAGGGCTTTTTGGTATGTTTTTTACTTCTTCTATTGGTTGCTGATTTTTTGGAGCCTCCAGAGATTTCATTGACAGTTTGTTGGTTTTGTTTCTTGAGCCTTTTTTTTATGATGAGCGTTGCTTTGTTTCTTTGTTTTTCAATTTTGCTAGGGTTGTTAGCCCTTGTTTTTGAACGTGGAGATTGTTTACTTGAAAGAGGAGGCCTTCTAGTGCTTTATCACAAGAGTGGATTTGGTCTTGAAGCTGTCTGATATGTTCTGTCTGGGAATTGAAGATTTCTTTGAGATTGTTTGGAAAAGATGGGCCGGAGGGGTGAGGGGACATATTATTGTGGTGCCCAAAACTCATAAGTGTTGTTTATGAATAGATAAATTGAATATGGAATTGGTGCGTTTTGATTAACAATCAAATCGTTCGGTTGGCTAATAGTGAATAAAAAATAAATGTACGAGATGAAATGGTAGATATAGCAGATAAGATAATATAGAGAAATGATTGGATAGTAAACACTCTTGACGAAAAAGTAATAAGCAGTAGCAAGACCAATGAAGATAGGAAGCAATACTAAAAAATTCATCAGAAAGAGATGCGTGGGAGAAAGTGAAAACAAAATCAGTGAGGAAGACGAGAATTTGAAGCTTTCAAAATAAAAAAGCTTGTGCAAAAAAAATTTATTATTCAACAAAGGCATTCAACAAATTAAAAAATGTTAGAGTGAATGAACTCACAAACATGCATCCGAGTTTTGACTTTTCTTGCTCTATCCTTTGGGCAACAATTCCAATAAAATGCTAGAGTTTGTAGCATAAAAATCTCGGTAGGCATTTCCCATTGTTGTATATTCATTTGCAGATTAGCAATAAAAAGGAATCTAGAAGCGAATTTCAAAATCAAAGGAAAAGGTTAGTTATTTTACATTGAAAGAAATCTTATTTACTGACATTGTTTGAAAAATTTGGCCTTTCTCCTATTGAAAAAATAACAAGTTGTAAAAAAGTACAAAAGAAATTTAATTTCATATTCAAGAGGAACTTGAGATGACAAAGAAAAAAAATTTAAGCTTGACACCTCTGCACGGGTTAAAGAAGATGAAACCAATAAACAAAATGTGGTCAGCCTCTGAATAGGTCAGTGTGACGCAGAGACAGGTAGGTCAGCTGATTTGCGGTGGTGACTACACCATTTCCAAATATAACATCACTCCTCAAATTGACAACTCATTCAACATCACTCATCAATTTAATCACTCCAAAAAAAAAATTCAACATAAAAAAAAAAATTTTTTTTCAAAAAAAAAAAAAAAAAAACTTTTTCCAAAAAAAAAATTAACATAAAAAAAAATTATTTTCAAAAAAAAAAAAAAAATTTCCATAAAAAAAAAAAAAAAAAAAATATAATAACAAAAAATAAATAAAATAAACTGTCTTGATTAACATTAAGGATAAAAGATCAGATCAAATAAAAAAAAATTAATCCTTGTATGACTTTAAACTACAGGTTAACAACCTGAAGGCTAAAATTAGTCCTTGTATGACTTTAAACTACTGGGTAGCAACCTGAAGGCTAAAATTTGGTCCTTGTATGACTTTAAACTACAGGGTAGCAACCTGAAGGCTAAAATTTGGTCCTTGTATGACTTTAAACTACAGGGTAGCAACCTAAAGGCTAAAATTAGTCCTTGTATGGCTTTAACCTACCGGGTAGAAACCTGAAGGCTAAAATTAGTCCTTGTATGACTTTAAACTACAGGGTAGCAACCTGAAGGCTGAATTTAGTCCTTGTATGACTTTAAACTACAGGGTGGTTCTCAGACGGTTAAAATTTAGTCTTTGTATGACTCAAACTACAGGGGTAGCACACCAGACGACTGAATATGCAAGTAAAATCAAGGAATCAAGAAAATAAAAATAACAAAGATATCAAGATTAACAACCAAGGTGAATAATAGAATAATGATAACTACAAGGTGAAATTAATGAAGAATATTCAATCAAAAGAAAATACCAACTAGAAGAACTATTGGAAGTAAGAACCCTACAGATTGTGGCAAAAGAAGAAACAAGATTAGCAGAAGAACAGAAATTGAGAGATTCAAGAAACAAATCAATTCAATATTTGGACAAAAAGGTGGCACATAGACTGAGAAATCCATTTTAACAAGGGGACTTGGTATTAGTTTATAATAAACCACTTGAGTCACAGTGGGGTTTACTATTCAAGAACTGTTTGAATGTACCTTATAGAGTCATAAATCAAATTAATAATGGACCTTAGGAGCTTGAAGAATTGGATGGCACTAAACTTACGAGAAAATTTGCAGCAAGTCACATCAAGAGATTTTATCCAAGGGGAAAGAAAGTTCAATAAGGTACAGAGTCAGAAAATGACAGTAGTGAAGAAATTGAAGATGAAGATGTCAGCCTGTGACTCAAAACCAGAGCACAAGAATGACAGCCAAAATACCATAAACCAATGGTATAGCCAAGATACCACCAAACCATGGAGCTGAGCCAAATAAGCTCAAAACGTATCAGAAAGAGGAAACTCACCTCTTTCTGAAAATATAAGTGCCATCACCATAGGACAAGAAACAAGACAGTTATTCCTGCTCAAAGTTATTGCTGAGCATAAACCTTAATTGTCACCTCTCATCTAAAATCTAGAAGGAGAGGCTTAACCCCATCAAATGGGTACTCACAATGAAGCTCTAATCCAGGGCTATGCAATGGTACCAGCCAAACTGAGCTAGCACCAATATTACTGGAGTTATGGTCAATTGTAGGCCAAATAAGGGTGAACAAAACATTCACCTCTCATCTAGCTTCTACAGTTTTAGTGTGAGATACTTGAATGGGGGTCCTTTTGGAAAGAGCACAATCAGGGCTATCTGATGGTGTCATACATTTCCCCATAGCTCAATTAGAACAAAAGCTATGGGGCAAAAAAGCTCAATACAGCTTTTTGCCTATACCATGCAAATGTACAAAAATCTTGTACATGGGATAACTTTGCCATATTTAATGATACCCATATCAAATGCAGTACCATTGTGTAGAGCACATACAGGGATACAAACTGAACCAATTTTGAGGTTGATATCTCAAGAATTGACAAAGCTATGGCTGTTTTCAGGTCAGATTCCCACCTGCTGTCATATACAGCCTTGCCATGGGATAATATCCCATAACCATGAATATGAGGTGTCAAATAGACAAAGAATCTTGTTTTTACTTAAATACCTCATATTTCAGTCAATACTGGGGTCCCATACAGTTTCTGTACAGTATTCTACGCGTCATACACGTCAGAATCAGGCTGTGAGGTCCCCAGATGAAAATTTTCACCCTGTATTGGTGAAAACTGCCCAGATGTGATTTCAAAACCACATCTGAGCCCAATACAGGCTGCTTGCAAACCACAAGCCAGTACTAGAGGGTGAAAAATCTTCACTTCCTCTACGTGGAAAGGTCTAGCACCCTTTCCACCCCATTTCAGGATAAAAAGGAGGCTTTTCACAGTCAGAATTTTTCCTATTCCTGCTCTTGAATATCCTACGTAGTAAACGGTCAAAAACAGTTTTACTCTTGGGTAATAATCAGGGTATAATTATAATTTTAATTATTGTAGTTCTTATTATAGTAATCCAACTGGTAAGACTGCATCCAGGGTTCTCAATAGCGCTCACCACCACTATTTTTCAATAGTAGAACCCTGTTATTATATTATAAGCTATTATATTATATTAAAACTCTTATTTTAAAATTATTTCCACATGTAACAGTCATAGTTCTGGTTGTAAATAGCCTAATTACTGCTTCAACATAAACTCCAGCTGACATTTTGGGGGCCTGGCCGTGTTTTAAACCTTTTTTGTACCCTTATAAGTGAGGTTTTCTCTTATTTCTCACTTTTCTGACAATTGTTTTATTCTTTTTAGGAATAATATTTCTTAAATATATATATATTATATATATATATTTCTTTTTGGTACATATATAGCACTTTTATACTCATATTTTAAGAGTACCTGTCATGTGGCTAATAGCCACAAGACCCTTATTTTTGGCATGTTTTACATATAAAAACACTTAAGCCATTAATACAGTCTCATTTTTAATTGAAATAAGACACCTCATACTGATAAACCAACAGTTGAGGTGTGGCTGCACATATTGTTAACTCAATTGCCCTGTTACACACCACTTTTTGACAGTTTACACTTGCTAATTCCAAGTTATTCTGTGAGATATTGGTATACAAACAGTATACCAAATATCAGTAAGCTGTATTTCTGACGTGGAATTGTTAATTCAATCACACCGTCATTATACAAGGGCACATTGTAAAAATATACAAGCCCAGAGGCCATTCTTAGATGTGCAAAACCAGCATTTTTTGAGAAGTATTAACTGACATAAGCCCTCTTTTTCCTGTTTTGATTCAGTGGAAGATAGCTTCATACTGCTTGAAAGCCAGTCACAGGCCAACACACCAGTGCCACCGTCAGAACCAGAGGGCAGCAAAGGCAAAGGAAAGGGGCACAGTGAAGGCCTGATAACAGCAAAAAAGTGGACACCCATTGCCACACAGAAGAGTAGAAAACCACAAAATTCTGCATCAATACAAGGTAAACCAACCTTGATAGCTTGTACAGGGAAAATTACTATAATTAACCCAGTTCTAACCTCTAAAGGTAAATTGCCCAAATCAGCAGACAACAAATTTTTACAAGGCACAGTCAAAGGTAAATACCCTAAGAACATAAAGTTTTTTACTGCTTGCAAACACTAATATGTCACCTGTACACCTCAGAGATCTTGGCTTCCAAAGGAACCGACCAGAGGACAGAGAAGGTTTGTCCAGAACCAGAAGACCTGAAAGAGGACACCTTGGACACAGTATTGGTTGGCAAAACAATGAGGGAGATAATATCAACCCTGCCATTCATGCTCCAATTCAATGGAGAAGTCAAACCAGAGGACTGGAAAGACATGGATCAAGTTCTTCAGCTCCACCAACTCCTCAAGGACATATTCCAATGGAGCATGGACAACAATAGATTCAACCTGGCAAGTCACTGGGCAGAACTTGGAGCAAGTTGCCAGAAGATCTGTCTCAGAGAGATAGACTTCAAAGACCTGATGGTAATCACCAAAGGTTGGAATCCTGCCAGGCAGTTCAGACTCCTGGAGGCAAGGGCACAGAGGATAAGGGAGAATCAAGCCACTATCCAAGCTATAGACAAACAGTTAACACAGACAGGGCCTACTCAGATTCCTTCAGGCTCACAAGGAGCAGGCCAAATCAGCTCTCCAGTGGCTTCACACCATTCAGAAACCAGCAGATCAGTGGCCAAGAGTCACCATTCTTCATAATTACAGGAAGTTTCCAGGAGAAGACAAGGAAACAAGGGCAAGAACAAAACCTCCTTCAACCAGAGGAGGAAAGAGTCAGAACCTATGATTCAGAAGCTGTTGGATTTGGTAAAAGAAGTGCACAAGAACCAGAAGTAGTTGGAAACCACTCTAGAATCAGTAGTCCTAGTAATAGAAACATCACCCCCACTCAGACTGAACATAACATTGTCACATCTGAGAGTAACATCAACAGTGATACACTGTGGTTACAAATGTCCCAATATGCTGAAAAATCTGCAAAGCAGTTTGCAGAAATTGAAGCTGGCCAAGAGAGGATGAAAAAAACACAAGCCTCCTTGGAACGGATAGTTGAGAATCTTCAAGAAGGATATGCTCAACTGAGCAAAGCCTCTGAAGAAACCAACAAAAGACTGAAACTAGTCTTTGAAAAACAACACCACAGCAAAAGGGACAGGAATTGTCTGGACCAAGACATAAACAAACTGTTTAATGTCTACCATAACTTGAAGCCTGAACCACAAGGCCAAGTTATGGAGAATCCATATCACCCAGATGACATCAAACCAGATGCCATGTTGATGAATAAGGCAAGATCTCCATCACAATACCAGGATGGAGATGGAATGTCTTATTCAGAGAAGGAAGCCTTGAAACAGCTTCCTGAGGCCTCAAGCTGGCCCAAATTCTCTGGATCAGGAGAATATGATCATATGGAGCTCATAGATTATATTCACGGACTCTTAATTGATGTACCAAGCATACCAGACTCCTGGATTACTGCTAGATTGAATACTGCATTTAAAGGTCATGCTAGTATATGGTACACAGAAATGAAAGAAATCCATGGTGGACGAGTCAAATCATCCAGAAGTAAAGTAATGGAACTTGGATATGGCAGAAGACAATGTCATTTGAAAATGACAAATACTCAGTGGACAAAGATCCATATGAGTGGTGTCATAGACAGTCTAAAAGACTTGAAGCCATTGATCCTCAAATGAACATCCAAATGAGGAATCACAAGCTTCTGACACAACTGCCAGGAGAGCTAGATCATACAGTAAAATGCAGATGCAACCAAAATTGCACTCTAGATGACATTGCCAACACCTTACAAGACATAAGGAAAAGGACTAATATAGGAAAATTCACCCCATATAAGAGCAGTAGTTTCAAAGAGAAACAACCGTTCAGGGTAGAGTTTAAAGACAAACCCAAAGAAATAGTGGCAGAAGTGGCAAAGAAGAGGAATTCTTGTCACAATTGTGGTTCAGCAGACCACTATGCCAACAACTGTCCAAAGGCAAAGAAAAAAGTCTATGCCATTGAGCAAGTCCCAGAAGAAGAATCCCCAACAAAGAATTCTGAATCAGACTCTATGGGTGATGCCATCAGAGAACAATCTGATGATTAACAGGACCCAAGAGAAGAATTTCTAGTGGAGTACCAAGGAGAAACCCCACTGGAAATTCAGGACATACAGTTGGAAGCACGCATGCCACAAGACACTGCCAACAAAAACTTGTGTAAACATACACAAGATGCCCAAACATTCCTGGTTACACCAACTAAAGGAATGGCATATATACATGGAACAGCCACAAAGATGACTGTCTTCATTGACAAAGCTCAGCACCCACTGATCATTGATAGTGGAGCACACTGCTCCATAGTGGCCAGAAACTATCTGGATAACCACTTCCCAAACTGGGAAAAACAGCTCTTTCCCACTAAGGCAAAGAACTTTAAAAGTGCATCAGGGAAGATGACTTCCATTGGGACAATTATCAAACAGATAATTATACCCCACAGGAAGGGTAATATCAGACTCAACCCAGAGTTTGTAGTGCTTGATGATACCCACATCCAAGGGTTTTTACTGGGAACAGATTACCAGAGGATGTATGGCATAGACATTTACAATGGTAAAAATAGGCACATCACCATTGGTACTAACAAAGAAAAGAAATTTTCACTTGATATATACCAGATATCTTCTCAAGATCCACTAGAAGAACTTCTGAAGGAATTCAGAGAGGGACAGTTTAGCACTACCCTCACCAGTAAACAGAAACTAAGTTTACTGAATATGCTGTGAAAAAACAGACCATCATTGGCCATTGGTGAAGAAACATTAGGCAAGATCAAAGGCCATGATATAGAACTATATCTGGATGTGGAAAGACCTTATCCACCCATGCTTAGGAGATCTGCTTAGCCAGCAAGCCTGGAAACCAGGAAAGAAATTGAGAAACATATCAACGAACTCCTGGACATGGATGTCATCAGGAATATTGGGCATAATGAAATAGTGGAAATCACCACCCCTGTCCTAATCACCTGGCGTGATGGCAAGTCTAGACTGTGTGGAGATTTCAGAGATCTGAAACACTACACAAAAGCAGACAGGTACCCTATACCCAGGATACCTCATGCCTTGGATAAACTGGCAAAAGCCAAATACATAACCAAAATGGATTGTATGAAAGGCTTCCACCAAAATGGAGTTAAACCAAACTCCATGAAATTACTCAGAATAATATGCCATATGGGCATATATGAGTATACCAGGATGCCATTTGGCATCAAAAATGCACCAGCCCATTTCCAAAGGATGATGGACACACTATTTCAAGAAGAAATACTGGAAGGCTGGATGGTGGTATATATTGATGATATCATTATATACTGAGAGACATGGGAAGACCATGTGCAATACATAGACAGAGTAGTAAGTAAATGCACACCCATAAATCTGAAAATTTCACTTAAAAAGTGCAATTTTGGCCAACAAGAGCTACTGGCTCTAGGACATAAAGTCTCAGGTCTTAGTCTGGCAATTGACCAGAAAAACGTAGCAGGAGTACTGAAAGAGCCACTACCAAAGAGCATCAAATAGATTCAATCTTTCCTTGGGCTTGCTAGCTACTATAGAAACCACATCAAAACCTTTGCACACATACTTAGTAGTTTATACAAGTTATGTTCAAAAGATGTAGTTTTTGAAATAACCAAGGAAAGGAGGGATGCATATGAGAGGATCAAATATGAACTCACAAATGCACCTGTGCTCATCTTAGCTGACTTTGAACTACCATTCAAGTTATATATAGATGCAGCATGCAGTCAAGGCCTAGGAGCAGCCCTTCACCAAAGACAAATTGTGGATGGTGAACCAAGAGAAGGAGTAATTTGCTGCATCTCAAGGCAGCTGAAAGATTCAGAAGCCAGGTATGGGGCCACCCAGACTGAGTGTCTATGTCTATTCTGGGCTCTAGAAAAAATCCATTATTATCTGGAGGGTGCAGTCTTTGAAGTCTACACAGACTGCACATCCTTGAAGTCTTTACTGAACATGAAGACTACAAATAGACACATGCTGAGATGGCAAATAGCCATCCCGGAGTATAGAGGGAGCATGACCATCATATACAAAGAAGGTAAAAGTGTCAGCCGTGACTCAAAACCAGAGCACAAGCATGACAGACAATATACCATAAATCAATGGTATAGCCAAGATACCACCAAAACATGGAGCTGAGCCAAATCAGCTCAAAAGGTATCAAAAGAAAGAGAAAACTCACCCCTTTCTGAAAATATAAGTCTCATCACCATAGGACAAGAAATAACAAAGTTATTCCTGCTCAAAGTTATTGCTGAGCATAAACCTTAATTTTCACCTCTCATCTAAAGTCTAGAAGGAGAGGCTTAACCCCATCAAATGGGTACTCAAAATGAAGCTCTAAGTCAGGGCTATCCAATGGTACAAGCCAAACTGAGCTAGCGCCAGTATTACTTGAGTTATGGTCAAATTCAGGCCAAATAAGGGTGAACAAAACATTCACCACTCATCTAACTTCTACAGTTTTAGTGTGGGATACTTGAAGTGGGGTCTTTTTGGAAAGAGCACAATCAGGGCTATCTGATGGTGCCATCCACTACTTCATATCTCAACTATAACAGAAGTTATGAGGCAAACAAGCTCAATACAGCTTTTTGCCCAAACCACGCCTATGCACAAAAAACCTTGTACATGGGATAACTTTGTCATATTTGATGATAACCATACCAAATTGGGTATCATTGTGTAAAGCCCATACAGGGCTATTCAATGAGCCAGCTCTGAGCATGATATCTCAAAAACTGACAGAGTTATGGCTATTTGAAAGTTATAACCCCACAATATGACCAATCCAGCTGTATTATGACAGGATACAGTTGTACTCTGATTATGAGGTGTCAAACAGACGCTGAAGCTTATTTAGACTTCAACACCTCATAATTAAGTCAAATACAGAGGTCCATACAGCTTCTGTACAGTTTCTGACGCGTCAGGAGCACCAGAATACACCTGTAAACTCCATTGGTGAAACGTTTCACCCTGTATAGGGTAAAAATGACTACTTGTGGTTCTAAAACCACATTTCAACCCAATACTAGCCTGTATTGAGTGTATAGAACCACAAACCAGCCCACAGTAGTGAAAACATTCACTCTGTGGTCGTGTGTAGAGGTAAACCACCTCCCACTACCCCAGAACAAGATAAAAGGAGGCTTTGCCTCACCAGGAAGCAAATAAGCATCCTGTTCTTGATATTCTTACGTGGTATAACTTCTTCAAAAGGAAGTGATACTCTTAGAATTTAACAGGTATACTTTAAGTTTAAGTATTGTAGGGTTTGCTATTGTAAACCAACAGGCAAACACTGCACCCTGGGCTATCAGCAGTACTCACCATCACTAAATTATTTTAGTATAGCCCTTTTCACTCATATTCTCACTCTAATATCATCATTATTTTTGTGTAACACTCAGATTTATAGCTTTTATTATCATTCTGAAGCTATATCATAGAGTCACCCTGACAAAAAGTCATACCAATGCAGATGGCCTTAGCAGATGGCCACTGGATAATGTCAAGAGCAATCCAGCTGATCACCCTGAAGCTGCAGCCAAAATCCCTATCCACTTCATGGAAACAGATAGGAAGAAGAACTTAAGATTTTCTGAATGGGAACCAGAAAGTGGTACCCTTGAAAGTGGAAACACTGATTCAGAGGGGACAGAAACTCCCATATTGGGAATAAGCTCCTCTGAACTGCAAAATGAATTTTTTAGTGCACTACTGAAGTCTTATGCCAAACACAAACAGTGTGACATACTACTCCAGCTCCTTCAACAAAAGTACAGGACTCCAGAACTGGAATCCCAGCAGGAAGAACCCTGGTTGAGGGCCTATAAGGATAACAAGTTCTTCCTTATAGATGGCCTGCTCTCCCACAGAGAGAAACACACGAGTGCACTCACAGTGGTAGACAGAGACCACATCTCCTTGATCCTACAGGAATGCCATGACTGCCCCTATATGGGACACATGAGTGAAGACAGGACCAAGGAGAGGGTAGCAAGCACAGCTTGGTGGCCCAAGTGGGAACAAGAGTTGGGAGAATACATCAACACTTGTGAAAGATGCCAAAAGGCAAATAGGAAACATGGTAAGAAGTATGGGTTACTTCAACATATAGAAGAACCCAAACACCCATGGGAAAACATCAACCTGGACTGGGTTACAGGACTTGTCCCAGGAGGCAAAGAAAACTAAAATGCCTGCTTGATCATAGTTGATAGGTTCAGCAAGAGCATGAGGTGTCTACCATGCCACAAAGAGGACACAGCCATGGATACTGCCCTGTTATTTTGAAATAACAACATATCTACCTGTGGAGTCCCTAAAATCATCATTAGTGATAGGGACCCAAAATTCACATCTGAATTTTGGACCAGCTTGTATGACATGCTTGGCACCAAGCTTGCTTTTTCCACAGCTTACCATCCCCAAACAGATGGCCTAGCTGAGAGGATGATCCAGACTATGGAAGACATCCTTAGAAGGTTCTGTGCCTATGGCATGGAATACAAGGAACATGAAGGATACACCCATGACTGGGTTACCGTTCTACCAGCTGGCCAACTGGCTTATAATACAAGTCAGCACTCTACCACAGGAAAAACACCTCCAGTGGTAGAGAAAGGGTGGAATCCCCTGTTGCCTGTGGATCACTTAAAGAAGAATCTTCTAACCATCCACCCCACAGCCAAAGACTTCCATGATATGTAGAAGAGGGCTTCTGACACAGATGCCAAATGCATAGCTGAGGCAAAAAAATATAATAAACAGAGGTGGGACAAGACACACATGGAACCTGACTTGAAGGAAGGAGACGAGGTGCTAGTGTCTACACTGAACTTTAACAATCTTAAAGGACCCAAGAAGATGAGGGACTCATTTTTAGGGCCTTTCACTATCATTAGGTTGATAGGAAAAAATGCAGTGGAAGTCAAACTTACAGAGGAATTTTCCAGGAAGCACCCAGTCTTCCCAGTAAGTTTGGTCAAACCATACTTCCAAACAGAGGAGGATAAATTACCGTCCAGGAAGAAGAACCCCACACCACCTGATATAGTGGAAGTGGATGACTCCCCAAGAGCTGTGAGTAAGATCATCAGGGCCAGGAAGATCAGACTTAATGGAAAGGATCAAAGACAATACTTAGTCAGATTCAAGCATGAGACAGCTGATAAAGACAAATGGTTGGCAGAAGATGCCATACCAGATGGGTACCTTCCTCTAGGAGGACTGAAAAGTCTCATGAATGATGAGCCTTTTTTAAATGGAGGGTATGTCAGCCTGTGACTCAAAACCAGAGCACAAGCATGACAGCCAAAATACCATAAACCAATGGTATAGCCAAGATACCACCAAAACATGGAGCTGAGCAAAATCAGCTCAAAAGGTATCAAAAGTAAGAGGAAACGCGCCTATTTCTGAAAATATAAGTCCCATCGCCATAGGACAAGAAATCACAAAGTTATTCCTGCTCAAACTTATTGCTGAGCATAAACCTTAATTTTCACATCCCATCTAAAATCTAGAAGGAGAGGCTTAACCCCATCAAATGGGTACTCACAATGAAGCTCTAAGCCAGGGCTATCCAATGGTACCAGCCAAACTGCGCTAGCACCAATATTACTGGAGTTATGGTCAATTGTAGGCCAAATAAGGGTGAACAAAACATTCACCTCTCATCTAACTTCTACAGTTTTAGTGTGAGATACTTGAATTGGGGTCCTTTTGGAAAGAGCACAATCAGGGCTATCTGATGATTTCATACATTTCCCATAGCTCAACTAGAGCAAAAGTTATGGGGCAAATAAGCTCAATACAGCTTTTTTCCTATACCACGCAAATGCACAAAAATCTTGTACATGGGATAACTTTGCCATATTTAATGATACCCATATCAAATGAGGTACCATTGTGTAGAGCACATACAGGGCTACACACTGAACCAATTTTGAGGTTGATAGCTCAAGAATCGACAAAGCTATGGCTGTTTTCAGGTCAGATTCCCACCTGCTGTCATATACAGCCTTGCCATGGGATAATATCCCATAACCATGAATATGAGGTGCCAAATAGACAAAGAGGCTTGTTTTTACTTCAATACCTCATATGTCAGTCAATACTGGGGTCCCATACAGTTTCTGTACAGCATTCTACGCGTCATACATGTCAGAATCAGGCTGTGAGGTCCCCAGATGAACCTTTTCACCCTGTATTAGTGAAAACTTCCCAGATGTGATTTCAAAACCACATCTGAGCCCAATACAGGCTATACAGGCTGTTTGCAAACCACAAGCCAGTACTAGAGGGTGAAAAATCTTCACTTCCTCTACGTGGAAAGGTCTAGCACCCTTTCCACCACATTTCAGGATAAAAAGGAGGCTTTTCACAGTCAGAATTGTTTCCTCATCCTGCTCTTGAATATCCTACGTAGTAAACTGTCAAAAACAGTTTTACTCTTGGGTAATAATCAGGGTATAACTATAATTTTAATTATTGTAGTTCTTATTATAGTAATCCAACTGGTAAGACTGCATCCAGGGTTCTCAATAGCACTTACCACCACTATTTTTCAATAGTAGAACCCTGTTACTATATTATAAGCTATTATATAATATTAAAACTCTTATTTTAAAATTATTTCCATGTGTCACAGTCATAGTTCTAGTTGTAAATAGCCTAATTACTGCTTCAACATAGACTCCAGCTGAGATTTTTGGTACGTTGTTAGGCTAGCGGTAAACTGGGCCCTTGCCATGGGCTCATCAGGGGTTTGACTCCCCTACAACATACCAAAAATGTTAGCTGGAGTCTATGTTGAAGCAGTAATTAGGCTATTTACAACTAGAAATATGACTGTGACATGTGGAAATAATTTTAAAATAAGGGTTTTAATATAATATAATAGCTTAGAATATAATAACAGGGCTCTACTATTGAAAAATAGTGGTGGTCAGTGCTATTGAGAGCCCTGGATGCAGTCTTACCAGTTGGATTACTATAATAAGAACTACAATAATTAAAATTATCATTATACCCTGATTAGTACCCAAGAGTAAAACTGTTTTTGACAGTTTACTATGTAAGATATTCAAGAGCAGGATGAGGAAACAATTCTGGCTGTGAAAAGCCTCCTTTTTATCCTGAAATGGGGTGGAAAGGGTGCTAGAACGTTCCACGTAGAGGAAGTGAAGATTTTTCACCCTGGAGTACTGGCTTGTGGCTTGCAAACAGCCTGTATATCCTGTATTGGGCTCAGATGTGGCTTTGAAACCACATCTGGGCAGCTTTCACCAATACAGGGTGAAAGGTTTCATCTGGGGACCTCACAGCCTGATTCTGACGTGTATGACGCATACCATGCTGTACAGAAACTGTATGGGACCCCAGTATTGACTGAGATATGAGTTATTGAATTAAAAACAAGCTTCTTTGTCTATTTGACACCTCATATTTATGGTTATGGGATATTATCCCATGGCAAGGCTGTATATGACAGAAGGTGGGAATCTGACCTTAAAACAGCCATAACTTTGGCAATTCTTGAGATATCAACCTAAGAATTGGTTCAGTGTGTAGCCCTGTATGTGCTCTACACAATGGTACCTCATTTGATATGGCTATCATTAAATATGGCAAAGCTATCCCATGTGCAAGACTTTTGTACATTTGCGTAGTATAGGCACAAAGCTGTATTCAGATTTTTTTCCCCATAGCTTTTGTTCTAGTTGAGCTATGGGGAAATGTATGACACCATCAGATAGCCCTGATTGTGCTCTTTCCAAAAGGACCCCAACTCAAGTATCTCACACTAAAACTGTAGAAGTTAGATGAGAGGTGAATGTTTTGTTCACCCTTATTTTGCCTGATATTGACCATAGCTCCAGTAATATTTGTGCTAGCTCATTTTGGCTGGTACCATTGAATAGCCCTGGCTTAGAGCTTCATTGTGAGTACCCATTTGATGGGGTTAAGCCTCTCCTTCTAGATTTTAGATGAGAGGTGAAAATTAAGGTTTATTCTCAGCAATAACTTTGAGCAGGAATAACTTTCTTATTTCTTGTCCTATGGTGATGGGACTTATATTTTCGGAAAGAGGTGAGTTTCCTCTTTCTTTTGATACCTTTTGAGCTGATTTGGCTCAGCTCCATGTTTTGGTGGTATCTTGGCTATACCATTGGTTTGTGGTATTTTGCCTGTCATGCTTGTGCTCTGGTTTTGAGTCACAGGCTGACTGAAGATTTAATATCACAGGGAGAAGAAATTGATCAAAATAGATACGATTGATATTGGCAAGCTTTTCAACTGCAATGCTGGGGACAGCACTAAATGGAGAGGGGGATGTAGTATTTCATACCATTAGTACCAGCTTCAAGCTTACCAATAAAACAAAAGAAAAAAAATGATAGTAAAACAAATTACGCAAAAAATATTTACACATTACAACTACAGATTTAAAAAAGAAATATACAATACACAGCCTCAAGATCTTATCAAAACAGTAGAGTATCAAAGGATTTATCCACCTTATTGCATCATAAATAAAGAATTATGAAATTAAAAGGAGTTCATCTAAATAAAGGTATATGGAGACGCTGTGGAACTCCTTTCAGTGTGGGATCGGATAAGGAAGTCCTTGAGGGGGAAATCACCGGTAAACAGTTTTGAATTGCTGGATGACCCTGTAACCAAGGGTGCTAAGTTGTATTAGCTTCCCCTCCGAATATACTAAATAATCTTCCTATAGAGCTCACAAATTAATATTTAAAATTGTGGCTTTACACCTAGAGAAGACTTTCAGCAATCTCTATCAGACCTACTCAATTATTAGATAAATAACTTTTATGATTACTATATATATATATATATATAATGGCTTAATACCACTATTTTATAGGTTAAAGGTAATATTTAAATATAAATTTAAGTATTGATAATATATGATTATATAGATCTATGATATTTTGAGCTGTATGTGTTTATTTATATTCTTTGGTTAATTATTGATTATAAGGTTCATTAACAATATAAGATATAGAATATACTGGAGATAATACTATAATATTTTCCTTTTATCATAGAAGGGTGGGTTTTTATATTTATTGGTTTTTTTTTTAAGGGATCTTATGACCAATATAGTTAAGAATACTTATCTGATAAGAATATATATTCCTTAATGGATTCAGGACTTAATAATGACAAGGATAAGATAGCTATTAATATTAACTCTAATAATAATAAACTCTTTGAGTAGTACTCTATGACTACTACTAATATTTATTATGATAATACTATTTATTCAATATTGAACTCTTCCATTAATACTGTAAATACTTTCTTTTATCAATAATTTATGACTACTAATATTTGCTTCTGAGCTTTATAATTTTATTTTGCTAGCTATCCTACTAGAATATGGATGGATGGATCCTTTAGATTGAGGATTAGATTTCCATTTAATGGGGAAATACTTCCATGAGCATGGGGGAAAATGAGGGAGAAAGGCCCTCTATTTATATTCTTTGGGCCCTCCATAGAGGCACTTGAAAACAGAGGACTTAGAAAAATTTTACCTTGAGGTATTTTAGCTGGTGAGTGTTTTTGAAATGGTGTCGTTTGATAAAGATATTGCACCATATGTTTGGATTATTGCATCATTCTGAACTTTGTTGATGTTTATGCACAGCCTTGAACTAATTTTCCTGGTGAGTAATTTGAGATTGTGTCATTGGATCAAGATATTGCACCATATGTTTGGTATATTGCACCATATTTTAAAACTTTATTTTTGATTGATTAAGATCTAATATTATTATGCAGAGCCTTGAGGGAATTTAGCTGGTGAGTAACTTGGAGATGGTTTCATTTGGTAGGGATATTGCACCATATGTTTGGTAAATTGCATCATTTCCTAAGTGATTATGTAATCTTAGGTGTTTTTGCTGGTGATTATTATGTTGGATGGTGTCATTTGACTTGATTATTGCACCATTTATTTGGTCAATTGCACCATTTTTCATTCTTTTGATTATGTAATATTTTTAAAATCTATCAACATTTGTTTGTATTATGATTGACCATTGATACAATTCTTTCAAGCCTATATGGAACTTTCTATGCATGAAGTTAATTAAGGTTTGGTTCAATTCCATTTTTTTATACAATGGATGTGTATTAATACTTTTTTAGTTGATCTTATTACATAAAATTCATTTTGGTGACTGTAATTCTTAGTAATGTAATGTTTTTGGTGGTTTTAGGGGGAATGTAATGCTACATTACTACCTTATATATGTAATTTTGAGTTTCTGTCTGTATTGAACTAAACTTCTTTTGTTTTTTTGAAGCTTATTTGTAAGCTATCCTGTAGATATCCATATAGTTTAATCAATGTTTAATTATTTAATTATGAAACTCTTGGGGTTATTTCTCTACTGACTGCTAAAGTCTTCCTTTATTTGATACTATCCATGTTACTTTTTAGCTTATGTGACTGTGAAAGTGTCTTTTGAGCTGAGATCTCCTAAATTGACCATTCAAAATTTGATATTTTGAAATTTTCACCCTCAATATGCTTGAAGCTGGCCCAGACAGGTATGGAATACCACATCCCCCTCTCCATTTAATGCTGTCCCCAGCATTCCAGGTTAAAGCACATTCAAACATTATTTTCTCACTTGATCATTATTTCATTATTGTAAGTTTCTCATGTTTTCAGGACTTTTAAGTTTTCTTAATAGCTCTTCATCTTTGATGCTTGTTTATTTCTCCAATATTGATATCTATGATCTTCATTTGAGGCTCATGAAGATTTCCATGAATCTCAAAGTTTTCAGTATTCAGGTATTGCAATTCCTTTGATCATTCAATATGTTGAGAGTTTTTCAATTTTTCCAATGAGTAGTCTAGATTCATCTTCTCTTTAATCTTGACAAATAATCTGAAAGAAATTTTCTTATTTAATACTTCTTTCCCCTTAATTATTGCTTTAAGGTTAGTGAATCCTGTCTTTTAATGTCATACAAGGACAGTCCTTTGTCATCATGAGCAAAGTATGCAGTTTAGGGACATGCTTAGGACCCTCCTGAGTCCTATTTGTTAGATATAATGGTTCAGGGGCTATTTATTATTATTATTTGATTCTTTGTCTTAGATATTGATAAAAATGAACTTTTGAGATAATAAAAAGGTTTAATAAACTTCCTTTCTTCAAATTGGTATGATCTGGGAATTCTTCAATTGACACTGAACTTTTAAATTCTGAGGGCTGCATTCATTAGAATTATTCTCTGTTATTTTTATGTGTTTTTTTCTTCATTTTTTAATGAATTTATGATTTAACTGTATTACTGGGGTTTTTATCCCCCTCTCCATTTTTATTTATGTAAATCATTTCTTTTGGAATGATTTTTTATGAATGGAGTGTTGATTGTTGGATGATTGTTCATTTATTATTATTGAAGTTTTTATATTTATGTTGATTATTTTTTTGTTTAATCTTTTTTACTCTATGTTATATATATGAATACTGTTCTTTTATCTTTTGAAGTATAGATTTGGAGTTGTGAATCCAGTAATTTATTTAGGGTAATATTGAGATATTTAAAATAAAAAATTTCAGTTTAAGGTCATGGTGGTAATAAATATTTTTGTGGAGTATGATAGGATTATGATTAGAAATTGAGTATTAATTAAAATAAATGATAATTAAAGGAATAAATTTCCAGTTTTAGGTCATGGGGGACCTGTTTCTTGACGCTCCACTATAGTTAATCCCAAAGTAAGGTTTAAAGCTTATGTGGTCATTAATATCCTCATAGAGTATCATATGAATAGAAATTAAGTATCAATCAAAATGAATAATAAGTAAAGAAATAATTTTCCAGTTTAAGGTCATGGAGGACCTGCTTGTTTTAAGATTCTACTATAATCAATCTTATAATAAAGTCTATAGCTTATGTGGTAATGGAGAATTTTATAGATTATGATATAATTATCATTAAAAATCAAGTATTTATTGCAATGAATAATAAATAGACTAATAATTTGCCAGTTTTAGGTCATGGGGGACCTCATTGTTTTTAACTTATTCATTGTATTTTGGTATGCTTGATATTATTAGTATTGATATCTTTGTCCTAGCTATTTCCTTTGATTATTTCAAAGAGAAATTCCTTTCTTTTCCTAATCATAAATGTATTTAACTTATTTTTATTTACTAATACATCTTTATATTTTGTTCTAAAAAACATTTATAAATATGTAATTTTACTTTCTTAATATAAGTTATTTTCCTAATTATTCTTCTCATTAGTTGATAGTTAGTGTTTTTTTACTATTGGAATAATTTTTATAATTTTGGTTCTCTTTTTTTTAATGAAATTAATATTATAACTAACCCCCTTTTTTCTTGTTTTTTTTTGTTTTTTTGAACAAAGATTTCTTTAATAATTTTCATTCATTTATATTTATTTGTTTGTTTATTTTTTACTGAGAATTCATTTCGCTGATAATAATTTTTTTTGTAATTTTAATGCAGATTTTTCTAGTTTTATTTTTTATTTTAATTCTTAATTTTTTTTTCATTTTTTTTATAGTAGCATTCTGTACTGTAAAGTACTGTATACTGTACTTTTTCTTTTATATCGCGAGTGTATCTTTTTTTATTTATTATTTTTTATTTCCAACACGCCAGCCAAAATATCCTTGTAACAAAGTTTCACATGTAGTTTACCAAACCACACTGCAGGCGTATGATACGCCGCAGTTGTCTAGTTGTAATATAAAAGCCGCTCTCGGTCCGGTCCAGACCTCTCTCCTCACCTCTTGCTTTTGGAGGTGACGGAGAAGAACCTGACTGACAAGTGAGCTTCGCTACATCTGCCCTGATCTCATTAGGTTAAAAGCCTGGCTTCTATCAAGCTCCAGCAATAGGTTGTCTTCAAGATGTCAGTTTCTACCCATGCAAAGAAAGCAGCTGATGACGACGCAGAACCAAAACCATCATCAAGCAACAATATGTACTCAATGCTAAATGCTTTAAAAACTGAAGTGATGTCATTAAAATCAGCCCGCAGCTCAGACACTGCTGAAATCCAATCACTGCGAATGGCACTATCTTCCCCCCCAGCCCCTTCTTCTTGGGCCGTGCTTCCACGTCATACAACCTTGGCCTACAATCGCTTCATGCAGGAACCTTACCGTGCTGCCAATTGTTTTGCCCCACTCAAGAGCGATGGGTCAAACTTTGCGGAATGGCTGAGCTTCCTCAACCGGGTGCTCTGTGTTGCCTTCAACACCGAAATGCTGATCGACAACCCTCCATCCTCAATAGACAATCAATCACCAGAGGAAAACAGGGCGATCTGTCATTTCATCAATGCATCCATACCGCACGAATTCACCCTATGCATAGGTATCACACCTTCGCAGTCGACGGCCAAGGACTTCCTTGACGCCATCAAAGCCCGTTGCTGCCCTGGGAATTGTTTTGAAAAAATCAGAATTGTCCGCAACATGCTCAACATGCTGATTGAGAATGGTTCCAGGACCCCTCGACCGAACAACGTGCTGGTTCTCTCTCTACGCCGCACGTTTGCCATGTTCAAGAAGCTGGGCATTGAAGCAGATGAACTTGAAGGCCTCCTGGCTCAAGCCGCGTGCCACGCACCCGCAACCCTTGATCAGACGGCCTTCAACCAACTAGTCACCGCCACTATACTATTGAAGGGCAACGAGAAGCCAAACTCCACTTTCGTTGGGCAAGTAATTCTGAATGCCTCCGCAAAGGCCGACGACCACACCCGTCAGCTTTCCCCCTTCATCTACCATGTGGCGGGTCCACCTACTATGCCAACCCACGCTTGGAGGCCCCCATCACCGGGACCACCGCCTCCTTGGTGTCAAGCATCCGATGTCAGACGACCCCCCAACCACCTAATTGACAAATTTGGGGCCGCCTGCTTCCACTGTGGTCGACCCGGGCATTGGCGAGCGGACTGTCCTAGCACCAAGGGTTTTGCCAACCCGAATCCACAACAATCCAGGCCGAAAACACTGGAAGAGCATCCACCTTTGGCCTTGGGCTCTTGGTACCAGCGTGAAAGGGTATCCCAGGTCCAATTCCTTGAGCATCACGCTGCGGATAAAGTTTTGATTGACAGCAGTGCGTCCATACACTTGTCTGGGTCTGCGAAATTTGCAACTGACTTAGGCCTCATTCATCCCTTCCGTATCTTTTTTGCAGATTAGAACTTGTCTATCACTATCACCAAGATGGCGACCCTTAAAATCCTGGTCAAAGGGGGTCTCGTCATTATCAGTGAAGTAGCTTTCTGCGATAAAGTCTTGGGCACAACACTGTCCGTGGGGAGATTATGTAGGGCAGGGGTTTTTCCTTTGTTTAGTGGCATGGTGCTATCTTTAGTTGTACACGATCACTTAGTCACCACCACCTTCCACAACGACTGTTGATGGATGAATATTACAGCCGGGGAAGAGACCAATGAGCTGGCGGCTGAGACCTCTTCCCCTACCTTGATTGCAATGAACCCCATATCTTTCCCAGCCACATCGAAACTAAGTTGCCGCGAGTGGCACATAAGACTTGGGCATGCTAGCCACAAAGTGGTGAGATCCTTTTTGAAGCAGCATGTACCCTCTTTTGATTTGAAATCTTGGCAGCCATTCTACTGCGAGGTGTGTTCAAAATCAAAGAGCACCCACCGACTAGCAAAGGCGCGCATCAATATTCCAATGAATGAACCACTGGACCTGCTGGTCTCCGACATCATGGGTCCTTTCACCCAGGAACCGCAGGGCTATTGGTACCTATTGACCATACACGACCATGTTTCAACATACAGCGTCGTGTATCCGCTGAAATCAAGATCAGATGCACCGGCTTCCATACTGGATGCGATTGCACACCTGAATGTCCAGCTGGGAGCCAGTCTGAAGGCCTTACGGACCGACCATGCAAAGGAATTTGTCTCCACATAGCGCACCACGGCCCTGTCAAAGCTGGGTATCAGTTTTCACCCATCGCTACCCTACTCGCCACAAGAGAATGGCAAGGCCAAGCGCCTCAATCGCACCCTGGGTGACATGGTGAGCGCCATGTTATCTGAAAGCGGTATGCCTGATTGTTTCTGGCAATTCACTTACGCCTTGGAATGCTACTTACACAACCGCCTACCGCACAGGCGTTGCCCAGACTCTTCACTGCACCAGGTCTTGTATGGATGCCCTCCCTCAATCGTGATGCTATACCCATTCGGCGAAAGGGCTATTGTGCACGTGCCGGCTGTGAACCAACCAAACAAGCTGGCGGAGAGGGGGGTTGAATGCCAACTACTTAAACCACTTCTGGCCTCCGGGGGCTGGTTGCTATGGGACCCAACAAGCAATTAAATGAGACACTCAGCAAGCGCGGTCTTCGCACGCTTTCAGACGGCTCGTCCGGATGAGACTAACATGACCAAGGGCTATTTTGGGTACATACTCAACACAATGTCCCTCGGACAAGTCCCTACGGAGCTTTACTTCGAACAAGAGGAGAAAGCAATCAACTCTCTACCTCTGGCAAAAGATATCTTGGTCCCAGAAAACCTGAAACAAGCACTGGCCAGCTCCCACCGACACCACTGGGAACGAGCATGCCGTGCTGAGGTTGATCAAATGAAGAGGCAGAATGTATGGCAAGCAATTGATAGGAAGCCTGGAATGAAGACTGTAGGCCATCGCTGGGTCTTTGACAAAAAAAATTGATGAGGACGGTAACATCGAGAAATTCAAGGCTCAGCTCGTTGCTTGGGGTGACCAACAATGCCCAGGGGTGGATTGTACGGAGACTTATGCACCTACGGCGTCTCTGATGTCACTCAGGCTACTATTGGCGACCACTTGTCTACAGCGTTGGAAGGTATGCTCCTTTGACGTAAGCGGCGCCTACCTTTATAGTCCGGTGGAAGAAACCGTGCTGATGGAACTGCCCACCCACTTCATCCCATACCTGGAAGGGAAGGTCCTGCGTCTTCAGAAGGCTCTTTACGGTATGAAACAAGCAGGGCGTTGCTGGTGGCTACATCTATTGGGCATACTTGAAGGGCTGGGGTTTACATCGTGCGAGGTCGACCTGTCCCTGTACGTGTTCTGGAAGGACAATGCGATCATTGTTATATGGATACACGTCGACGACGGCGTCATAGCTTCAAACTCACTGGCGCACATCAAAGATTTCTGCAAGGCCCTATGTGACAACTTTGAAATCAAATGGTCCGACAACATGAGGCAAATCGTCGGTTTGGAATGTGATATGGGTGAAGGTGAAGTAACCTTATCACAAACCAGACTCACCAACAACATAATTGACGCCTACCCCAGGAAGGTAGTACAACACGACTCCCCACTCCCACCAATATCAACGGCGTCTCCATTTGAGTGAGGGGCCGTGATGGATGCCACACCATTCAGGTCCGTAATTGGGTCGCTCACGTACCTTGTCAGCGGGTCACGGCCGGACTTGGCATTTGCTGTAAATTACCTGGCAAGGCATTCAATGGCTCCAACGGCGACCCATTGGACCATACTGGACCATCTTGTGGGATATCTGCTCAATACCCGGGGCCACGGAATCACTCTGCGCCCTGGGAATTTCTCTCTCAAGCTGTGGAGTGATGCAGGATGGGGAGGTGAGATGGAACGATCCCAGTCAGGTTTCATACTTAAGCTGGGTGAGGCGCCCATCCTATGGGGATCAAAGCGGCAAACTGTGGTGGCACTATCCACATGTGCCGCTGAATATATCTCTCTTTCCGACTCAACACAGCATCTGGTTCAGGCGGTTAATCAGCTTACTCAACTAGCGCAAGAATTCAAAAAGACAACCTTCTGTGACAACCAAGCGGCGGTACAGGTCTTGATCGACAATTTATCCCGCAAGCGCATGCGATACCTTGACCATGCTTTTTTCTTCGTCAACAACGTGATCCGCAAGCACGGTGTTGTGTTCAAAGGGTTAACAACTCAAGAAATGCATGCAGATGCGCTCACAAAGCGCCTATTGGGTCAATCTCTAACTCAAGCACTTCGATTTCTCAACGTCACGGGCAACAGGTAAAACTTTGGGGGAGGGTGTTGAAATCCGACTGACGCGCCAACGCGCCAGCCAAAATATCCTTGTAACAAAGCTTCACATGTAGCTTACCAAACCACACTGCGCGCGTATGATACGCCGCAGTTGTCTAGTTGTAATATAAAAGCCGCCCTCGGTCCGGTCCAGACCTTGCTCCTCACCTCTTACTTTTGGAGGTGACGAAGAAGAACCTGACTGACGAGCGAGCTTTGCTACATCTGCCCTGATCTCATTAGGTAATTCACTGACCTCTTACTTTTGGAGGTGATGGAGAATAACCTGACTGACGAGCGAGCTTTGCTACATCTGCCCTGATCTCATTATGTTACAGTAGAGTAGAATAAATGTATAGTTTAGTACAGTACAGTGCTGATCTGTACTGTCTTTTTTATTCAATCGCAACCGTTTTTTTTTTAATTGAATTTTTTACAGCTTTACTGTAAAGTACTACTATTGTGTACTGTACAGTACTATCATCTTTCTCTCCATTTTTTTTTTAATTATACTTATATTTTTATTTTATTTTATTTTCTTTGATAAATAATTTAATCACCATTGCCTATTTATTTTTTTGTATATTTTGTTTTTTGTTATCAACAAGTACACCACTAACATCTACTGTAAGTTGCATCTTCTTATTTTTTATATTTTTTTTTAGTCGTTACTAGGTTTTTTTTTTGTTTTTTTGTTTTTTTAAAAAAATTATAATAATGTCTTTTTTTTATTTAAATTATTAAATTTATATTTAATTAATTTTTTTTATATTGTTATGTTGCTCTTTCTATTTTAATTTGAATCACGTGCAAATTTTTTTTTTTTTTAGTTAATTAAGTTGTTTTTTTAAGTGCAATTAAATTACTATGCTTTAATGTTAAACAGTATAGTAATGTCTTGTATATACAGTACCGTACTGTACAGTAATTTATTTTAAAGTTAATCGCAAAGAGGCTTTTTTTTATTATATCAATGTTTTTTTTTTATTTGCTTGCTTGAGCAATCTTTCTTTTTTTACATTTTTTTTAATAACTGTTTTTATTTTAAACTTTTAAATTTTTGTTTGATATTGTTTTTTTTTGTTGTAATTGTGATTGTTTAAACAATTCTTTCCTAAATAATTGATTTTTTATTTGTTTATTCAATTTTTCTTCCATCTATTGGTATTTATTTATATTTATTTGTGATTGATTAATTAATTTATATTTATATATTATTTATCTATAGTTATTTATTTGTTTCTCTTTATTTCTAGTTTCTTAATTATATTTTTTATTTTTTTGTATTTATTTGTATTAATTAATTTAATTTATTTGTTTTTATTTATATTAATTTGTTTAATTTAATTTTTATTTGTATTTATTTGTATTAATTTTTTTTAATTTAATTTGATTTATTTTTATTTGTTTTTACTTATTTATATTTATTTATTTATTTAATTTAATTTATATTTGTATCTATTTATATCCATTTATTTAATTTTAATTTGTTTATATTTATTCATGTTTGTTTATTTTTATCCATATTTATTTATATTGAAGTGGGTTTTATTAATATTTGTTGATATTTTTTTATTTATTTATATTAATTTGTTTAATTGAATTTTTATTTGTATTTATTTATATTTTTTTATTCATTTATTGATATAAAATTTAATTTAAGATAAAGGAAACTTTAAAATTAATTAAAAAGATAAATTATAAAATAAGTTAAACCTTAAAATTAATTAAAGATTAATTAAAAATTAAATTAAACCTAATAAAAGATGCAAGGGGACAACATTTAAAGTTGTTTTTAGTGCTATGAAGGCCAAGTTGTGGGTGAGCCAAAGATTTTTTTTCTTCAATATAACAGGAGCTACTTTTCCAAGATTCTTCTCCAATTTCTCTTCCCATAATTATTTTATTATAATTCTTTTTTTATTCATGAAGTTATTAATTTGAATATTATTTTAAGTTATTACTATTTTTATAAAGTGATATTAAGGAATAAAATATGTAGGGTCAACCTGTCCAGTTGCCTCTATGTATTTTTTTTTTAATTAACCTTGATAATATCTATCAATATGTAGCTTTAAGGTAAAAAATGTTATTCTGTATATTATAACATTGAACCCACAAGGTTATTTATATTTATTAATCATTCAGGGAGATATCCCTTTTACTATAGCCATTATTTTATTTATTTAATTTGATATTATAATGTTTCCATAACATTCTTTTGATATAAATAAATAATATTATGAAATTGAAACAATATTTTATTTGAAGTATTATTCATTGGGATTATATATCATTCCTCAGAATTTAATACTTTTATATTCTTGTGTTCTTAATATCATAATACTATTATATGTCTAATATTAAATTATTAATTTATTTGTATCTTTTCTTTGAGTTTTTTTAGCTGTATATTTTTTAGATATTCATTTTCTTTTTAAAGCAAGGGGGGTTATCAGTCTCTTTCCTTATTAATTTTTTTTAGAAAATAAAAAAACTAAAAAAAAATATATATAAAAAACCAAAAATAAATAAATAAATTCAAAATCTGGTAACCCTTCCTTGTGAGGTGGGTTGTGTAGTTTATTGTGGGTGTGCATACTTCATTTATGTGTATGCTGTTTAATGTTTTGTTTGGACCTCCTTTTAATATTCCTGTATACTAAAAGGACTGTTTTTTTTGGTAACCAGTGGTTATTGAAGCTTTCTAGATATACCTAATCTTTTATTTTTATTCTTTGTTAATTGTTCATTATTATAATACTTCTTTTGAATTTTCAGTTTATTTATTTTGGCTTGAAAATCTTGACATCTTCACTTTAATATTAAAAATTTATCATTATAAGAAAATTGGGTTGCAGTTTAAGGCCATGCTGGGCCAATTATGTATAATTTTTCCTTGCATGTGTTGAATTTATTTTTGATATCTTTATTTATAATAGATTAAGAGAAAGAGTAATAAATAGCTGAATTGCAGTTTAAGGCCATGCTGGGCCTAATATGTATCATTGGTCCTGGCATGTGTTAATATACTTTTCTTGATGTCTTGATTTAAAATAGAATAAGAGAAGGAGTAATAAATAGCTGAATTGCAGTTTAAGGCCATGCTGGGCTTATTATATATAATTTCTCATTATTATTACTATTATTATATATATTTATTCATATATATTGATACTTTTACATTGAAAAGATGAAACCAAAACCTTTATTTCAAAACTCTTTTTTTTTATATTTTATATTTGATTTTTTTTATATGTTTTTTTATATTTTTTTATATTTTTTTTATGTTTCTTTATATTTTTTACTAACACCCTTCTTTATAAAATAGGAAATATATTGAAAATAATATAGTGAATTTATTGAAATATCAGAGGAATATCTTCAGGTTTGTCCCTGAATTTAACTGTTGTTTCATAAAGCGTTTTTTTTGTGTTTAATATTTGAGTGTTCACTTCTTTCAGTTATCATATGTCCTTTACAGTCATTACTTTGGACTAAATATTGATATTGCTGTTCCAACTGGTTTTTTAATCTCTGTCTTATTTTCTTATTCTTGGTCATCCAAAGATAATTTCTATATTCTTGACTGTTTTTATCCTATGTTTTTTCTAACTTTTTTGTTTTAGTTTTACCCAATCCTTCATACCAATTGACATCCTGAGGTAAGAATTGATTTTCTTGACTTAAAACATTATCTGTTATATCACAATTAAAATTACTGAGAGGCATTAGATTGATGTAGCCTTCCCAAGGAAATTCCTGTTCAGTAAGTAACCCTTTTGTTTCATCTTCTGTCTCTTTTGGCTCATTACAATCTTCAAGATTTGAAAATCCACAAACTTCCATTCCTTTTGGTTGTTATTCTCTCCATCCAACCTTTTGTGGTGAACAAATTGGTAAACAAAGTCTTCTACCATCTGGCGCTATGTAGCTGAATATTTCACCCTTCTGTTGAGAAAAGTCTAGTCTAATATTATTATCTGCAAGGAAAGGTCTTCCAAGTACTGTATGCATTGCTCCTCTTGCTACAAAAAGGTGTATATTTCTTTCCTCCCCAGTAACCATAGTAATTGGGGTAAATTCTGCTAACCCAACTATTGAAGTACAATGCCCACCAATTCCCCTCAGGTTCATGTTAAGACATCTTGTTGTTAACCCTGCTTTTACTGCTATATCTTCTGGTATTATATTCAATTGAGAGCCTTTTTCAACTAAAGCCATTATTTCATATCCTTCTTCTCCAACATGGACTTGCATAAATCCCAATGGGCAGGCATAATGTAATTTAGGTGCTTCATATTCTCCCAAATGATGATGTATAAGCTCCACTTGAATATTTCTTGTGTCAATTGAGTTTATTGAATTCTTTTCTTCATCTGACAAATTTTTTAATTGATTGATAAACTGAGGTGATATGGCCAAGATTTGTTCCAAGGTAAGGTTAATCTTCTGTTCTAAAACTTTATTTATAATTTGGGTCATAAATTTTTGCATATCTTTCTTCTCTTCATTAATAATATTTTTATTTGGTTCAATTTTAGTTTGTTCTGTGATATTTTCAGTTTTATCATTTTGGATTTTCTTAACAAGTCCTTCCTCTTCATCTTGGGCTTTAGGCTTCTTGTATTTTGTTGGGATAATTGTCTTGTTTTCTGTTTTTGCATCATCCTCAATATATCCTCCAGGTATGTTTTGCTTTTTAATGATAGGTGTTTCCACCTCTTTTGATTGTGATTTTATATTTTCTTGAATTGGGTTCTCTTGTCTTGTAGATGTTTGTTTAGTGTTTCTTAGCCCATAATTGCTTGAAAAGGGCTCATTCACTGAAGATATTATAGGTGGTTGCCAATTTCCCCAATCTTCAACTTCAGCTATGGCTGCTTTAGCCTCTTCCTTCTTTAACTCTATGATATTTGGTCCTTTTATCTTTGGCTTTGAATCATTAGCTGATTTTTCCATTAATTTTTTGGTTAGTTCTGCCTGTTCCTTTGAAAATTCTCTGACTAATTCCCTAGGACATACTGAGCTTTCATATGGTATTCTTTGGAAATTTGGAAAAAGGAAGGAATTTCCTTGTTTCCTTACAATTCTTTTCTCCATATCTTCATTGAAGTGTGAACACCTTTCTAATGTATGTGTATTTTCAAAGCAATAATGACATCTCATTGGAGGCCTTGGAAATAATTGTGCAGGTTGATAAGGTATATGACTTGAAGAAACTGGTGGTAAGTTATCTCTTTGCTTGTAATTTTGATTAAAGGGCTGGTAGCTTTGCTTTTGTGGTTTATAGGACTCTGTTATTCCTTTAAGCTGCTCTAATACTTCTTTTAGTGGCTCTTTCTCTTTGAAAATCTCCCTTTGAGGTTGTGCCTTACTTGGTGTATTGACCTTTTTGGAAAGCTCCTTAACTTGTTGTAAGACCTCCCCTAAGGTATCTTCTTCATATATAACTTTCTCTTTTGGTTTAATATTAAATTCTTGTTGGGAAAATTCTTTTCCTTGAATTAAGAATTTGGCTTGCAAGTCTTGTTCAATGTATTCTTTTAGAACTTTAAATTTTGGTATGATATATCCACCATCTCTGGCTTGCACCATTACTTTATCTTTTATCATTTCTCTGTAAATTGAACGTTGAACTTCTAGGGAAAGGCTAGCCAGAATTTCCTGATTGTGGTTCACTTCCCCTTCAATGTATTCATATCTTCTGAGATATGTGATGATTGATTCATATTCTCCAATGAATTTCCTATACTGAGTAATGTTATTAATTCCACCTCTCTGGTGTGTTCTCTCAAAAAGGGAATTGATTGAGGAAATCCTGTATCTTCTTCCAGGCTCAACTTCTCCCCACTTTCTTATCATATCAATCTTTAGTTGCTCCCAATCACCACTCTCATATCCAGGCATTCCTTCAATATGGTAGCTTATTTCTTCATCTCTTGTTCAAAAGTATTATTTGTCTTGCTATGTCTCTTCCACTGGAACCTTCAATTTCAGCTATACTTTCTACTTTTTTAATGAATCTTTCTACTTCTTTTCCTTCAAACCAAAGGTTATAATCCTTGGCCTTTATTTTGACTATGGTTCTTATTTCTCTGGATAATTGTTGCTGTAATGGGCTTGGGTGAGTTAGTGTGGATAAAAATACTCTTCTTGGAGCATTCTGTGATCTTTGTTCTGTTACTGGGGTAGGGGTTGCTCTAGGAACAGATGTTGGTGATATTGGTGACTCTTCAGGTCTGACATGTCTTGGTAATGTGGATTCAATTGGACTACCTCCAGGGGTGAAGGTTGTTGACTGTTTTCTCTTTCCTTTCTGCTTACTTTGGGTTAACAATAAGTCCTGCATTTGCTTCATCAAACTCTGTATCTGTACAGTTTGATCTTCTTCATCACTTTCCTCTACATACTGTTCTTCCACAGTATCTTCAGGCAATGGTGGTAAATCAGATGTTGATGGTTGATTCATGTCTAATTGATAAACTATGCCTTCAATTTCCTTTTTAGAATATTTCTTCTTCTTTGATTCTTGAATAAGCTTGAAGAAAAACTTTCTTAATTCTTCTTTCTCTTTTTTCTCTGTTCTTGGGGTTGAAATCAGTAGTCTGTGATCTGTGGGTGTTTGATTTACAGGTGTCCTGTTTCCTTTAATAGGGTAATAATAATGGTATGATTGAATAGAAGATTTTGATGATGATGATGATGATTGTCTTTATTCAGTCCTATTTTCTGATTCCAGGTTGGTTAATCTTTATTATTATTATTATTTTTTATGAATGGTTAATTTGAGTATCTCTTGTATTTAAATGATTTTTTAATATTGATTGAGGGTTGAAGTAGTTGATTAGCCACTGTTGGGACACCAGATGTGGAACTCCTTTTAGTGTGGGATTGGATAAGGCAGTCCTTGAGGGGGAAATCACAGGTAAACAGTTTTGAATTTCTGAATGATCCTGTAACCAAGGGTGCTAAGGTGTATTAGCTACCCCTCTGAATATACTAACTAATCACCCTATAGAGCTCACAAATCAATATTTAAAATTGTGGCTTTACACCTAGAGAAGACTTTCAGCAGTCTCTATCAGACCTACTCAATTATTAGATAAATAACTTTTATGATTACTATATATATATATATATATAATGGCTTAATACCACTATTTTATAGGTTAAAGTTAATATTTATATATAAATTTAAGTATTGATAATATATGATTATATAGATGTATGATATTTTAAACTGTATGTGTTTTTTGATATTCTTTGGTTAATTATTGATTATAAGGTTCATTAAAAATATAAAATATAGAATATACGGGAGATAATACTATAATATTTTTCTTTTATTATAGAAGGGTGGGTTTTTATATTTATTGATTTGTTTTTTTAAGGGATCTTATGACCAATATAGTTAATAATACTTATCTGATAAGAATATATATTCCTTAATGGATTCAGGATTTAATAATGACAAGGATAAGATAGCTATTAATATTAACTCTAATAATAATAGCTTCTTTGGGTAGTACTCTATGACTACTACTAGTATTTATTATTATAATACTATTTATTCAATATTAAACTCTTTCATTAATACTGTAAATACTTTCTTTTATCAATAATTTATGACTACTAATATTTGCTTCTGAGCTTTGCTTCTGAGCTTTATAATTTTATTTTGCTAGTTATCCTACTAGAATAGGGATGGATGGATCCTTTAGATTGAGGATTAGATTTCCATTTAATGGGGAAATACTTCCATGAGCATGGGGGAAAATGAGGGAGAAAGGCCCTCTATTTATATTCTTTGGGCCCTCCATAGAGGCACTCAAAAACAGGGGACTTAGAAAAATTTTACCTTGAGGTATTCTAGCTGGTGAGTGTTTTTGAAATGGTGTCATTTGATAAAGATATTGCACCATATGTTTGGATTTTGCATCATTCTGAACTTTGTTGATGTTTATGCACAGCCTTGAGCTAATTTTGCTGGTGAGTACTTTTGAGATGGTGTCATTGGATCAAGATATTGCACCATATTTTAAAACTTTTTTTTTAATTAATTAAACTTTAATATTATTATGCCCAGCCTTGAGGGAATTTAGCTGGTGAGTAACTTGGAGATGGTGTCATTTGGTAGGGATATTGCACCATATGTTTGGTAAATTGCATCATTTCCTGAGTGATTATGTAATCTGAGGTGTTTTTGCTGGTGATTATTATGTTGGATGGTGTAATTTGACTTGATTATTGCACCATTTATTTGGTCAATTGCATCATTTTTCATTCTTTTGATTATGTAATATTTTTAAAATCTATTTGGTGTCAATTTGGATATGAGTTGATTTAGTACAATTATTGCATCATTTGTTTGTATTATGATTGACCATTGATACAATTCTTTCAAGCAGATATGGAACTTCATATGCATGAAGTTAATTAAGGTTTGATTCAATTCCATTTTTTTTATACAATGGATGTGTATTAATACTTTTTTAGTTGATCTTATTACCTAAAATTCATTTGGGTGACTGTAATTCTTAGTAATATAATATTTTTAGTGGTTTTAGGGTGAATGTAATGCTACATTACTACCTTATATATGTAATTTTGAGTTTCTGTCTGTATTGAACTAAACTTCTTTTGTTTTTTTGAAGCTTATTTGTAAGCTATCCTGTATATATCCATATAGTTTAATCAATGTTTTAATATTGTATTATGAAACTCTTGAGGTTATTTCTCTACTGACTGCTGAAGTCTTCCTTTATTTAATACTATCCATGTTACTTTTTAGCTTATGTGATTGTGAAAGTGTCTTTTGAGCTGAGATATCCTAAATTGACCATTTAAAATTTGATATTTTGAAATTTTCACCCTCAATGTGCTCGAAGCTGGCCCAGACAGGTATGGAATACCACAATGCACCACAGCATCAGAGCTGTATTTTCCTCACCTTGAGTCAATTTAAAGAAGAAATACCTTAAGGCTATACATAAAATTACAATATATTTTCCAAGAACAAATGTTTGCTTAGTAATAATGACACACATCAAACTTGATAGAAATGATGCAATCTCCATATGAAATGATACAATACTAAAACAGAAACACCAGCATAATTCTCTCAGAAAATATGTAACAAAGTCACCAAAAATGAAAATGTCACCAGCAAAATTATCTCAAATACATCACATGATTTTGATAAGAAACAGAACCACCAGCATAATTTTCTCATATATATCACATGACTAGAAGAAAGTCCAATTGTCAGGAGCTGTATTTTCTCTACTTTTTTGGCAAAAAGAAAATCTCACCTGCCAAGTTATCTCAAATACATCACATGATTTTGATAAGAAAAAGCACCACCAGCATAGTTCTCTCAGCAAACATGCTGCTACACCAAAACTACACATCTCACCAGCTAAAACCTCTCAACTATGCTTTTTTCTAAGTACTCTGTTTTGAGAAGCTCTATGAAGGCCCAAAAGCTATAAATAGAGGTCCTCTCTCCCTCATTTTTCCCATAATCATGGAAGAAGTTTCCACTATCCAGGATCACAGCCATCCCTGATCTAGAAGGATATCTAGAATAGTAGTAGTGTTTTAGGAGTGAAAAGCTCAGTAGCCTTGCTCAGTAAGCTTAGTATTAGTGAAGAATAGTAGTATAACTGTAGCAAAAGCTCTGTAGCCTTGTTCAGTAGCTTAGTATTAGTAAGGAATAGTAGTATAACTGTAGTAAAAAGATCAGTAGCTTATTATTGTTAAAGAAAGAGTAGTATAACCATAGTTCAAGCTTAGTAGCCTTGCTCAAAAGCTTAGTGTTATTGACAAAAAATTAGGAGTGATATAAACTCTGTATCATAAAAAATCCTAAAAGAATAAAATCCAGTAGCCTTAGTATTAGTTTCATATCAAAAAAATTACTATAATCAACATAGAACCATAAAAAATATATGTATTCTTATCATTCTATTAAAAAAAACAAAAAAAATATTCTTATTAGTTTTATTAAAATAACAGAAAACCAAAACATATATATATATTAGCATCACTTCTATTAAAATAAAATAAAAAAATCTTAGTGTTTATTTTATCAGAAATTTTAGATCAGAGTTTTTACTGCAGTGTTATTGATAGGTCTGATTTGGAGACTGCTGATAAGTCTTCTCTATCTGTTAAAGCCAAAAATCTTATTTTATTTTGTGATTCTCTGTAGGCTGACTATTCAGTATTATTTAGAGGGGCAGCTAATACACCTTAGCACCCATGGTTATTGGACAGTTCTGAAATTCAAAACAGACTTACCAATAATTTCCCCCTCAAGGTACTGCCTTATTTCATCCCACACCAAAAGGAGTTCCCACAGCATGTTATGGATTGGGAGATATTGTGGGAGGATACGATGAAAGACAATTGGATATTACTACAAGACCCCTTACAACATTTGAAACATCACTTGGAATACTTCAGCTTACAAGACTACCTCAAGGAGCAACAAACTCTGTGGCAGTTTATCAAGCACAAATGACTTGGATACTTCGGGAGGAAATACCAGAGCACCTTGGAATATTTATAGATGATGGAGGAATTAAAGGACCCAGATCAAAATATCAGCACAAAACATTGAAGGAGAATAAACTCATAAGAAGATTTGTTTGGGAATATGTAGTAACATTAAAAAGAATACTCTTCAGGATAGAAGAGGCAGGACTCACAATTTCAGGATCAAAATTTGCAGGTTGTGTTCCAGCACTTGATATTGTGGGGCATTTTGTGTCTTTGGGAGGAAGAAAGATTTTAAAACAGAAGATAAACAAGATACAAAACAGGCTTAGACCAACAACAAAGAAGGAAGTTAGAGTATTTTTAGGACTATGTGCATATTTCAGCATGTTTATCAACGACTTTTCACAAGTTGAAGCACCATTGAGAAGATTGACAAGGGAGGATGTATTGTGGAAATGGGATGAAAAATGTGAAGAAGCATTTATAAAACGCAAGAAAATAGTAGGAGAGGAGATTACTTTGCAGACATTAAATTATGATAAAGATTCAGGAAAAATTAAATTAGCAATAGATTCAAGTTATATTGCAGCAGCTGCAGTTCTTATGCAAGAGGATCAAAACGGAAAGGATAGGCCAGTACTATATGAATCAGTAACATCTTCCAGACTAGAATCTAAATACTCTCAGCCAAAATTAGAGCTTTGCGGTGTAGCGAGAATACTAAAAAAAACTTCAAACAATATTATTGGGGCAACACTTTGAACTTCAAGTAGATGCTAAAGCTCTAATAGAAATGATCAACACACCTTTCTTACCAAATGAACCCATGACAGGATGGGTGGCATACATTCAACTTTTTTCATTTGATCTTGTACACAAACCAGCAAAAACACTTACTATGCCAGATGGGTATCAAGAAGACCAAAAGAAGAAGATGAAGAAGAAATTGAAAGGGATGATTTTGATAAAGAGGAAGATTGGATTAAACCACATCCAGTATTTGGCCTAAAAGAAGTAAATACAAGCAAAGTGGGAAAATTATCAAGGAATAAAACAAACAATATTGAAATTTCAATAAAACAGGAAGGATATGGAAAACATATGCAGGAATATTTTAATAGTTTGAAAAGGCCACAAAGTGTTGGGGAAGAATACTTCAAGAAAATTAAGAGAAGATCAGTGAATTTCTATTTAGAAGGAGGGCAGCTGAAAAGAAGAAATCAAGCACATCCACAAATAGTTATATACAATGAAAAGGCTCAGAAACAGATACTAAAAAAAATGCATGAAGAGCTGGGGCATAGAGGGGAAAATGAAACATACAGGAGAATCAAGAAAAGATATTGGTGGGAAGGAATGAAAAATATAGTCAAGAAATGGGTCAAATCATGTCAAGAATGTCAAAAAAGGAGTCATTAGCAACAAAAAGCAGAAGCAAGGATATCTGTAACATCTACTTTATTTGAAAGAGTCAGCATGGATGCAGTTTAAATTAAGGCAGGAAGATGGAAATATTTAGTTGTAGCAAGAGATGACTTTTCAGGATGGCCAGACACTGTGGGATTAACAAGGCTAACTGCAAAATCAGTCTCAGAATGGTTTATGTCAGAATGGATTTGTAGGTATGGAGCTCCAAAAGAAGTGACAGTTTACAAAAGATCAGAATTTGGAAACAAACTACAAGAAGCAGTTAAAAGAGCAGGATCAATAATCAGAATAACTACACCTTACTGCCCAGAATCACAAGTAATGGTTGAAAGAGGACATAAGCAATTGAAAGATGCCCTTGGAAAAATGTGTGGCAAAAATGTATCCAAATGGAAAGAATACTTACCAATTGTGAATTTGGAAGATAGAATATAAACAATAAGAACAACAGGATAATCACCATTTGAGCTTCAATTTGGTCAGCAAGCTCTTTTGCCAATTGATATGGAAACAAATATATATCTAGCCATTTAATGGAATAAAATATCAGCAAGAGAAGAACTATTGGAAGCAAGAACTATACAGATTTCAGCAAAAGAGGAAACAAGATTAGCAGCAGCAGAGAAATTAAGAGATTCAAGACACAAATAAGTTCAATATTTGGACAAAAACATGGCACATAGACTGAGAAATCCACTTGAACCAGGGGACTTGGTATTAGTTTATAATAAACCACTTGAGTCACAGTGGGGTTTACACTTCAAGAACCATTGGAATGGACCTTATAGAGTCATAAATCAAATTAATAATGGACCTTATGAGCTTGAATAATTGGATGGCACTAAACTTAGGAGAAAATTTGCAGCAAGTCACATCAAAAGGTTTTATCCCAGAGGAAAGAAATTTCAATCAAGTTCAGAGTCAGAAAATGAAAGCAGTGAAGAGATAGAAGATGAAGAGTCAATATTGGAGGGAGAAGAAATTTAACAAAATGAATATGATTGATACTGGAAGGGTTTTCAAATGGAATGCTGGGGACAGCATTAAATCAAGAGGGGGATGTGGTATTCCATACCATTAGTATCAGTTTCAAGCTTACCAATAAAAAAAGGGTAATAAAAAAAATTATGCAAGACAGATTTACACATTACAGGAACAGGTTTCAAACAGAAATATACAATACACAGCCTCAAGATCTTATCAAAACAGTATAGTATCAAAGTATTTATCCACCTTATTGCATCATCAATAACAAATTATGCAATTAAAAGGAGTTAATCTAAATAAAGGTATATGAAAACGGATCAAAGCATCAGAGCTGTATTTTCCCCACCTTCATTCAATTGAAATAAGACATACCTCAAGTGTGAGCCTTTGAGATATGACCACATACCCAATAAGGTCACAAAAAAGACTGAGAATAATTATACCTTTAATATAATTATATTAAAATTAATTAGAATAATTATACACTAAAAATAATTACTTAAATATACAAAAAATACCATAAATTGGTACTAAAATTGGTTTAACTTAAAAACCAATGAATAAACATGTAAAACAAATTGTACCATTGGATTCCCCATGGAAAAATACACATATACCATTTTTATGGCATATCTGTAAAGTCAATATTTAAGGAATTATAAGGTATAATACCTTATAAAAACCATAAAAACTTATTTATCTCAGAAACTAATGAAACAACATGTGAAATAGATTGTACCAGTGGATTCCCCACAACAATCCACATATAAAACAATTAATAAGCTAATTCCCAAAATCAATACTTAAGGAATTATCCTGAATATATGCACTTTTTTGGTCAACACATATATTCAGGGATCATAGCTAATATCTTCTAAACTATACATGCTAGAATGATGAACCAAAAATAAAGTTACCACGTAATTACTTTAAGAACACAGATATGAACTTTATTTTGCAAATTATAAACAAGGTTAAGACTTATGAGGAAATATTGATAAAAATCAACAGAGCTGTTGACCACTTTGTTGTGAAAGTAGTCCAAACTTAAAAAAAAGTATACAGTTGGATTCTACTAGTTTATTCGAGAAGAATGACGTAATTCTTCTTATTAAATTCAGCGTATAACCCCCTGAAATCAAGGTTTGAAGTTTAAAATATTGAATTTCGACAGAAAAGATGAGTTACAAGAAAAATCATCAAAATTAGAGTTTTGATGATGTAATGAAAAGCTCTTGGCAGCATAATATGGTTATGTCAGGCTATCAGAATTCACTCTCTGAATTGCTGTAGCGTAAAAACCTTAAAAGCTATTGAGGATCAAAGTTTGAGCTTAAATTGAGCTGTTATGATCACATACTGTAACCTTAAATTAAGTTTAACAGTCTTAAGAGTGATAAAATTGGTGAATACTATTAGTTTATGATTAAAACTAATAAAATCCACGAAATTTGGGGTTCTGCCAAGCCTCTGATGTCATCAAACTTAGAGTTACAGTGATAACTCTAAATAATGGTGTAATAATGATGCACTATGGTTTGATCATGATGTAATCACCCTCAAACCTTAAAATATTGATCAATTCCAGTGGATATGATCAGTACACGTCTACTAGAAGCCTGTTGGACTCTAGGAGGGAGGTATTTACTATAAATAGAGCTCTTTTTACTCTATTTTCCCCTCAGACGCATCAAAAACATTAAATCAATTAAATCAAAGGTAATTTCTTTATTCTTTATATATAAAAGCATTATATTATTAAAGACCAAAGACCTCCTTGCTATAATCATCTATTTTGACGTGATTAAATCATTTATTTAATTGTTTTTGTTAAAAATCTCTATAAAAACTCATTTCCACACAAAAATCCAGAATAATTTGTAATTTTCTTTATTTTTATTGTAAATACAATTTGAAAAGGTTGTATTTATACTTTTTGGCGTAAAATACTTCAAAATTATTATATTAAGTGTTAAAAGTAGGTTATTTTCTCTTATTATAATAATTTCTCTATTATTACTCTCTTAAATAATTCTTTAATTAATATAAATAGTATTTATATTAATTCATAACTTTAATATTAGTAATATTATTGTTATTAATTGTTTTTTATTAATAAAAAACAATTTTTTACGCCTTTATTATTTGTTGGTAACAATAATAAAGAGCTGTTTAAATATATTAATTATCTTATATTAATATATTTATTTATTATATTATATTTTTATAATATAAATTATATTATTATATTTATTTAATAATATAATTAATTTACGCCATAATAATAATTATTTATTATTATTATATTTTTAATCTTATTTATTCAATTCATAAGAACATTCAGAGTACAATAAGTAATAAATTAGTAATTTTTACTTATTGTTTCATAGTCAAACCTTACATTTGGGGGCCTGGCCGTGATATTTACTTAAAAGACCTTTAAAAAGATTCTATTTGGGTTTATCCAATAATAAATTATATTTATATCATAAAATTATATAATAATTTTATATTTTATTGATTTTAAAAGCTATTGAGGCATTTGGAAAGCAATTGTACTGTCTTACACGTGGTTTTTCACATCCTTAGACTTGCAAGAACTTTCTTTGAGTGACTCTAGTGATCAAAAGAGATATTTTATAAATTAAAAATAATTTTTATTATAATTTAATTTTATAAGAATCATATTCATTTTTTATCTTATTCTTTAAAAATAAAAAATATATAAAAAATATTAAAAAATATTAAAAACAAATAAAAAAGTTATTTTTATTCATTTTTATTCATTTCTTTATTTATTTCAATTTTTCAAAGATATAAAAGCAATTTCTACGTGGAAAATTGCCATATCTTGCCAAAAATAACACTTATTATAAAAAGACTTATATTTATTTGTCTTTTTTAGTGTTTGAAGATAACCCAACAGAAGACAACCAAGCTACTGTTGAGAGATTGGTGGAAGAAACTTGTCAAAGCTCTCCAACACCAGTTATCACCAAAAGAAAGAAAGCTAAGAAATTAGACTTTCCAGGGCCCACCATTCAAGACTCTGAAGGTGAGCACCTCTTTTTTTTAAATTGCCATAAAAGAATTTTATTCTAAAATACTTTTATTTTTTCTTATTCTTTAATTATGACTACCAGAAGAGGTTCCCAATACTCCATCCAATCAGATGGAGCTGGACTCAGAAGTAGAATTGATCCCTCAAAAGGGAAAAGAAAGGGCAATATCCCCAGTGGAACAGAATCCACACAAGGAAGTGCCTTATCCCAAAGGCAAGTCCCAGAAATGCCCATGATATCTGAGCCTGAATTGGAACTAAGTATGAGTAACTCAAATAGGTACAAATCACATTCAGAGGGCTCAAATAGACATCTACATGAGCCAGTACAAGCAGTATTACACAGTATACAAGGACAAAGACTGGGAAATGCTGCCTCAAATACACCAAGGAGTGATGAACTCCTGGCACATCCTGAAAAAGTTCCTCAAAGAGGAGGAGATAGTGAAATACTCCAATGGATGGAATCCACTGTCATCCAAACCTCAAATCAAAAAAATCAAGGATTATCATGCCAAAAAGAGGGAGGCAACCAAGGAAGAAGCCCCAGTAGCTTCTACCAGCAAGCCTCAAGCCAACCCACTTCCCCAAGAAGGGAAGAAGAACAAGAAAAAGCATTGGAGGAAACCATATTCCCCAAGCTACAGAATCCCAAGAATCCAAAAGGATGCCATGGACAATGTTTTCAACATGGCCAGAACCTTGATGGAATTCAAGGACAAGGAAGAGCAAAGAATGAGAAAACCTCATTTCCCAAAGAAATAACCTTGTCCAAAGATGTTGTAAATACTTTAACAGAAATTAAAAATAGTATATTACCTCTAAAAGAAATTAAAGACAGTTTATTATCACTACAAGAAATAAATAACAATTTATCTTCTTTAACAAAAATTGTTGTGCAAAACAAGAAAGAAATTGACAACATTAAGTTTATTGTTGAAAATAATAAACCAAAGAATTTAATTGACAATACTCAAAAATTAATACAAGGACAACAAGAATGTTATAAATACATAAAAGATATCAAAGACAAAACTTTGACAATCAATTATGATGTAAGTATTGACAATCTTACAGAAAAATTAAATAAATTAAGTATTTCTGTAGAAAAATTTGAAGAAAAGACTTCATCACACCAAAAATTACTTTTGGACCATGTGGAAAAAAGTGATGAAGCAAGAATGCATCTGAAAGATGATATTCAAAGTGAAATAAGGCTTATTACAGAAAAAATGGATAAAATTAATGAGGCTAATTTAAATATGCCAAAATTATCAACACCATTTTCTCATATAAGAAGCCCTGTTAAAACAAAAGAGGAATTGTCAAATCCTTTCATAACAGACTTGAGTCACCAAGACAATAACCAAGTCTTAATGAAGGAAGCACCTCAATTGAAGCAATGGCCAACATTCACAGGAGAAGGTGAATATGACCACATGTCATTTATTAAAACAATTGACATGTTACAAGAGGACTATGCCATACCAGATGAATTAATCACTGCAAGATTACACTCATTGTTTGAGAAATCTGCAAAAAGATGGTATTATGGCATAAGACAAACAAATGGTAAAAATACCTGGTCTTGGTGGAAACAAGAAATAATCACCAAGTGGGCAAATGATGCCTGGAGGTATAAGATAGAAAATGCATTTGAAAACACTTTCTTTGACCCAGAGAAAGATAAACCTTTAACTTGGTTCCTAAAACAAGTTGAAAGGCTTAATGCACTGTACCCAGAAATGTCACAGAAGATGGTGCACATGAAAATACTTAAAAAATGTGGAGGGGAACTAGAACATGCCCTAAGAAGCAGGTGCATAGAACCATGCTCCATAGAAGAGTATATAAATGCACTAGAAGATATAGTGACAAGAACAAAAATTGGCAGGACTTGAAAAAATTGGACATTAAAAGCCCAAATAAACCATTTATCAAAAAAGATAAATCAAAAGAATCCTTTAAGCCCAATACATCCAACAATAATGAGCAAAGAAAATGCCATAAATGTGGAGGTATTGGACACTTAGCCAATAATTGCCTTAAAAAAGCAAAGATTAATGAAATTGTGGAAACAGAAAACCACAATGACAAAGAAGAGGAATCAGACTCTGAAAAAGAGACAGAAGAGTCAGAAAGCTCTGAAAGTGATAAAATCAATATAATTAATGCACAAATTAATAATATTGATATAATTTATGAAGTACTGGATGTTAACTCAAACTTGCCACAAGTTGGAACATCTGACACAAATCTAAAAAACATACAAGATGCCAAAATGTATAGAACCAAACCTGCAAGAGGAATGGGATATACAGCTGGAAAATCAAGTATTAGTATTGTGATGGTTGATAACCAAGAAGGAAAGGTTAACTTGGATACAGGAGAATATTGCACTTGTGTTGGCAAAAGTTATTTAAAAACCATTGTCCCAGACTGGCAAGAAAAACTTATGCCAATACAAGGTGTCAAATTTAGTAGTGCAAGTGAGAGCATGAAGCCCCTTGGAATAATTGATTTAACACTAATTTTTCCACATCCCTCACAATGTGTCAGAATTAAAGTAGAGTTTGTAGTAATGGAAAACTGTACTAGTAATCATTTCATACTTGGGAATGACTACTTATCAATCTATGGTATAGATATCTCCAACCAAAAGGATAAATATTTTACCATAGGAGATAATAAAAGACAAAAGTTTGGATTCTTAAATAACAAAAAACAAATCACAGTTATTAAGAATGAGGAAAAAATTCCAGAAAAGGAACTTTTTATATCTGAACAACTCAAAGAGGCAGAATTCAATCAAGAATTAACAGAAAAAATGAAAGAAAAATTGATTGACCTCTTATTTAAGTATAAAAATGCCTTTGCAACTGACAAAGAGCCACTAGGTGCCATAATTGGACATGAAGTGGATATAATTCTTAATGTAGAAAAACCTTACCCACCTTTATTAAGAAGACCTGCTTATCCAGCCAGTCCAAGAGCTAGAGAAGCCCTAGAGGTGCACATTAAAGAATTAATGGACCTTGGAGTATTAAGAAAGGTTGGACATAATGAACAAGTAGAAGTTACTACACCTGTCATTATAACTTGGCATAATGGAAAATCAAGGATGGTAGGAGACTTCAGAGCCCTGAATACCTATACCATTCCAGACAGATATCCAATACCCAGAATCCATGAGACATTGACCCAATTGTCACAAGCTAAGTTCATCACAGCTATGGATGCTCTTAAGGGTTTTCATCAAAATGTCTTAACAGACAATGCCAAGAAACTACTAAGGATAATAGTCCATTGTGGAATTTTTGAATACTTAAGAATGCCATTTGGGCTAAAAAATGCACCTTCCCATTATCAAAGAATGATGAATACCATATTTCCTGAAGAATTATCAGAAGGATGGTTAATAATCTACATTGATGATATCATAGTTTGCTCAGAAACTTGGGAAAATCACCTGACAAGACTAGAAAGGGTACTACAGAAAATAGTCCAAGTAAATATGAAAATTTCATTGAAAAAATGTCATTTTGCATATATTGAATTAAAAGCCCTAGGACATGTAGTATCTGGCCTTAGTCTAGGCATAGACAAAAATAAAGTAGCAGCAGTACTACTTAAACCAATGCCTCAAACCAAAAAAGAAATGCAATCATTTCTAGGATTTGCTGGTTACTATAGACAGCATATAAAGGACTTTGCAAAGATTGCTAAATCCTTGTATAAGCTATGTGACCAACAAACAGTCTATGAGATGACAGAAGAAAGAGTCAAGGCATATGAAGAATTGAAAAATTCCTTAACAAATGCCCCATTTCTTCTGATGCCAGATTGGAAACTACCCTTCAAACTGTACATTGATGCTTGTGGAGAAGGACTAGGTGCTGCACTTCACCAAACACAAATTATCAATGATAAACCAGTGGAAGGACCAATTTGTTTCATTTCAAGACAGATAAAGCCAACAGAAGCAAGGTATGGAGCAAGCCAAATGGAATGCTTATGCCTAGTATGGGCTTTAGAAAAACTGCATTATTATTTGGATGGCACAGTATTTGATGTAATCACAGACTGTAATGCTGTGAAATCACTATTAAATATGAAGACTCCAAATAGACATATGCTGAGATGGCAAATTGCCATCCAAGAATATAGAGGAAATATGACTATTGTTCATAAATCTGGAAATATCCATAAAAATGCAGATGGTCTTAGCAGATGGGCTCTAGCAAATACCCCTGACAATCCAGCATGGGTACCACAAGAAGAGCACCATATAGAAGAAATATGTGTTACAGACATTGGCACAGAATTCTTTAACCAAGTTAAAGAAAGCTATAAGACAGACAAAAATTGCCATATCTTAAGCCAACTTCTAATGAAAGACTGCAAAGATCCATCACTTTCATCAAAACTAAATGAAATATGGAAAAAGGCATATGATGAAGGAAGATTCCACCTCCTTGATGGAATCCTTTACCATAGAACAAAACATACATGTGTTATGGCCCTAACAGACAGAACACTAATAAACACTATTTTACATGAGTGTCATGATAGTGTTGCATCTGGACATCTCTCAGAAGATAGGACACTAGAGAGGGTGAAAACCTGCTCTTGGTGGCCAAATTGGAAGAAAGATGTTGCAGGGTACTGCCAAACCTGTGACAGATGCCAAAAAGCCAACAGAGCCACAGGAAAGAAATTTGGAATGATGATCCAAATCCAAGAACCAAAATCCCCATGGGAAATAGTTCATATGGATTGGGTAACAGCCTTACCTCCAGGAGGAGACAGGAGTTATAATGCATGCCTAGTATTAGTTGACAGGTACAGTAAAACTCCCATGTTCTTACCATGTCATAAAGATGACACAGCTATGGATACAGCCATAATGATATGGAATAAAGTCATTAGCCACACAGGCTTATTCCAAAATATTATAAGTGACAGAGACCCAAAGTTCACTTCAGCATTATGGACAAATCTCCATAACTTGTTTGGGACAAAGTTATCATTCTCAACAGCTTATCATCCTCAAACTGATGGTTTAGCAGAAAGAATGATACAGACCCTAGAGGATATGATCAGAAGATTCTGTGCTTATGGGCTAGAATTCAAAGATTCTGATGGTTTTACCCATGATTGGTGTACACTAATACCAGCACTTGAACTGGAATATAAGACATCAATCCATTCTTCTACTGGCAAAACACCAGAAATGCTAGAGAAAGGTTGGAATCCAAGACTTCCTTATGACACCCTCAAAAAACACTTAGTGGATATACATCCAACAGCAAGCAGTTTCAAGATAATGCTTGACAAAGCAAGACACCATGCAAACAGATGCATGCAAGATTCTTTTAAATATGCAAAAGAAAGATGGGATAAAAGTCATAAGCCACCTGACTTCAAAATAGGGGACTTGGTTTTAGTATCAACCCTTAATTTCAATAACATAAAAGGCCCAAAGAAATTGAAAGATTCCTTTTCAGGACCATTTATGATAAAAGCACTCCATGGACCCAATGCTGTGCAATTAGAACTCACAGGTGAACTAATGAACAAACACCCAACTTTCCCTGTAAGTCTGATAACACCTTACAGTTCAAGTGACAAGGAGTTATTTCCACTAAGAAATAAACCCCCACTTGAGATTCCCCCCTTGGAGGAAGGAGAGGAAAAGAAAATAGTAAAAGTCCTTAAAGAAAGAAGGACAAGAAACAAAAAAGAAAGGGAATACCTTGTAAGGTATAGAAATTCAACTCAGGAAGATGAATGGCTACTTGAGAAAGATATAACAAATGCTGATAAGTTACTAAGAAGATTCAGACATGAAAGAAAACCTGAAAAATAAAAAGTTAAGCATTATTGAGCTTCAAGACTAACAAAGTCTATTGAAGAGGTAGGACAGTGGATGATACCCTAATCACATATATCAGATTGTGGTACAATCTTTTTTGGTGGTAGGGAATGTGAGCCTTTGAGATATGACCACATACCCAATAAGGTCACAAAAAAGACTCAGAATAATTATGCCTTTAATATAATTATATTAAAATTAATTAGAATAATTATACACTAAAAATAATTACTTAAATATACAAAAAATACCATAAATTGGTACTAAAATTGGTTTAACTTAAAAACCAATGAATCAACATGTAAAACAAATTATACCATTGGATTCCCCATGGAAAAATACACATATACCATTTTTATGGCATATCTGTAAAGTCAATATTTAAGGAATTATAAGGTATAATACCTTATAAAAACCATAAAAACTTATTTATCTCAGAAACTAATGAAACAACATGTGACATAGATTGTACCAGTGGATTTCCCACAAGAATCCACATATAAAACAATTAATAAGCTAATTCCCAAAATCAATACTTAAGGAATTATCCTGAATATATGCACTTTTTTGGTCAACGCATATATTCAGGGATCATAGCTAATATCTTCTAAACCATACATGCTAGAATGATAAACCAAAAAGAAAGTTACCACGTAATTACTGTAAGAACACAGATATGAACTTTATTTTGCAAATTATAAACAAGGTTAAGACTTATGAGGAAATATTGATAAAAATCAACAGAGCTGTTGACCACTTTGTTGTGAAAGTAGTCCAAACTTAAAAAAAAGTATACAGTTGGATTCTACTAGTTTATTCGAGAAGAATGACGTAATTTTTATTATTAAATTCAGGGTATAACCCCCTGAAATCAAGGTTTGAAGTTTAAAATATTGAATTTCGACAGAAAAGATGAGTTACAAGAAAAATCATCAAAATTAGAGTTTTGATGATGTAATGAAAAGCTCTTGGCAGCATAATAAGGTTATTTCAGGCTATCAGAATTCACTCTCTGAATTGCTGTAGCGTGAAAACCTTAAAAGTTATTGAGGATCAAAGTTTGGGCTTAAATTGAGCTGTTATGATCACATACTGTAACCTTAAATTAAGTTTAACAGTCTTAAGAGTGATAAAATTGGTGAATACTATTAGTTTATGACTAAAACTAATAAAATCCACGAAATTTGGGGTTCTGCCAAGCCTCTGATGTCATCAAACTTAGAGTTACAGTGATAACTCTAAATAATGGTGTAATAATGATGCAATATGGTTTGATCATGATGTAATCACCCTCAAACCTTAAAATATTGATCAATTCCAGTGGATATGATCAGTACACGTCTACTAGAAGCCTGTTGGACTCTAGGAGGGAGGTATTTACTATAAATAGAGCTCTTTTTACTCTATTTTCCCCTCAGACGCATCAAAAACATTAAATCAATTAAATCAAAGGTAATTTCTTTATTCTTTATATATAAAAGCATTATATTATTAAAGACCAAAGACCTCCTTGCTATAATCATCTATTTTGACGTGATTAAATCATTTATTTAATTGTTTTTGTTAAAAATCTCTATAAAAACTCATTTCCACGTAAAAATCCAGAATAATTTGTAATTTTCTTTATTTTTATTGTAAATACAATTTGAAAAGGTTGTATTTATATTTTTTGGCGTAAAATACTTCAAAATTATTATATTAAGTGTTAAAAGTAGGTTATTTTCTCTTATTATAATAATTTCTCTATTATTACTCTCTTAAATAATTCTTTAATTAATATAAATAGTATTTATATTAATTCATAACTTTAATATTAGTAATATTATTGTTATTAATTGTTTTTTATTAATAAAAAACAATTTTTTACGCCTTTATTATTTGTTGGTAACAATAATAAAGAGCTGTTTAAATATATTAATTATCTTATATTAATATATTTATTTATTATATTATATTTTTATAATATAAATTATATTATTATATTTATTTAATAATATAATTAATTTACGCCATAATAATAATAATTATTTATTATTATTATATTTTTAATCTTATTTATTCAATTAATAAGGACATGCAGAGTACAATAAGTAATAAATTAGTAATTTTTACTTATTGTTTCATAGTCAAACCTTACATCAAGGCTATGCATAAAATTACAATATATTTTGCAAGAACAAATGTTTGCTTAGTAATAATGACATGCATCAAGCATAATAGAAATGATGCAATCTCCATTTGAAATGATACAATACTAAAATAAAACACCAGCATAGCTTTCTCATATATATCATATGACTAGAAGAAAGTTCAATGTTCAGGAGCTGTATTTTCTCCACTTTCTTGGCAAAAGGAAAATCTCACCAGCCAAATTATCTCAAATACATCGCATGATTTTGATAAGAAAAGCATCACCAGCATAATCATCTCAGAAAATATGTAACAAAGTCACCAAAAATGAAAATTTCACCAGCAAAATTATCTCAAAGACATCATATGATTTTGATAAGAAACAGAAACACCAGCATAATTTTCTCATATATATCATATGACTAGAAGAAATTTCAATTGTAAAGAGCTGTATTTTCTTCACTTTCTTGGCAAAGAGAAAATCTCACCAGCCAAATTATCTCAAATACATCACATGATTTTGATAAGAAAAGCACCACCAGCATAATTATCTCAGAAAATATGTAACAAAGTCACCAAAAATGAAAATGTCACCAGCAAAATTATCTGAAAGATATCACATGATTTTGATAAGAAAAGCACCACCAGCATAATTCTCTCAGCAAACACACTGCTACATCAAAACTACACGTCTCACCAGCTAAAGCCTCTCAACTATGATTTTTCTAAGTACCCTGTTTTGAGAAGCTCTATGGAGACCCAAAAGCTATAAACAGAGGTCCTCTCTCCCTCATTTTCCCCAACATCATGGAACAACTTCCCACTATCCAGGATCACAACCATCCCTGAACCAGCAGGATATCAAGAGTTGTAGTAGTGTTTTAGTAGTAAAAGCTCAGTAGCCTTGCTCAGTACCTTAGTATTTTCAAAGAATAGTAGTGTAACCATAGTGAAAGAGCTCAGTAGATTTTCTCAAAAGCTTAGTATTATTAAAAGAAACAAAGTAGTGATATCAAACTAACATTCAAAATAAAAAAACAAATATCCAGTAGTCTTATTATTAGTATTAATATATATAAAATCATTATAATAAAAATAAAACCCAAAAAAAAATCTTCTTATCAATTTTATTAAATGGAAGATGTGACTATGAAGCTGATGATAATATCACTATTAATCAACAGTACTGTGTCTGTTCCTATGAAATATAATAATAAAATATTATTATAACCACAATTAAATAATTAAAGAATTATTTCTTCCACGTGTTAAACACTACTAGTGATTTTAACAGTGAGCAAGTAATTGTCTACCAGAATCAATTACAAGAAGATTTTAATAATAAAACTTCTTTTATTAAAATAATACAATTATTTTAATATATAATTATCTTTTGCACGAATAATAATAATGATAATTCTTGGAGAAAAGCAATTTTTTAGAAAAAAACTTTAAGAATTAAAGATAAATCACTCACTAATATTCCAAAGATTACAACAATATATAGCTGGATTCTATAATTTCACGTCTTTCTGAGTGATTCTGAAAGATTTAAAACACTTAAGAATAGCTATAACTAATACTTACTTGTTGGTAATAATGATTCAAATGATAATAGGATGATGATATGGAAAAAACAGCAAGAAGAGGCCTCTTTTAAGTCAACAACAGCTCACAGAGACGTGCCATGGAGCAAACTGAAAAACCAGTGAGTGAGAAAACAATAACCCTTTTTGGATTATTGATAGCATCATCTGTTGTCACGTAAGATTACTTAATTGATGCTTTTACGTGACTACCAACCCCAATATGGTTAAGAATAAAAGGAGTAACATCTGTAAATCTTCTTCTATTCCAAAATAATCATATATTTCTCAAATTTATCAATGTTATTGCCAATTTCATCACAGGTTGTAATTACTGTAAATTTTTGAAGATTCAGTGTTTCACGTAGAATAGTCAAAAATGGACTGTAAGTAAAGCTTTTAATTTTACTAGTAAGACTGTAATTCTTTTTGGTTGTACCATAGATAATACAGTTCTCCATTGGTCCTGAGAGTTTCAGAAAGATTCATTAAGAATTGTATTTTTAATGAATTTTTGAAGTTCTTACCTCATTTCTACGTAGAATTGCAAATATCAGTGTTTCACTGGTTGCTATGAGGTAAATCAATGGATACAAGTCCAAAAAGGGTTTTAATTACTCTTTTGGGGTTTATCCATGGAAAATCATTAAGAATTGACATGGTTAAAGGAGTCTAAGTAGCTTTTTACCTCCTTGGCATGTCAAAATAGCAGGTTATTTGCTATTTTCTTAAGATTTACAGTAGTTGTGACAAGTCAACCAAGTTCCCAAAAGGTTCTAGTTTACCAATTAGGCCAAGATCAGCCATGGATCCAAGTTTTGGAGCTGTCCATGCCTCTGAGGCCTCAGAAGTTGCGTACCCTGGCTCTCTTTGATGTCTTTTGTCCCCCTTGTTTATTTTTTACGTCAAAATAGCAATTTAAGCTTAGTGAGATATCCACTATGGGTGTAACAAAAGTCCATGTAAGAATACCATGATATTAATTGCTCAAAACATGCATAACACTATTCTTAGTGTATATGTAACATGGAATTTCTCACTTTCCCATTATTTTTTATGTGGTATTGATGCTGTGGTAGTGAAGTATTTTCCATTTTACCACCTCAAAGGGTTCATTTGAGCTTATTCACTCTATGGAGTTACCCTAGGTGAATTTTTGTGTAGAATCCAAATCTGGCCTTAAATCCATGCATTTACTTACTCAATAAAAAGTTATTCATCTTTTGTGAAATCAAAAATGATGAATTTTGGATATATGCATGACTTATGAGTTATGCATAATTCAAAATTTCTTTTTAAGATAATTGTTGCCTATTTGGGTATGTAAAATATACCTCAAGGCTCAAATTCAATAACAGAAAACAAAAAAATATACATTATCATTACTTTTATTAAAATAAAAAAATCTTAGCTTTTACTTTATCAGAAAGCTTAGTTACAAATCAGAGTTTTACTGTAGTGTTATTGATAGGTCTGATTTAGAGACTGCTGATACATCTTCTCTATCTGTTAAAGCCACAAATCTTATTTTATTTTGTGATTCTCTGCAGGCTGACTATTCAGTATTATTTAGAGGGGCAGCTAATACACCTTAGCACCCATGGTTATTGGACAATTTTGAAATTCAAAAAAGACTTACCAATAATTTCCCCCTCAAGGTACTGCCTTATTTCATCCCACACCAAAAGGAGTTCCCACAACATACTCAATAAAAATTTATTCATCTTTTCTGAAATCAAAAATGATGAATTTTGAATATATGCCTGACTTATGGGTTATGCATAGTTCAGAATTTATTTTTAAGAGAATTTTGGCCTGTTTGGGTATGTAAAATATACCTCAAGGCTCACAACAATAGTCAAGATCAAAGAATCCCCCCAAATAATCAGCCATAAAGGCCAAGGAATTCCTTACCAATATTTTCATCCAGTTAGCAAACATACATACTAGCTCCAATGGCTTCAATATGACCATTGAAATGTGCTTATTGCAAGAAAGAAGGCCATATAGCAACTAGATGCACTCACCTGGCTGAAGATCTGAACAAAAGAATTGTCAGAACCCAAGGAGCATCTTATCTGTTTCCCAATTATCAGAGAGTACCTAAAGAAGGGAATGAAAGTGCCAAAGACATTGTGAGCCTTGAGCTATATTTTAAATACCCAAATAGGCCACAATTATCTTAAAAAATAATTTCTGAACTATGCATAACCCATAAGTCCTGCATATATCCAAAATTCATCATTTTTGATTTCAGAAAAGATGAATAACTTTTTAGTGAGTAGGTAAATCCATGGATTTAAGGCCAGATTGGGATTCTACACAAAAATTTGTTTAGGGTAGCTCCATAGAGTGAATAAGCTCAAATTAATTCTTTGAGGTGGTAACATGCAAAATACTTCAATACCACATCCTCAATACCACATAAACGATACGTGAAAATTTTTGTTTTTCTCTATTTCATGCCAAAATAAGGGGAATGTGAGAAATCCCAGGTTACATATACACTAAGAATCATGTTATGCATGTTTTGGGCACTTAATATCATGGAATTCTTACACGCACCTTTGGTACACCCATAGTGAATATCTCACTTTAAGCTTAAAATTCTATTTTGACGTAAAAAATAGGCAGGGGGACAAACACATCAAAGAGAGCCAGGGTACCCAACTTCTGAGGCCTCTGAGGCGTGGTCAGCTCCAAAGCTTGGATCCATGGCTGATCCTGGCCTAATTGGTAGACTAAAGCTTTTTGGTGGCTACCAGGTTACAACTTCAGTAAATCATAAGAAAAAGTTAATAACCTGCTATTTTGATGTGCCAAGGTGGTAAAGAGCAACTTAGACTCCTGTAACCATGTCAATTCTTAATGACTTTCCATGAATAAACCCCAAAAGAGTAATTAAACCCCTTTTTAGACTAATATCCATTGATTTACCTCATAGCAACCAGCCATAGACTGCTATTTGCAATTCTACGTAGAAATGAGGTAAAACTTCAAAAATTCATTAAAAATATAATTCTTGATGAATCTTTCTGAAACTTTCAGGACCAATTTTAAACTGTATACTTCATATTAAAATCAAAGATAATTCTACCTTTATATGTAAAATTTAAAGTTTTAGTTAAAGTCCATTTTTGAGGATTCCACGTGAAACACAGAATCTTTTAAGATTTACAGAAAAAACATTCTGTGATGAAATTTCCAATAACATTGACAACTTTGGGAGATAAATGATTATTTTGGAATAAAAGAAGATTTACAGTTGTTACTCCTTTTCTTCTTAACCATAAATGGGTTGGTAGTCACGTAAAAGCCTCAATTAAGCAATTATGATAATCTTCCATGACAACAGATGAAGCAATCAATAATCCAAAAAGGTTTATTGTTTTCTCACTCACTTTTTTTCAGTTTGCTCCATGGCACGCCTCTGTGAACTGTCTTATACTTAAAAGAGGCCTCCTCTTGCTGTTTTTTCCACATCATCATCACACTATTCATTTCTGTAAGGTTTGACTATGAAACAATAAGTAAAAATTACTAATTTATTACTTTTTGTACTCTGAATGTCCTTATAATTGAAATAAATAAGATTAAAATAATAATAATAATAAAGAAATATTATTATTATGGCGTAAAAATATTATATTATTAAATAAATATAATAATATAATTAATATTATATGAAATTATAATATTGTAAATAATATATTAATATAAAATAATTAATATATTATAAAGCTCTTTATTATTGTTACCAACAAATAATAAAGGCGTAAACAACTGTTTTTTATAAAGAAAAACAATTAATAACAATAATATTACCAATATTAAAGTTATATATTATTATAAATACTATTTATATTAATTAAGAATTATTAAGATTAATAATAAGAGAGAAATTATTATAATAAGATGAAATCACCTACTTTTAACACTTAAAATAATAATTTTGAGATATTTTACGCCAAAAGAATATAATACAACTTTTTCAGATTGTATTTACAATAAAAATAAAGAAAATTTACTAAATTTCTTGATTTTACATGGAAATGAGTTTATAGAGAGATTTATGACAAAAGCAATTAAAGAATTGATTTAATCACACATAAATAGTGATTGATATTAAGATGGTCTTTGGTCTTTAATAATATAAGAGTTCTATATATAAAGAATAAAGAAATTACCTTTTATTTAATTGATTTAATGTTTTTGATGCGTCTGAGGCGTAAATAGAGTAAAAAGAGCTCTATTTATAGTAAATACCTCCCTCCTAGAGTCCAACAGGCTTCTAGTAGACGTGTACTGATCATATCCACTGGAATTGATCAATATTTTAAGGTTTGAGGGTTATTACATCATTATCAAACCATATTACATCATTATTACACCATTATTTAGAGTTATCACTATAAATCTAAGTTTGATGACATCAGAGGCTTGGCAGAACCCCAAATTTCGTGGATTTTATTAGTTTTAGTCATAAACTAATAGTATTCACCAATTGTATCACTCTTAAGACTGTTAAACTTAAATTAAGGTTACAGTATGTGATCATAACTGCTCAAATTAAGCTCAAACTTTGATCCTCAATAACTTTTAATATTTACACGCTAAAGCAATTCAGAGAGTGAATTCTGATAGCCTGGCATAACCTTATTATGCTGCCAAGAGCCTTTCATTACATCATCAAAACTCTAATTTTCATGATTTTTCTTGTAACTCATCTTTTCTGTCGAAATTCAATATTTTAAACTTCAAACCTTGATTTCAGGGGGTTATACCCTGAATTTAATAATAAACATTACATCATTCTTCACAAATGAACTAGTAGAATCCAACTGTATACTTTTTTTTTAGTTTGGAACACTTTCACAACAAAGTGGTCAACAGCTCTGTTGATTTTTATCAATAATTCATCATAGGTTTTAACCTTGTTTATAATTTGTAAAATAAAGTCATATCTGTGTTCTTACAGTAATTACGTGGTAACTTTAATTTTGGCTCATCATTCTATCATGTATAGTTTAGAAGATATTAGCTATGATCCTTGAATATATGCATTGACCAAAAAAGTGCATATATTCAGGATACTTCCTTAAGTATTAACATTGGAAATTAGCTTATTAATTGTTTTATGTGTGGATTTTCATGGGGAATCCACTGGTACAATTTATTTCACATGTTGCTCCATTAGTTCTTGAGATAAATAAGGTTTTATGATTTTTATAAGGTATTATACCTTATAATTCCTTAAATATTGACTTTACAGATATGCCATAAAAATGGTATATGTGTATTTTTCATTGGGGAATCCAATGGTATAATTTATTTTACATGTTGATTCATTGGTTTTTAAGTTAAACCAATTTTTGTACCAATTTATGGTATTTTTTGTATATTTAAGTAATTATTCTTAATGTATAATTATTCTAAGTAATTTCAATATAATTATATTAAAGGTTTAATTGTTCTGAGTCTTTTTGTGACCTTATTGGGTATGTGGTCATATCTCAAAGGCTCACATTCCCTACCACCAAAAAAGATTGTACCACAATCTGATATGTGTGATTAGGGTATCATCCACTGTCCTACCTCTTCATTAGACTTTGTTAGTCTTGAAGCTCAATAATGCTTAACTTTTCTATTGTTCAGGCTTTCTTTCATGTCTGAACCTTCTTAGTAGTTTATCAGCATTTGTTATATCTTTCTCAAGTAGCCATTCATCTTCTTGAGTTGAATTTCTATACCTTACAAGGTATTCCCTTTCTTTTTTGTTTCTTGTCCTTCTTTCTTTAAGGACTTTTACTATTTTCTTTTATTCTCCTTCTTCCAAGGGTGGAATTTCAAGTGGGGGTTTATTTCTTAGTGGAAATAACTCCTTGTCACTTGAACTGTAAGGCTTTATTAGACTCACAGGGAAAGTTGGGTGTTTGTTCATTAGTTCACCTGTGAGTTCTAATTGCACAGCATTGAGTCCATGGAGTGCTTTTATCATAAATGGTCCTCAAGAGAATCTTTCAATTTCTTTGGGCCTTTTATGTTATTGAAATTAAGGGTTGATACTAAAACCAAGTCTCCTATTTTTAAATCAGGTGGCTTATGACTTTTATCCCATCTTTCTTTTGCATATTCAAAAGAATCTTGCATGCATCTGTTTGCATGGTGTCTTGCTTTGTCAAGCATTATCTTGAAACTGCTTGCTGTTGGATGTATATCCACTAAGTCCTTTTTGAGGTTATCATAAGGAAGTCTTGGATTCCAACCTTTCTCTAGCATTGCTGGTGTTTTGCCAGTAGAAGAATGGATTGATGTCTTATATGCCAGTTCAAGTGCTGGTATTAGTGTACACCAATCATGGGTAAAACCATCAGAATCTTTGAATTCTAGCCCATAAGCACAGAATCTTCTGATCATATCCTCTAGGGTCTGTATCATTCTTTCTGCTAGACCATCAGTTTGAGGATGATAAGCTGTTGAGAATGATAACTTTGTCCCAAACAAGTTATGGAGGTTTGTCCATAATGCTGAAGTGAACTTTGGGTCTCTGTCACTTATAATATTTTGGAATAAGCCTGTGTGGCTAATGACTTTATTCCATATCATTATGGCTGTATCCATAGCTATGTCATCTTTATGACATGGTAAGAACATGGGAGTTTTACTGTACCTGTCAACTAACACTAGGCATGCATTATAACTCGTGTCGCCTCCTGGAGGTAAGGCTGTTACCCAATCCATATGAGCTATTTCCCATGGGGATTTTGGTTCTTGGATTTGGATCATCATTCCAAATTTCTTTCCTGTGGCTCTGTTGGCTTTTTGACATCTGTCACAGGTTTGGCAGTACTCTGCAACATCTTTCTTCCAATTTGGCCACCAAGAGCAGGTTTTCACCCTCTCTAGTGTCCTATCTTCTGAGAGATGTCCAGATGCAACACTATCATGACACTCATGTAAAATAGTGTTTATTAGTGTTCTATCTGTTAAGGCCATAACACAAGTGTGTTTTGTTCCATGGTAAAGGATTCCATCAAGGAGGTGAAATCTTCCTTCATCATATGCCTTTTTCCATATTTCATCTAGTTTTGATGAAAGTGATGGATCTTTGCAGTCTTTCATTAGAAGTTGGCTTAAGATATGGCAATTTTTATCTTTCTTATAGCTTTCTTTAACTTGGTTAAAGAATTCTGTGCCAATGTCTGTAACACATATTCCTTCTATATGGTGCTCTTCTTGTGGTACCCATGCTGGATTGTCAGGGGTATTTGCTAGAGCCCATCTGCTAAGACCATCTGCATTTTTATGAATATTTCCAGATTTATGAACAATAGTCATATTTCCTCTATATTCTTGGATAGCAATTTGCCATCTCAGCATATGTCTATTTGGAGTCTTCATATTTAATAGTGATTTCACAGCATTACAGTGTGTGGTTACATCAAATACTGTGCCATCCAAATAATAATGCAGTTTTTCTAAAGCCCATACTAGGCATAAGCATTCCATTTGGCTTGCTCCATACCTTGCTTCTGTTGGCTTTATCTGCCTTGAAATGAAACAAATTGGTCCTTCCACTGGTTTATCATTGATAATTTGTGTTTGGTGAAGTGCAGCACCTAGTCCTTCTCCACAAGCATCAATGTACAGTTTGAAGGGTAGTTTCCAATCTGGCATCAGAATAAATGGGGCATTTGTTAAGGAATTTTTCAATTCTTCATATGCCTTGACTCTTTCTTCTGTCATCTCATAGACTGTTTGTTGGTCACATAGCTTATACAAGGATTTAGCAATCTTTGCAAAGTCCTTTATATGCTGTCTATAGTAATTAGCAAATCCTAGAAATGATTGCATTTCTTTTTTTGTTTGAGGCATTGGTTTAAGTAGTACTGCTGCTACTTTATTTTTGTCTATGCCTAGACTAAGGCCAGATACTACATGTCCTAGTGCCTTTAATTTACTGTATGCAAAATGACATTTTTTCAAGGAAATTTTCATATTTACTTGGACTATTTTCTGTAGTACCCTTTCTAGTCTTGTAAGGTGATTTTCCCAAGTTTCTGAGCAAACTATGATATCATCAATATAGATAATCAACCATCCTTCTGATAATTCTTCAGGGAATATGGTATTCATCATTCTTTGATAATGGGAAGGTGCATTTTTTATTCCAAATGGCATTCTTAAGTATTCAAAAATTCCACAATGGACTATTATTCTTAGTAGTTTCTTGGCATTGTCTGTTAAGACATTTTGATGAAAACCCTTAAGAGCATCCATAGCTGTGATGAACTTAGCTTGTGACAATTGGGTTAATGTCTCATGGATTCTGGGTATTGGATATCTGTCTGGAATGGTATAGGTATTCAGGGCTCTGAAGTCTCCTACCATCCTTGATTTTCCATTATGCCAAGTTATAATGACAGGTGTAGTAACTTCTACTTGTTCATTATTTCCAACCTTTCTTAATACTCCAAGGTCCATTAATTCTTTAATGTCCACCTCTAAGGCTTCTCTAGCTCTTGGACTGGCTGGATAAGCAGGTCTTCTTAATAAAGGTGGGTAAGGTTTTTCTACATTAAGAATTATATCCACTTCATGTCCAATTATGGCACCTAGTGGCTCTTTGTCAGTTGCAAAGGCATTTTTATACTTAAATAAGAGGTCAATCAATTTTTCTTTCATTTTTTCTGTTAATTCTTGATTGAATTCTGCCTCTTTGAGTTGTTCAGATATAAAAAGTTCCTTTTCTGGAATTTTTTCTTCATTCTTAATAACTGTGATTTGGTTTTTGTTATTTAAGAATCCAAACTTTTGTCTTTTGTTATCTCCTATGGTAAAATATCTATCCTTTTGGTTGGAGATATCTATAGCATAGATTGATAAGTAGTCATTCCCAAGTATGAAATGATTACTAGTACAGTTGTCCATTACTACAAACTCTACTTTAATTCTGACACATTGTGAGGGATGAGGAAAAATTAGTGTTAAATCAATTATTCCAAGGGGCTTCATGCTCTCACTTGCACTACTAAATTTGACACCTTGTATTGGCATAAGTTTTTCTTGCCAGTCTGGGACAATGGTTTTTAAATAACTTTTGCCAACACAAGTGCAATATGCTCCTGTATCCAAGTTAACCTTTCCCTCTTGGTTATCAACCATAACAATACTAATACTTGATTTTCCAGCTGTATATCCCATTCCTCTTGCAGGTTTGGTTCTATACATTTTGGCATCTTGTATGTTTGTCAGATTTGTGTCAGATGTTCCAACTTGTGGCAAGTTTGAATTAACATCCAGTACTTCATAAATTATATCAATATTATTAATTTGTGCATTAATTATATTGATTTCATCACTTTCAGAGCTTTCTGACTCTTCTGTCTCTTTTTCAGAGTCAGATTCCTCTTCTTTGTCATTGTGGTTTTCTGTTTCCACAATTTCATTAATCTTTGCTTTTTTAAGGCAATTATTGGCTAAGTGTCCAATACCTCCACATTTATGGCATTTTCTTTGCTCATTATTGTTGGATGTATTGGGCTTAAAGGATTCTTTTGACTTATCTTTTTGATAAATGGTTTATTTGGGCTTTTAATGTCCAATTCTTTCCAAGTCCTGCCAATTTTTTGTTCGTGTCACTATATCTTCTAGTGCATTTATATACTCTTCTGTGGAGCATGGTTCTATACACCTGCTTCTTAGGGCATGTTCTAGTTCCCCTCCACATTTTTTAAGTATTTTCATATGCACCATCTTCTGTGACATTTCTGGGTACAGTGCATTAAGCCTTTCAACTTGTTTTAAGAACCAAGTTAAAGGTTTATCTTTCTCTGGGTCAAAGAAAGAGCTTTCAAATGCATTTTCTATCTTATACCTCCAGGCATCATTTGCCCACTTGGTGATTATTCCTTGTTTCCACCAAGACCAGGTATTTTTACCTTTTGTTTGTCTTATGCCATAATACCATCTTTTTGCAGATTTCTCAAACAATGAATGTAATCTTGCAGTGATTAATTCATCTGGTATGGCATAGTCTTCTTGTAACATGTCAATTGTTTTAATAAATGACATGTGGTCATATTCACCTTCTCCTGTGAATGTTGGCCATTCCTTCAATTGAGGTGCTTCCTTCATTAAGACTTGGTTATTGTCTTGGTGACTCAAGTCTGTTATGAAAGGATTTGACAATTCCTCTTTTGTTTTAACAGGGCTTCTTATATGAGAAAATGGTGTTGATAACTTTGGCATATTTAAATTAGCCTCATTAATTTTATCCATTTTTTCTGTAATAAGCCTTATTTCACTTTGAATATCATCTTTCAGATGCATTCTTGCTTCATCACTTTTTTCCACATGGTCCAAAAGTAATTTTTGGTGTCATGAAGTCTTTTCTTCAAATTTTTCTACAGAAATACTTAATTTATTTAATTTTTCTGTAAGATTGTCAATACTCACATCATAATTGATTGTCAAAGTCTTGTCTTTGATATCTTTTATGTATTTATACAATTCTTGTTGTCCTTGTATTAATTTTTGAGTATTGTCAATTAAATTCTTTGGTTTATTATTTTCAACAATAAACTTAATGTTGTCAATTTCTTTCTTGTTTTGCACAACAATTTTTGTTAAAGAAGATAAATTGTTATTTATTTCTTGTAGTGATAATAAACTATCTTTAATTTCTTTTAGAGGTAATATACTATTTTTAATTTCTGTTAAAGTATTTACAACATCTTTGGACAAGGTTATTTCTTTGGGAAATGAGGTTGTCTCATTCTTTGCTCTTCCTTGTCCTTGAATTCCATCAAGGTTCTGGCCATGTTGAAAACATTGTCCATGGCATCCTTTTGGATTCTTGGGATTCTGTAGCTTGGGGAATATGGTTTCCTCCAATGCTTTTTCTTGTTCTTCTTCCCTTCTTGGGGAAGTGGGTTGGCTTGAGGCTTGCTGGTAGAGGCTACTGGGGCTTCTTCCTTGGTTGCCTCCCTCTTTTTGGCATGATAATCCTTGATTTTTTTGATTTGAGGTTTGGATGACAGTGGATTCCATCCATTGGAGTATTTCACTATCTCCTCCTCTTTGAGGAACTTTATCAGGATGTGCCAGGAGTTAATCACTTCTTGGTGTATTTGAGGCAGCATTTCCCAGTCTTTGTCCTTTTATACTGTGTAATACTGCTTGTACTGGCTCATGTAGATGTCTTTTTGAGCCCTCTGAATGTGATTTGTACCTATTTGAGTTACTCATACTTAGTTCCAATTCAGGCTCAGATATCATGGGCATTTCTGGGACTTGCCTTTGGGATAAGGCACTTCCTTGTGTGGATTCTGTTCCACTGGGGATATTGCCCTTTCTTTTCCCTTTTGAGGGATCAATTCTACCTCTGAGTCCAGCTCCATCTGATTGGATGGAGTATTGGGAACCTCTTCTGGTAGTCATAATTTAAAGAATAAGAAAAAATAAAAGTATTTTAGAATAAAATTCTTTTATGGCAATTTAAAAAGAGGTGCTCACCTTCAGAGTCTTGAATGGTGGGCCCTGGAAAGTCTAATTTCTTAGCTTTCTTTCTTTTGGTGATAACTGGTGATGGAGAACTTTGACAAGTTTCTTCCACCAATCTCTCAACAGTAGCTTGGTTGTCTTCTGTTGGGTTATCTTCAAACACTAAAAAAGACAAATAAATATAAGTCTTTTTATAAGAAGTGTTATTTTTGGCAAGATATGGCAATTTTCCAAGTAGAAATTGCTTTTTTATCTTTGAAAAATTGAAATAAATAAAGAAATGAATAAAAATGAATAAAAATAACTTTTTTATTGGTTTTTAATATTTTTTAATATTTTATATATATATATATTTTTTTTTTATTTTTAAAGAATAAAATAAAAATGAATATGATTCTTATAAAATTAAATTATAATAAAAATTATTTTTAATTTATAAAATATCTCTTTTAATCACTAGAGTCACTCAAAGAAAGTTCTTGCAAGTCTAAGGATGTGAAAAACCACGTGTAAGACAGTACAATTGCTTCCCAAATGCCTCAATAGCTTTTAGAATCAATAAAATATAAAATTATTATATAATTTTACGATTATAAATATAATTTATTATTGGATAAACCCAAATAGAATATTTTCAAAGGTCTTTTAAGTAAATATCACGGCCAGGCCCCCAAATGTAAGGTTTGACTATGAAACAATAACTAAAAATTATCAATTTATTACTTTTTGTACTCTGAATGTCCTTATAATTGAAATAAATAAGATTAAAATAATAATAATAATAAAGAAATATTATTATTATGGCGTAAAAGTATTATATTATTAAATAAATATAAGAATATAATTAATATTATATGAAATTATAATAATGTAAATAATATATTAATATAAAATAATTAATATATTATAAAGCTCTTTATTATTGTTACCAACAAATAATAAAGGTGTAAAAAACTGTTTTTTATAAATAAAAAACAATTAATAACAATAATATTACCAATATTAAAGTTATATAGTAATATAAATACTATTTATATTAATTAAGAATTATTACGAGTAATAATAAGAGAGAAATTATTATAATAAGATGAAATAACCTACTTTTAACACTTAAAATAATACATTTGAGATATTTTACGCCAAAAGAATATAATACAACTTTTTCAGATTGTATTTACAATAAAAATAAAGATAATTTACTAAATTTCTTGATTTTACGTGGAAATGAGTTTATAGAGAGATTTATGACAAAAACAATTAAAGAATTGCTTTAATCACACAAAAATAGTGATTAATATTAAGATGGTCTTTGGTCTTTAATAATATAAGAGTTTTATATATAAAGAATAAAGAAATTACCTTTTATTTAATTGATTTAATGTTTTTGATGCGTCTGAGGGGTAAATAGAGTAAAAAGAGCTCTATTTATAGTAAATACCTCCCTCCTAGAGTCCAACAGGCTTCTAGTAGACGTGTACTGATCATATCCACTGGAATTGATCAATAGTTTAAGGTTTGAGGGTGATTACATCATGATCAAACCATATTACATCATTATTACACCATTATTTAGAGTTATCACTATAACTCTAAGTTTGATGACATCAGAGGCTTGGCAGAACCCCAAATTTCGTGGATTTTATTAGTTTTAATCATAAACTAATAGTATTCACCAGTTTTATCACTCTTAAGACTGTTAAACTTAAATTAAGGTTACAGTATGTGATCATAACTGCTCAAATTAAGCTCAAACTTTGATCCTCAATAACTTTTAAGTTTTACACGCTACAGCAATTCAGAGAGTGAATTCTGATAGCCTGGCATAACCTTATTATGCTGCCAAGAGCTCTTTATTACATCATCAAAACTCTAATTTTGATGATTTTTCTTGTAACTCATCTTTTCTGTCGAAATTCAATATTTTAAACTTCAAACCTTGATTTCATGGGGTTATACCCTGAATTTAATAATAAAAATTACATCATTCTTCACGAATGAACTAGTAGAATCCAACTGTATACTTTTTTTTAGTTTGGACCACTTTCACAACAAAGTGGTCAACAGCTCTGTTGATTTTTATCAATAATTCATCATAGGTTTTAACCTTGTTTATAATTTGTAAAATAAAGTCATATCTGTGTTCTTACAGTAATTACGTGGTAACTTTATTTTTGGTTCATCATTCTATCATGTATAGTTTAGAAGATATTAGCTATGATCCTTGAATATATGCATTGACCAAAAAAGTGCATATATTCAGGATAATTCCTTAAGTATTAACATTGGAAATTAGCTTATTAATTGTTTTATGTGTGGATTTTCATGGGGAATCCACTGGTACAATTTATTCTACATGTTGTTTCATTAGTTCTTGAGATAAATAAGCTTTTATGATTTTTATATGGTATTATACCTTATAATTCCTTAAATATTGACTTTAAAGATATGCCATAAAAATGGTATATGTGTATTTTTCCATGGGGAATCCAATGGTATAATTTATTTTACATGTTGATTCATTGGTTTTTAAGTTAAACCAATTTTTGTACCAATTTATGGTATTTTTTGTATATTTAAGTAATTATTCTTAATGTATAATTATTCTAAGTAATTTTAATATAATTATATTAAAGGTATAATTGTTCTGAGTCTTTTTGTGACCTTATTGGGTATGTGGTCATATCTCAAAGGCTCACAATTTCTATCATTGTTGCCAACAAGTAAGTATTAGTTAAACTTTTGTTAAGTGTTTTATTCTTTCAGCATGAATCAGAAAGACATAAAAGCATAGAAATCATCTATATATTTTTGTAATATTGCTATAAAATCAATTTGATCCATTAAATCCACAATTCTACATCAAATCCCTCTGCTTCATCTTTCAATAGGTTTTTTGGAGTATTAGTGAGTGATTTATTTTTTAATTCTTAAGGTTTTTCTCTAGTAATAGTTTTCTTCAAGGATTATCTTTATAATTATTCTTACAAAAGATAATTATATATTAAAATAATCTTATTATTTTAATAAAAAGACCTTTTATTATTAAATTCTTCTTGTAATTGATTCTGGTAGACAATTACTTCCCACCGTTATAATCACTAGTAGTGTATAAAATGTGAAAGAAATAATTCTTTAATTATTTAATTTTGGCTATAGTAATTCTTTATGCTTATGTTTCATAAGAAAAGTAATAGTACTGTTGATTAATAGTAATATTATCAACAGTTTCATAGACACATCTTAAATTTGGGGGCCTGGCCGTGATCTTAACCATAAACTTGGCTTTGATCATATTATTAACTTCAATAATATATTTCTAAGTTCTGAAATATATTAATTCAATATTTTTCCTTTCAATTTAAATTCGAAATCATTTTTATTTTTGAAATTGTCTTAAAATCTTTTGCATTGCGGAATTTGGTTTAATTTTATACTGTTTTTACACATGGTCTTTTCACATCCAAAAACTTATAAGATTATTCTTTGAGTTACTCTCAATTAATTTTCATTGAAAATTATAAATTTTAATTTTTTTAATATTAAAAAATAAAACTTATAAAAAAAATGTTTTAAAAAGTATGAAAAATATTTTTTTTCTTTTATAATTTTTTAGTGTCTTTACTCAGATACTGTGCAGCTGGTAACAGACTCAGTGAGAGATATATTACCAGTCCAGAATCTCCAGAAGCGGAATCTGATGACAGTATTGAGGTGCAAATTGCTAAAAGAGGCACCTTATTCAACTTTGAAAAAACTAAATTACCACCAAAAGGTGTGTTTAATCCTTAAATTTTCACTCTTTATCTTAAAATTGAGGTGAAAATGGTGAATACCAGAAATGGAAGCAAATATTCAGTCCAACCAGATGGATGTGGACAAGTAAGAGGCAAGACAAAATTCAGAAGTGTCAAGTCTTCCTCAAGAAAGACACATTTGGAGGATGCCACAGTTGCCCCCCATTCCACAAGGTCTCTATGCACAAACTTTGATGTAAATTCTGACTATGAACTGATTCATGATAATATTTTAAGGGCTGAACCACTTTCAAGTGGCAGAAATAGAAATTTATCAATGCCAATACAAAAATTGGTTCAGAGCAGCCAAAGAAGAGGAGTGGGAAATATGCCCAAGCCTTTGGCAGGAGCCATGAACTCCTACTTACACATCAAGAGCTTTCTGGGTCAGGAGAAGACCATAGAGCTCTTAGGAGGTTGGAGCCCATTTTCTTGCAGAGACAAGGTCAAAAAGATAAAGAATTGGTTGAAGAACCAAAGTCTTTTATCCATAGACCAGAAGAAGGAACTGGAAATGACTCCAGCTTTGGAGACAGAAGACCCAGTGGCGTCTACCAGCTCAAAACCAGCTCCAGAAGCGTTCAAAGACAAGCTCAAAGGACCTCAGAAGAGACAGAGAGGTCCCAAGAACCATCAAGGCAAGGCCAATTGGCACAGACCTTACCCACAAGGGTACAGGATTCTAAAATTGGAGCCTTCAGCCATGGACAGTGTGTTTAATATGGCCAGGAATCTCAAGGAATTTACGGCCAAGGTGCAGGAAAGGATGAATAGAAAATTTCCACGCAAATAGTAGATGAAATACATTTTCTTCAATCCAATATTGATTTAAAAATTGCTAAACTTGATGCCAAGTTAACAAAAATAACATCAGACATCAATGACTTAAAAAAGAATGACAAACAGTCTGCTGAGATGCATAATTCTGTAATTACCACACTGGAATTACTTACCAATACATGTGACAGAATTGATAGTAAATATCAAGTCCAAGATATTGAAATGAAAGATCTTTCCATTTTAAATATTAATGATCAACTTAAAGTTCTGAAAGATCATGTTTTGGAAATAGCTTAAAATACCAATCAGTTTGCCACACATTTGGCAAAAAGTGACAGTGAAAGTGTAAGGTGTGGATATGAAACTTTGATTAAAAATCAAGTACTTTTCCTGTCCTCAAAATTTGTATAAGGTAAAAATCAATTAAAAATAGTATGAAATATTATTTTTAAGAGAAAACACGCCAATTTTATTGTTTATAACTTTATTAATATAAAACAATAATATTATAAAAATTTATTGTTTTACCAACAATAAAAATTTATCCAAAAAATACTCTACAAGAGATATTTTAAGGCTACAAAAGAAATTTCTTCAAGAGCAATTTCAATTGGAATTAATTGAGCAAAGAACTGCAAGCAATTAATTAAAAGAACAAAGTCTTTAAATGGAATATTAAAGAGAAAACACGCCCAAAAGTGACCAGAGTGAATTTGGAAACAAAGTGACAAAGTTAACAGTGATGAAAGATGCTTTAATTCACTTTTGGGGTGGTTCAGGGGTAAAAATGATTATAAGAGTTACAAACAATGATTATAATGATTTTTTCACGTGGTTAAAAGGATTAAAATGATTTAAAAGTGGTGGTTGGAATCTTTGATTGATTGGTTTAACAGTTTTAAACTAATTAATAAAAGGAAAAGATTCTAACATGAAGAGAAAAGTGGGGCAAAGAAGACATTCTTTTATAGCCACCAATTCTCTTACTCCAAAAGTAAAATTTACTCTTGTCAGTCGTGAAAAACAGTCTGACAACAGAAAAGCCAATTATGGCATCATTGAACCCTGGTTTAGACCAAAAAGGGCTGGTTTAAGCCATTTTTAGCCATTTTTAGCCATTTTAGACCCTTAAATCAGCCATTACTATAGCAATACCAGGCCTAGAGCCTTCAAAACACGTCAGAATGTGTGTCAGAGGCGTAGAAACCAGTTAAAACTGTTTTTATTATGATTGTTTTATCTTAAGGGTAGTTTTACCTTCTTGGCAACAGCTAAAACTACCCCAGTTGGTATCAAAACCTCATCATCAATTGAGTCCACAGACCCTGTAACTCAATTCCAGGCCAAAAGTGATGAACTTTTGCGTGAATTTTGACATCCCACGCCTGTCAGCAAGGATTTTGGGGGTCTAGCTCCCCCTTAGAGCTGGAGTTCCTTTTCCCCCCCAAATTTAATCTTTCCAATTTATTTTTCCTTTAATTCCTCATCATGTATTATACTTATAATTTACACATGTAATTCAATTCAATTGTACAGTACAATACAGTAATAATTGACACCTCATATGTAAATCAAAGTTCACTTATGTAATACACGCGCACATTTTGACATTTCAATTGAATTCAATTGAAAATACTTTAATTCCTCATAACTTCTAAACTAAACACAACACCTCAATTTTAACACAAAAATTGATGGTTAACACCACATGTGGTGTGAATTAAATTAAGGTTTTGAGGATTTTCAACTTTTGTATTGAGAATACTAAAAACTTAATTTAAGCTTATTTAGAGTTGAGTTACAACAATTTCACCCAGAGGTGACCCCACCTGATTTTTTATGAGGAATCCAATGGTGAAATAAAATTTATATGTTTATTTATTGGATAAAAAGTTATAATAAATTTTATTTAACTTTTTTCCAAATTTATTTATTTTTTCACAATTTTGTTAAAATTTCATTTTTACTTAAATTTTTCAAGTATAAATGTAATTTTATATTTTCAAAATTTAATGTATTTTTATTTTTAAATTATAATTAATTTTTTATTTTTTAATATAATTTTATATTTATATTTTGATTTTTATTTTAATAATATAAATAAATTTATTTTATCTATATTAATATGTTATTTTTTATATTTGTGGTCTTTTGGGTATATGAAATTACCTCTAAGGCTCACATTCCCTCCCCCTAAAAAAGAATATTACTTTGTAATATTGGATTTTCTAGTGTGTCTGAATCTTCTGAGGAGTTTGGTAGCTTCTGGTATATCTTTTTCTTCTAACCATTCATCTTCACAAGTTGGGTCACTGTACCTAACAAGGTATTCCCTTACTTTCTTGGTTCTTAATTTCCTTTCTTTAAGAACTTTGGTAATTTTCTTAGCACCAGATGTCTCAATAGGAGGTATAACTTGGGGAATCTTATTCCTCAAGGGAAATTTCTCAGCATCACTAGATTTATATGGCTTTATTAAGCTCACTGGAAATGTAGGGTGCTTATTGCTAAGTTCTTCAGATAACTCTACTTCAACAGCATTTTCTCCATGGAGGGCCTTAATCACAAAAGGTCCTGCAAAGGAGTCTTTCAACTTTTTACATCCTTTGATGTTATTGAAGTTAGTGGTGGATACAAGAACTAGGTCCCCCACTTTGAAATCTGGAGTTGCATGAGATTTATCCCATTTGTCTTTAGCATATGCAAAAGAGTCCTCCATGCATCTCACTGCATGCTTTCTAGCTTTGTCTAGCATTCCTTTGAAGCTAGCAGCTGTGGGATGTATTTCAATTAAGTCTTTCCTCAAGGAATCTTGGGGTAACTTGGGGTTCCATCCTTTTTCTAGAATAGCAGGAGTCTGATTGGTACTGGAATGGATTGATGTTTTATATGCTAATTCCAGTGCTGGTAACAGAGTACACCAATCATGGGTAAATCCATCACAATCTTTGAATTCAAGGCCATATGCACAAAATCTTCTCACCATGTCCTCTAAGGTTTGGATCATTCTTTCAGCCAGACCATCAGTTTGTGGGTGGTAGGCTGTAGAGAAAGACAGTTTTGTGCCAAATAATTGGTGAAGATTTGTCCATAGAGCTGAAGTGAATTTGGGATCTCTATCACTGATGATATTTGTAAATATCCCAGTCCATGACACTACTCTATTCCATATCAGAAGAGCTGTATCCATGGCTGTATCATCTTTGTGACATGGTAAAAAGATTGGAGTTTTACTGAATCTGTCCACAATTACTAGGCAAGCATTATAGCTCCTGTCACCTCCTGGTGGTAGGCCAGTTACCCAATCCATATGGACAATTTCCCAAGGTCTGTTTGGTTCTTGGATTTTCATCATATTTCCAAGTCTTTTGCCAGTGGATTTATTTGCCTTTTGGCATCTGTCACAGGTTTTGCAATATTCTGCAACATCTTTTTGCCACATTGGCCACCATATGCAGGTCTTTACTTTCTCTCTTGTTCTGTCTTCAGAAAGATGTCCTGAAAAGGGACTATCATGGCATTCTTTCAGTACAAGATTGATTAATGACCTGTCTACAACTGTCATGACACATGTGTGCTTGGTTCTGTGGTAAATTATACCATCCAGTAGGTGAAATCTCCCTTCATTATAAGATTTTCTCCATACTTCATCCAAGGCATGTATTAGAGAGTTGTCTTTACAGTCTTTGTTAAGTAATTGGCATAAGATGCTACAATTCTTATCTTGAGTGTAGCTGCTTCTGACTTCTTCAAAGAAGGTGGTGTTCAAGTCTGTAACACTTATTCCTTCTATTGGAATTTGTGGTGAAGCTTCTTCTGGCACATAAGCAGGATTATCAAAGTTATTTGGTAATGGCCATCTGCTTAGTCCATTTGCATTCTTATGAATATTCCCATCCTTATGAACAATAGTCATATTGCCTCTGTATTCTTGTATGGCTATTTGCCATCTGAGCATGTGTCTGTTAGGTGTTTTCATGTTCAAAAGTGATTTCACAGCTGTACAATCTGTTATTACTTCAAAAACACATCCCTCTAAGAAATAGTTCAATTTCTCTAAGGCCCAGACAAGGCATAGACATTCCATTTGACTTGCTCCATATCTGGCTTCAGTTGGTTTGATTTGCCTGGATATGAAACATATTGGTCCTTCTACAGGTTTGTCATTTATGATCTGAACTTGGTGAAGTGCAGCACCTAGTCCATCCCCTGATGCATCAATATACAGTTTGAAAGGCAATTTAAAGTCTGGCATCAGTAAGAGTGGAGCAGTGGTCAATGCTTCTCTTAGAGACTCAAAAGCTTTGACTCTGTCAACAGTCATCTCAAATACTGTGTCTTTGTCACACAACTTATAAAGTGGTCTTGCTATGGATGCAAAGTCTTTAATGTGTTGCCTGTAATATCCTGCAAAACCTAAGAATGACTGAATTTCCTTCTTATTCTGAGGCATGGGTTTTAACAATACTGCTGCAACTTTGTTTTTATCAATTCCAAGGGACAAACCAGATACAACATGTCCTAGTGCCTTAAGTTCTTTAAATCCAAAATGACATTTCTTCAAGGAGATTTTCATGTTTACTGATTGGATTTTTGTCAAAACTCTTGATAATCTGTACATGTGCTCCTCCCAAGTCTTTGAACAGATAATAATGTCATCAATGTAAATGATTAACCATCCCTCTGAGAGTTCTTCAGGGAAGATTTCATTCATCATTCTTTGGAAGTGTGAAGGTGCATTTTTGATACCAAAGGGCATCCTTAAGTATTCATACACTCCACAATGAACAATAATTCTCAAGTATTTTCTTGCTCTTGGTGTTACTACATTTTGATGGAATCCTTTAAGGGCATCCATAGTGGTTATATACACTGCTTGAGATATTTGAGTAAGGGCAATTTGGATTTTTGGTATTGGGTATCTGTCTGGAACAGTGTAAGTGTTCAGAGCTCTAAAGTACCCAACCATTCTGGATTTTCCATTATGCCACGCCACTATGACTGGTGTAGTTATTTCTACTTCCTCATTGTGGCCTACTTTTCTTATTACACCAAGGTCTAGAAGTTCTTTGATATGAATTTCTAGAGCTTCTCTTGATTTTGGACTTGCTGGATAAGCAGGTCTTCTTAAGAGTGGTGGATAAGGTCTCTCAATGTTAAGAATGATGTCAACTTCATGACCAATAATTGCTCCCAGGGGTTCTTTGTCTGTAGCAAATGCTCCTCTGTGGTCATACAAAAGGGAAGAAAGTTCATTTTCTTGCTTATCAGTCAGATGAAGGCTTATTTCAGCCTCATTTAACTGTTCAGACTTGAATTTCTCTAACTCTAAGTTGACTGGTGATACTTTGTTTACTGTAATTTGTCTTTTAAAGGGTAAAAAGGCAAATTTCTGGCGCTTATTGTCTCCAATTGTAAAGTATCTGTTTTTGTTATTATGTAAATCTATCCCATACATGATTAAATAGTCATTTCCCAATATAAAATGGGTACTAGAGCAATTTTCCATAACAACAAATTCAACTGTGATCCTTAAATTCCCATTTATGTGTGGGAATATGACATTAGTCTCAAAGATTCCTAATGCTTTCATTGGGTTACTTGCACTGTTGAATTTTATACCATCAATTGGTAACAATTGGTCTTCAAAATTTGGTACACAAGTCTTAAGAAAAGATTTTCCAACACAAGAGCAGAAGGCTCCTGGGTCAAGCAAAAGTTTGGTGGGTTTGTTGTCAATCACCACTTCTGTTATACAGGAGTTACCAGCTGTATAACCTTTTCCTCTGTTTGGTTTTGTCTTCATAAGTTGTGCATCTTGAACTTTTGATAAATCAACTTGACCATTGCTCAATTGTGGTAAGTGGGAATAAGATTCCATGATGTCAAAAGTGGCATTGATATTTTCTATATCTTTTGAAGATTCAGAGAATATGGATGACTTATCATCTGAATTGTCTTCAATTATGTCTTCTTTTTCAACATCTGGTTCTTTTTCCATGTCAATTTCATTGATTTTCCCCCTTTTTGGACATGTATTGGCTAAATGGGTGGTGCTTTGGCAAATATGGCATTTTCTGACTGTATCTGCAGATTTATATTTAATATTACTAGAATTTTCTTTGGGGTTTTTGTCCACAGAATCTTTCCAAGGTGTATTAAACCTTGTTTTAAGATTCACCCTACTAGAACCAATTTTGGTTCTGGTGGTTACTTCTTCTAGTATATTGATAATATCCTCTGCTGAAGATTGTTCAGTAGTCCTGCTTTTGACAGCATGCTCTAAGTCACCTCCACATTGTCTCAGAATTTTTCTATGGATCATAAATTCTGACATGTCAGGATATAATGCTGTTAATCTGTCCTTTTGTTGGCAAAACCATGGTAAAGCTCTGTCTTTATCAGCATTAAATTTGGCAGATTCAAAGGCTGTTTCAACTTTAAACCTCCAAGCATCATTTGCCCATTTGTTGATGATTTGGGTTTTCCACCAAGTCCAACTCTGGTGTCCATGTGCTTGTCTTATTTTGATGTACCATCTGTGAGCTGATCTGGTAAACAAGGTGTTAAACCTGGTTGTTACCAATCTGTCTGCTAATTCAAAATCCTCTTTGATCATGTCAATACCTCTAATGAATTCCATATGGTCATACTCTCCTTCACCACTGAAGTGAGGCCATTCTTTAAGTTTTGGAACTTCTTTCAAGAGTGCTTGGCCCATTGATGGTTCCAAGTTATGAAAAGAAGTGGATAATTCATTTTTTAATTGTGAATTATCAGGATCCAATACTTGTGGATTTGAAATTCTTGTGCCCTCATTTTGATTTAGAGGTGTAGACATTCTTGGTAAGGTGTTCAGTATTTGTTCAATGTCATTCATTTTACTGTTGCTACACCTTTGGGAATTTCTGTATTCATGTTGGAAGCTTTGTATTAAATTTATTACTTCAATTTTATACATGTCTTCTTTATGTGTAAGTTCTTGCCATAACTCTGTCTGTCTTGTATTATCAGCAGTGACTTGATTCAATTTCATTGATAATTTTGATACTTCTTCTTGTGAAGCATCAAAACACTTTTTCAAGGCAATGGTATATGTCTTTACTTCAGTAAATGAATTTGAAATGTCATCAAGGACTTTCTTGTTATCTGTTTTAATAATATTTATGGCTTGTTTAATTCTTGTTTCAATCATGTCATCAATATTGAATTTAGAATATTTATCTGTTAATTCTTTAATAATGGCAGATTGTTCATTTATTTTAATGTTAGAAGAATTGTCATTATTAGAATTCTTAATTGTTCTTAAAACTTTTTCAAAACACATAAGTTTTTCATTAATTTGGCACAGACTCAGGTTGTTTGTTTTAATGTTGTTACAAATGGTGTCATTTTTATCAGAAAGATGTTTTTTCACGTCATTTATAGCACTATACAATTCTGGGATGGAATCAAATATGTCAGAAATCATTTCTGGAACCTTAATCTGGCTTCCTCCTTCTTCTGTAATTCCATCATGGTTCTGGCCATCTGAAATACATTTTCCATGGCATCCTGCTGAATCTTTGGGATTCTGTAGCCCTGGCTGTAAGGTTTTGGGGCTGGTGCCTTCCCTTTGCCCTTGTTTGGAGTTTGTGGCTGCTTTTTCACGTTGGAATTGCTGCTGCTGGCCACTGGGGCTGTTTTTGGCACTGGTTTGGGTGGTGGAGGGTTGTTTTTCCTCCATTCTAGTGTCAAAAGCATCATGTTTTTCTTCTCCATCAATGGATGCCATCCATTGAGCAATTTGCAAGTGTTGGGATGGCCCAAGAATTTTCTTACTGTCAGGTAAGAATTCATGCAATTCTTCCATAGGTCTGCAAGGATCTGGTACTCCTTGAATTGGAGTGCATTGTTGTATGCACTGTGGCTGGCTTTGTATATGTCCACAGAGGCTTGTTGTGGCGGTGTCAGCTCTTTTTGAAGGTAAAATGGTATTATCAGCTTCAGAATGACCCATTTTAGTTGTTTGGAAGTCATCAACTGACCCTTTTCCTTCTGTACCTGGTTGGCCTCTGCCATAATCACGTCTATTACCTTTTTGGGAGCTGCTTGAGGGGTTGTAGCTGGCTCCTGACCTGGTTGAAGGCATAATTATGGTTAAAAAAGGCTTAAAATAGTATTTTTACGTCAAAAACTTACTATTGGCCAAATTTTTGGCTTTCTGAAGTGTATTACTTATATCCAAGTTAATTAATTCAGAAGATATTGGTTCAGGTTGATTATTTTGAGTCACAATAACAGTACTATTGTGATCAGAATTAACAGTACTGGCAGGGATAATGCTGGTTACTGTTGAGGCTGTTTCAATGTTTTCTTGTCTTACCACGTTGTCAGACACTAAAATTAATGAAAAAGCCAATTAATTAAGTAAAAAAAAGGTTATTTCAAAAAAGAAATAAAAATATAAGCCTCACTTATAATATGAAAAAAATTATTTTTTTAAGGATTTTTTTGGATTATAAGTATTTTTTATATGTTTTTAAATTTTTCAATATAAGAAAAAAGATTTAAAAAGAGTAAAAAAAAATATGTCACAGGTAAAATATCACGGCTGGGCCCCCAAATGTAAGGTGTGGATATGAAACTTTGATTAAAAATCAAGTACTTTTCCTGTCCTCAAAATTTGTATAAGGTAAAAATCAATTAAAAATAGTATGAAATATTATTTTTAAGAGAAAACACGCCAATTTTATTGTTTATAACTTTATTAGTATAAAACAATAATATAAAAATTTATTGTTTTACCAACAATAAAGATTTATCCAAAAAATACTCTACAAGAGATATTTTAAGGCTACAAAAGAAATTTCTTCAAGAGCAATTTCAATTGGAATTAATTGAGCAAAGAACTGCAAGCAATTAATTAAAGAACAAAGTCTTTAAAAAGAATATTAAAGAGAAAACACGCCCAAAAGTGACCAGAGTGAATTTGGAAACAAAGTGACAAAGTTAACAGTGATGAAAGATGCTTTAATTCACTTTTGGGGTGGTTCAGGGGTAAAAATGATTATAAGAGTTACAAACAATGATTATAATGATTTTTTCACGTGGTTAAAAGGATTTAAAATGATTTAATAGTGGTGGTTGGAATCTTTGATTGATTGGTTTAACAGTTTTAAACTAATTAATAAAAGGAAAAGATTCTAACATGAAGAGAAAAGTGGGGCAAAGAAGACATTCTTTTATAGCCATCAATTCTCTTACTCCAAAAGTAAACTTTACTCTTGTCAGTCGTGAAAAACAGTATGACAACAGAAAAGCCAATTATGGCATCATTGAACCCTGATTTAGACCAAAAAGGGCTGGTTTAAGCCATTTTTAGCCATTTTTAGCCATTTTAGACCCTTAAATCAGCCATTACTATAGCAATACCAGGCCTAGAGCTTTCAAAACACGTCAGAATGTGTGTCAGAGTCGTAGAAACCAGTTAAAACTGTTTTTACTCTGATGGTTTTATCTTAAGGGTAGTTTTACCCTCTTGGCAACAGCTAAAACTACCCCAGTTGGTATCAAAACCTCATCATCAATTGAGTCCACAGACCCTGTATGTGAGCCTGCAAGCATGTAATGGCTTACCTGCTACACCGTCTACATCTTACTTTTTTATTTTATTCAATTATTAGGTTCAAACTCTAACCTAAAAAATTAAAATTTATTATCTTAAATCTTAATGATGTCATAAAATATCATATGACATCATTTAATTTTGTAAATAAAATCATTATTAAATTCTGTTGATGATGTCATAAAAATCTTATTATGACATCATTTATAATTTTGTATTTACAATATTTAAGAGGATCATTCTTACCTTTGAATGATACCTCAGAGCTAAATTTTATATATATTTTTTACAGTTTAAATTAAATCATTTATTACTTTAAAAAGAATATAAGATCTCTCAATTGTCAAATTAGTAATTTCTATTACTTAAAAATCATAAATTATCTTTAATATTATTAGTGAAGTTCATTCCACTAATAATACTATAATTTAACTACAGTGACGTCTCTATTATTTTATTTTAATAGTATTCCACTTTTTAATTAATTTATTAAATTCCTTTTATATAAACTGGAAGTCACGAAAGAGACCCCAGCTTACATTTAATATATTAAAATTATTATTAGAAATAATTCATTAGCTAATTAATTCTAAATAAATTAATTAGACGTTGGATACTACCTAATTAAACTGATATCTATTCTTACTCTATCATTCAACGAAATCAAAGACTATTTTGATTTTTTTTTGCTTACAATAATCTCGACGATTTGAAGATTTCATTCCAAATCACTTTTATTGATACAACATTCTCTAGTTAGACCCATCTGTTAATTCGTCTAACATGAAAAATTTAAATAATACTACTTTTGATCCTTCCATAGTATTAATTTTTAATAACTTCTCTTTAATCATGAAGGAAATGAGTAATATCACTCATAACTTATCTGTAATGATGAACAATAATTGTAGATTTAACCAATATACACCTTGTCGTCAGCCCAGAAAACCCACTACCAGATCCACAGCTTGGTTTAATTACAAACATCTTAGTAATAGCAAGACTATATGTACTGATCAGAAGAAAAATAGAATTAATTCAGAAAATCGCAATCCTTGGCCGTGTTTGAATAACAAGCCGATGAAAAATACAGTCTCAGAAGATAATGTTAGTAATGCAGAGTTCAACAGCTCGGTTGATACATCTTTTATCCCCTCATTCAATTGTTTCAACCTTATTGCTCAATCTGATGGGCACACAAGACCATTTAGACAACCTACAGCATCTCTTGCTGTTGGTTATGATCAAGAAAGAATGAAACGTAAAGAATGCAGGAAGTCACTAACTGAATTAGCAGCAGATCGAAAGGGAAATAAAGGTTCAGAACTTTACAGTGGTAATACAACTGTCAACTTCTCATCGGATTCAGATCTTTCGCCTGCATATAAGTCCAATATTCTTGAGGAGTATAGTAATAGTTTGGCTAGTAAAGAAATCAACGCGAATACAATTACAAAGGATAGCAATACCAGTACTAATCAGTCTTACGCGAATAACAATAACATTAAAGCAATTAGTGGTAATAGCAGTATGCGAGATTTAAAAGTCAACAATAATACAACTAATCAAAGTACAGACGCGAAATCTACTTCAGATACCAGTAACAACGAAGAAACCTTTAACAGTAAAGAAAGTAATAATACTATAAGTGATCTGAATACAATCAATAATAATAGTAGTGTAACACTCACAAGAGAAGCTATACAAAAGGAAGAGATTGCTAATGAAAATAGAATAGTAAACGAAGTTGAAAACTTTCTAGCAAAAAGGATAATCGGGAAATCTACAAAACTGAAAGAAACAATATCGAAAGCTTTAAAAAACTTTACAACAAAAATTGATGGTGCAATAAACATTGGTAAATTATTTTTTCCTAATGAAGACTACAATGAATTGAAGAATTACATAGAAGAAATAAAAAAACAAGAACAATCATTTTATTTTGAATTTCTAAACGAAAAAGAAATAAAAATTTGTAATAGTTTCTATGATTCAGATTATACAACAAGAGAAGAACTTTATTTTAATGATTCAAAAACTCGAAATATTATCATGAAGATTGTAAATAAATACAGTTATTATTATTAATCATAACTTACACTTATCATTTTTTTTTTTCATATTTTTTTTAGTGTTATGAAATGTGAGCCTGCAAGCATGTAATGGCTTACCTGCTACACCGTCTACATCTTACTTTTTTATTTTATTCAATTATTAGGTTCAAACTCTAACCTAAAAAATTAAAATTTATTATCTTAAATCTTAATGATGTCATAAAATATCATATGACATCATTTAATTTTGTAAAAAAAATCATTATTAAATTCTTTTGATGATGTCATAAAAATCTTATTATGACATCATTTATAATTTTGTATTTACAATATTTAAGAGGATCATTCTTACCTTTGAATGATACCTCAGAGCTAAATTTTATATATATTTTTTACAGTTTAAATTAAATCATTTATTACTTTAAAAAGAATATAAGATCTCTCAATTGTCAAATTAGTAATTTCTATTACTTAAAAATCATAAATTATCTTTAATATTATTAGTGAAGTTCATTCCACTAATAATACTATAATTTAACTACAGTGACGTCTCTATTATTTTATTTTAATAGTATTCCACTTTTTAATTAATTTATTAAATTCCTTTTATATAAACTGGAAGTCACGAAAGAGACCCCAGCTTACACTGTAACTCAATTCCAGGCCAAAAGTGATGAACTTTTGCGTGAATTTTGACATCCCACGCCTGTCAGCAAGGATTTTGGGGGTCTAGCTCCCCCTTAGAGCTGGAGTTCCTTTTCCCCCCCAAATTTAATCTTTCCAATTTATTTTTCCTTTAATTCCTCATCATGTATTATACTTATAATTTACATATGTAATTCAATTCAATTGTACAGTACAATACAGTAATAATTGACACCTCATATGTAAATTAAAGTTCACTTATGTAATACACGCGCACATTTTGACATTTCAATTGAATTCAATTGAAAATACTTCAATTCCTCATAACTTCTAAACTAAACACAACACCTCAATTTTAACACAAAAATTGATGGTTAACACCACATGTGGTGTGAATTAAATTAAGGTTTTGAGGATTTTCAACTTTTGTATTGAAAATACTAAAAACTTAATTTAAGCTTATTTAGAGTTGAGTTACAAGAATTTCACTCAGAGGTGACCCCACCTGATTTTTTATGAGGAATCCAATGGTGAAATAAATTTTATATGTTTATTTATTGGATAAAAAGTTATAATAAATTTTATTTAACTTTTTTCCAAATTTATTTATTTTTTCACAATTTTGTTAAAATTTCATTTTTACTTAAATTTTTCAAGTATAAATGTAATTTTATATTTTCAAAATTTAATGTATTTTTATTTTTAAATTATAATTAATTTTTTATTTTTTAATATAATTTTATATTTATATTTTGATTTTTATTTTAATAATATAAATAAATTTATTTTATTTATATTAATATGTTATTTTTTATATTTGTGGTCTTTTGGGTATATGAAATTACCTCTAAGGCTCACAGAAAGGCAGAAGTTAAATAAATGCAATCATTTCAAATGTAGAACAAATTCATAAGAATTATGAGCCACATATGCCACAACATTCTACACCTTTGACTGAAGAAAAAGGTTCTGCTAAAGAAAGTTTGACCCCATTCTTAGCAGAAAATGTTATTTCTGCAAAAGATATTCCCAAATTGGAAGAATGGCCAACATTCTTTGGTGAAGGATAATACACCCATATTGAGTTCATCAGAACTATTGATATGTTGCAAGAAGACGTTCACATACCTGATGAAATTATAGTGGGAAAATTACACTCTCTGTTTACCAGAACTGCAAAGGAATGGTATTGCAAGATGTGGATAGATCATGGAAAACATGATTGGTCTTGGTGAAAATCTGAAATGAGTACCAAATGGGCCTATAATTCTTGGAGGTTTAAAATGTAGAATGCTTTTGAAAGTGCCATTTTTAACTCAGAAAAAGATAAACCACTTACTTGGTTCTTCAAGCAAAAAGACAGATTATGTGCTTTACACCCAGATATGTCTGAAACTATGATTAATATGAAAATATTAAGAAAATGTGGAGGAGAACTAGAACATGCTATCAAGTGCAGATGTGTAGAACCTTGTTCAAAAGAGGACTACATTAATTCAATGGAAGATATCATTACCAGAACAAGAACTGGTAAAACTTGGACTAAAATTCCTATAGAGTCCAAGATGGTCCCAAAGATTTTGAGAGAGGATAGAAGACCTGAAAAACCTGTCTTGAAGTGTCATAAATGTGGAAGCACTTCACATTTAGCCAACACTTGCACCAAAAAGACAAAAATCAATGAAGTTAAAGTCATTGAAGAAGTTCAGTGTACTGAAGAGAAAGAAGAATCTGACCTAGATTCTGAAATCTCTGACAATACACCAGTAGAGGACTATACCATTGAAATCATTACAGCTTTCTTTGAGGTCACAGAAGTCCATAATCACTTGCCACAGTACAGTGAGGACTGTCATAACCTGATCAATATCCAAGATTACAGAATGTGTAAAACCAAACCTGCTAGAGGAAAGGGTTATACTGCTGGAGCATCTTGTATCACATCAATATTGATGAATGATGTTTAAGCCAAAGTAAATTTGGATACAGGGGAATTTTTCACTTGTGTGGGCAAATATTATCTCCAAGTTATAATTCCTGAATGGGAAAGCCATCTGTTACCAATAGAAGGTGTGAAATTTAGTAGTTCCAGTAACAATATGTACCCTTTGGGGAGATGAGACACTAATAGTGTGTTCCCACACCCTGCCAGAAGCATAAGAATGAAAACAGAGATAGGAGTGATGGACAATTGCACATCTCAACATCTCATCCTTGGAAATGATTACTTGAATATTTATGGTATTGACATCAATAACCATAAAGACAAATATTTTACAATTCGAGAAAACAAAATACAAAAATTTGCTTTTTCCAATATGTGCAAACAAATATCCATAATGTCTTCCAAAGAAGATACCTATAAGAAAGAATTTGTAGCTAATCAGCTTTCTGAAGCACAAATTAATTCATCATTGTCAACAAAGATGATACATGAGCTTATTGATGTGTTATACACATATAATAATGCTTTTGCCTCTGATAATGAACCATTAGGCGCTATAAAAGGGCATGAAGTTGATATTAATCTTAATATTGACAGACCATACCCTCCAGTCCTTAGAATACCACCTTATCCAGCCAGTCCCAGAGCTAGAGAAGCCTTGGAGAAACATATCCAAGAGTTGATCCAATTTGGTGTACTAAGGAAAGTAGGCCATAATGAAAAGTTGAAGTGACAACACCTGTTATTATTGCTTGGCATAATTATAAATCAAGAATGGTTGGAGATTTTAGAGAATTGAATACCTCCACAGCTCCAGATAGGTATCCAGTTCCTAGAATTCAAGAAACCTTGACCCAATTATCTAAAGCCAAGTTTATAGCATCAGTGGATGCATTGAAAGGCTTTCATCTGAATGTTTGACGCCTAAAGCTAAGAAATTACTTGAAATTATTACTCACTGTGGTATTTATGAGTATCTTAGAATGCTATTTGGTATCAAAAATGCACCATCTCATTATCAAAGAATGATAAATACCATATTCCCTACAGAATTATCTGAAGGATGGCTTATCATTTATATTGATGATATTATCATATGTTCTGATTCATGGGCTTTACACCTTGAAAGACTTTCAAGAGTACTTCACAAAATTGCAGAAATTAATATTAAGATTTCACTCAAGAAATTCAATTTTGGTTTTGAAGAACTCAAAGCATTAGGAAATATTTTTTCTGGTAAAAGCTTGGGTATTGACAAGAATAAAGTGGCAGCAGTGTTACTTAAGCCAATACCCCAGAATAAGAAAGAAACATTTCTTTTCTTTGATTTTCCAGTTATTACAGGTAACACTTGAAAGACTTTGCAATTCTAGCCAAGTCACTCTATAGAATCTGTGATCAACAAACAGTATTTGAAATGTCACAGGAGAGAATTGAAGCTTATGAGAAGATAAGGAAATCTCTTACAGAAGCGCCTTTACCCCTCCCGCCTGAGTGGAAGATACCTTTCAAATTGTACGTTGATGCATGTGGAGATGGATTAGGGGCAGCCCTTCATCAAGTCAAAATTATTGATGACAAACCTACAAAAGGACCAGTTTGTTACATCTCAAGACAAATCAAACCAACAGAAGCCACATATGGTGCAAGCCAAATGAAGTGCTTATGTTTGGTATGGGCACTTGAGAAATTACACTATTATTTTGATGGCAGTGTTTTTGACATGATAACTGACTGTAATGCCGTGAAATCACTTCTTAACATGACAACTCCCAATAGACATATGTTGAGATGGCAAATAGCCATTCAGGAATATAGAGGAAACATGACTATAGCTCATAAAGCAGGAAACTTTCACAAAAAAGCTGATGGACTTAGCAGATGGGCATTAGCCAACACTCCTGATAGCCCAGCTATGTGCCTTTGAGAGCAGAACCACATATTCCAATTGGAGGAATTAACATAACTGATATTGGGACTGAATTATTTGAAGAAGTCAGAGAATCTTACAAGCAGAACGAGAATTTCCATATCTTGACTTCCTTATTAGATAAAGACTGCAAAGATCAATATTTGGTAAATGCACTGGATGAAGCTTGGAAAAGTTCCTATTATGAAGGAAGATTTCACTTGTTTGATGGAATAATTTACCACAGAACCGAACATTCTTGTGTGATGACATTGTGCAGTAGACTGCTTATCAATACCATTGTTCATGCATGCCATGATAGAATCTACTCTGGACAACTGTAAGAGGACAGAACACTTGAAAAAGTGAATAATTGTGCATGGTGGCCATCTTGGAGAAAAGTGACCATTGAATATTGCCATTCCTGTGACAGATGCCAAAAAGCAATCAGGAGTAAAGGCAAGGAAGCTGGACTGATGATTCATATTCAGAAACCAAAATCCCCTTTGGAAGTTGTTCACATGGATTGGGTCACAGCACTTCCTCCAAGTGGTGACAGAAGTTATAATGCTTTTTTAGTCATTGTGGACAGATATAGCAAAACTCCTGTATTCTTACCATGTCATAAAGATGACACTGCTATGGATACAGCTCCTCTTCTATGGAGCAGGGTTCTTTCTCATACAGGATTATTTAAGAATATCATAAGTGACAGAGATCCCAAGTTTACATCTGCACTTTGGACCAATCTTCATAGATTGTTTGGCACCAAGTTATTCTTCTCTACAGCATATCACCCTCAAACACGTGGGCTAGCAGAAAGAATGATTCAAACTTTAGAGGACATGATAAGGAGATTTTGTGCTTATGGGTTAGAATTCAAAGACTCAGATGGTTTTACCCATTACTGATGCACTCTGATACCTGCATTAGAATTGGAATAGAAGACATCAGTCCATTCTTCCACAGGTCAAACTCCTGCTATGTTAGAAAAAGGATGGAATCAAAGACTCCCAGCAGATACACTGAGGAAAGACTTGATTGACATTCATCCTACAGCTTCCAGCTTCAAAATAATGCTTGATAAAGTGAAGCATCATGCAAAACGGAGTATGAATGATGCTTTTGGATATGCCAAACAGCAGTGGGACAAGAGTCACAAAGTACCAAACTTCAAATTAGGGAACTTAGTTCTAGTTTCAACCTTTAATTTTAATAATATCAAAGGCCCAAAGAAACTTAAATATTCTTATGTAGGACCTTTTGTTATTGTTGCGTTACATGCAACCAATGCAGTTCAAGTGGAATTGAGTGGTGAATAGGAAAATAAGCACCCAAACTTTCCAGTCAGCTTGATAAAGCCTTATCAACCAACTGACAAAGAATTGTTTCCTTTAAGGAACCCAGCTCCTTTGACTGTACCATCAGTGGAATAGAGTGAAGACAGAAAAATAAAGAAGGTCATAAAAGAAAGGAGACTTAGGAGTAGAAATCAGAGAGAATATCTCGTCAGATATAGAAATTCAGTACATGAAGATGAATGGCTGGCAGAATCAGAAATACCTGACTCAGATAAACTCTCAAGAAGATTTAGACATTAAAGAAGGCCACAAGCCTGAATATGTCTATAAATGCGCTTTAAATTACTTGATCTGGATAATGTAAAGAGGTTGGAAAGTGGACATTAAACCCCTTTGGGGCCTTTTTCTTCTTTATACCATTGATAAAATTGTAGTACAATTTTATTTTTTGGTGGGAGGGACTGTGAGCCTTGAGGTATACTTTACATACCCAAATAGGCCACAATTATTTTAAAAAATAAATTCTGAACTATGCATAACCCATAAGTCATGCATAGATCCAAAATTCATCATTTTTAATTTCAGAAAAGATGAATAACGTTTTATTGAGTACGTAAATCCATAGGTTTAAGGCAAGATTGGGATTCTACACAAAACTTCACCTAGGGTAGCTCCATAGAGTGAATAAGCTCAAATTAACTCTTTGAGGTGGTAATATGGAAAAAAATTTCATACCACATAAAAGATCCATGAAAATGTTTGTTTTTCTCAATTTCACAGCAAAATAATGGGAATGTGAGAAATCCCATGTTACATATAAGCTGATAATAGTGTTATGCATGTTTTTGGCACTTAATATTATGGTATTCTTACATGCACCTTTGGTACACCCATAGTGGATATTTCACTTTAAGCTCAAAATTTTATTTTGACACAAAAAATGGGCAAGGGGGACAAAAGACATCAAAGAGAGCCAGGGTACCCAACTTCTGAGGCCCCTGCGGCCTCTGAGGCATGGACAGATTCAAAGCTTGGATCCATGGCTGATCTTAGCCAAATTGGTAAAATAAAACCTTTTGGGAACTTGGTTACCAGGTTACAACTTCAGTAGATCATAAGAAAAAAGCAAATAACCTTCTATTTTGATGTGCCAAGGTAAAGAGCACCTTAGACTCCTGTGACCATGTCAATTATTAATGACTTTCCATGGATAAACCCCAAAGGAGGAATTAAACCCCTTTTTAGACTAGTATCCATTGATTTACCTCATAGCATCCAGCCATAGACTGCTATTTGCAATTCTATGTAGAAATGAGGTAAAACTTCAAAAACTCATTAAAAATAAAATTCCTCATGAATATTTCTAAGACTTTCAGGACCAATTTAGAACTGCATAATTCATATAGAAATCAAGAAGAATTATACTTTATATGTAAAATCAAAAGTTTTACTTACAGTCCATTTTTGAGCATCCCAGGTGAAACACAGAATCTTTAAGAATTCACAGAAAATACATTGTGGGATGAAATTTTGAACAACATTGATAGCTTTGGGAAATCAATGATTATTTTGGAATAAGGGAGGATTTACAGTTGTTACTCCTTTTATTCTCAACCATAAATGGGTTGGTAGTCACATAAAAGCCTCAATTAAGCAATTATGATAATCTTACATGACAACAGATGATGCAATCAATAATCCAAAAAGGTTTATTTTTTTCTCACTCACTGGTTTTTCAGTTTGCTCCATGGTACGCCTCTTTGAACTGTCTTAGACTTAAAAGAGGCCTCCTCTTGCTTTTTTTCCACATCCTCAATCCACTATTCATTTATATCATTGTTACCAACAAGTAAGTATTAGTTGAACTTTTCTTAAGTGTTTTATTCTTTCAGAATCAATAAGAAAGACGTGAAATCATAGAAATCAGCTATATATTGTTGTAATATTGCTATAAAATCATTTTTATCCATTAAATCCACAATTCTACATCAAATCTCTCTGCTTCATCTTTCAATATGTTTTTTGGAGTATTAGTGAGTGATTTATTTTTTAATTCATAAAGTTTTTCTCTAGTAATAGCTTTCTTCAAGGATTATTTTTATAATTCTTCTTACAAAAGATAATTATATATTAAAATAATAAAATCATTTCAATAAAAGAAGTTTTTTATTATTAAATTCTTCTTGTAATTTATTCTTGTAGACAATTACTGCTCACTGCTATAATCACTAGTAGTATATGACACATGAAAGAAATAATTCTTTAATTATTTAATTGTGGTTATAATAATTCTTTATTATTATATTCCATAAGAACAGTCATACGACTGTTTATTAATAGTAATATTATCAACAGTTTCATAGACACATCTTGCAGACATAGTTAGAGCTTTTGAAAAAGAACAAGCAGAACTCAACAAGAAACTTATGGAAAAACCTGTGTTCAAGCAAAAACCAGAAGAAAAGGTTAAGCTTACTGAAAAGAAATCAGAAGATAAATCAACCTCAATTGCACATGTTGAAGATTGGTCAAATTGGAAAACACCTACCATTTCCTCAGCCAATGACCCCTTTGAATCACACATTGTACTAAGGCAGACCAAACAAAGAATGGAAAGATGAGTTCAAAATCAAGCTCAAGAGCCAAAGAAGAAAGCAGCTATTACAGGAACTCATATTGAAAGTACAAAGATGAATAAAGAGTAATAATACCTCCCCAATTCTACAATCTCAAATATTTCAAAACCAGAATCTGGGTGCGGAGGAAATTTCAATTATTGCCAATAGAAATGATGAGAAAGACATTGTCAGCCTGTGACTCAAAACCAGAGCACAAGCTTGACCGCCAGATACCATAAATCAATGGAATAGCCAAGATACCACCAAAACATGGAACTGATCCAAATCAGCTCAAAAGGTATCAAAAAAAAGAAGAAACCTACCCCTTTCCAAATATACAAGTTTCATCACCATAGGACAAAGAATAACAAATTTATTCCTGCTCAAAGTTGTTGCTGAGCATAAACCTTAATTTTCACCTCTCATCTGAAATAAAGAGTAAGGCGCTTAACCCCATCAAATGGGTATTCAAAATGAAGCTTCAGGTCAGGGCTATCCAATGGTACCAGCCAAACTGGGCTGGCACCAGCATTACAGAAGTTATGGCCAAATTGAGGCCAAATAAGGGTGAATAAAACATTCACCTCTCATCTAACTTCTACAGTTTTAGTGTGAGATACCTAAAGTGGGGTATTTTTGGAAAGAGCACAATCAGGGATATCTGATGGTGAAATTCCTATCCCCATATCTCATCTAGATCAAAAGTTATAAGGCAAACAAGCCCAATACAGCTTTTTGCCTAAAACACACATATGTACAAAATTCTTGTACATGGGATAACTTTGCAATATATAATGATACCCATATCAAATGAGGTACCATTGTGTATAACACATACAGGGCTACATAATGAACCAATGTTTAAGTGGATATCTCAAAAACTGGAAAAGGTATGGCAGTTTTGAGTTCAAAATCTCACAATTTGGCCAATACAGCCTTTCTGTGGGATAATATCCCATAACTATGATTATGCGGTGTAAAACTGATTAGGAAGTGTGTTTATACTTCAATACCTCATAGTTCATTCAAGAATGGGGTCCCATACAGGTTCTGTACAGAGTTCTACATGTCATACACGTCAGAATCAAGCTGTGTGGTCCCCCAATGAAAATCTTCACCCTGTATTGGGGAAAACTGCCCAGATGTGGTTTCAAAACCCCATATGAGCCCAATAAAGGCTATAACGGTCTTTTTCAAACCACAAGTCTGTCTTGGAGAGTGAAAAATCTTCACTTTCTCTACATGGAAAGGTCTAGCAGCCTTTCCACCCCATTTCAGGATAAAAGGGGCCTTTTCACAGCCAGGAAAGGTTTCATCATCCTTATCTTGAAATCCTATGTAGTAAAACTGTCAAAATAAGTTATACTCTTGGAAAACAATCAGGTATACTTTAAACTTAAGTATTGTAGTCTCCATCATTGTAATCCAACAGGTAAAGCTGCACCCAGGGCTTTCAACAGCGCTCACCATGACTATTCCACAGATATTAAATCCCTTTTATTTTGAACATAAACCCTTATTTTAAAAAATAATCTTATTTTAAACTTTTATCACTGTGTCACAGTCATAGTTAAAGTTGTAAATAACCTAATTACTACTTCATCATAGACTCCGCCTGACAGACATTCCCAAAGAAGTAAAGAAAGTCAGCAAGCCTCAAAACAAAAAAGTTGAAAAAAATTAGAAATTGAAAAAAAACTCAAGAAAATTATGCAACAAAAGATCAACCTCACCATTGAAGAAAGCTTAAGGTTGTCACCAAATTTTGTCCATATATTACAGAAATTATTAGAAACAGGCAAGGAAAAAATTAAATCAATCAACTCAATTTATCTTCAAGAAATATTATTGTCATTTGGATTCAAAGAAATAACAAAGCCCAAGATTCATTATTCCTGTCCTTTGGTATTTATGAAAATATTCATGGGAAAGGAATAATATCCTATCAGAGCATTAGTAGACACAGGTTCAGAACCCAACATCTGTAAGATGTGTCTATGAAACTGTTGATAATATTACAATTAATCAGCAGTACTATTACTGTTCTTATTAAATATAATAATCAAATTATTATAACCACAATTAAATAATTAAATAATTAAATAATTAATTATTTCTTTTACTTTTTATTCACTACTAGTGATTATAAAAGTAAGTAGTAGTTGTCTACAAGAATTATTTAATAATAAAGCTTCTTTATCAAAATAATAAAATTACTTTAATATATAATTGTCTTGTGCAAGAATAATTATAGAGATAATTCTTGAAGAAAACTCTTACTAGTGAAAATCTTTAAGAATTAATAATAAATCCCTCACTAATACTGCAATAAACCTAGAAAGAGTTTGGTAGAGAGATTTGACGGATAATTGTGAATTTAAATGTTCAAAAAATGATTTGTAACAGTATTACAAAGATATATAGGTGATTTCTATGACTTCATGTCTTTCTGATTTATTCTGAAAGAATTAAAATATTTAGGAAAATATTAAACTAACACTTACCTGTTGGTAACAAAGATACAATTGGATAATAAGATGATTGTGAAAAAACAGCCAGAGGAGGTTTCTTTTAAGTCAAACACAGCTCACACAGGAGTGCTATGGAGCAAACCTATATAACAGTGAGTGAGAAAACAAAAATCCTTTTTTGAATAATTATTGAATCATCTGTTGTCACATAAGATTATCATAATCACTTAAGTGATGGTTTTACATGACTAAGAACCCAAATATGGTTAATAATGAAAGGAGTAGAGACTGTACATATTCTTTTATTTAAAAATAAACAATATTTTCTCAAAGGTATCAACTTTATTGGAAATTTCATCTCAGGTTGTATTTTCTGTGAATTTTTGAGGATTCAGTGTTTCATGTGGAATTATCAAAAATGGACTGTAAGTAAAGCTTTTAGTTTTACTTATGAAACTGTTATTATTTCTGTTTTCTTTATGGGAAAAACATCTCTACATTGGTCATGAAAGCTTCAGAAATATTCATTAAGAATTTCATTTTTAATGAATTTTCTAAGTTTTTATCTAATTTCTACGTAGAATTGCAAATAGCACTATATGGCTGGTTGCTATGTGGTAAATAAATGGATGCTAGTCCAAAAAGGGTTTGAATGACTCTTTTAAGGCTTATCAATGGAAAATAGTTAATAATTGACATGGCTACAGGAGTCTAAGCTTCTGTTTACCTCCTTGTCACATCAAAATATTAGGCTACTTGCAATTTTCTCATGATTTAATGAGATTTTAACTTGATAATCAGGTTCCCAAAAGGTTTTAGTAGACTAATTGGGTCAGCATCATCCATGGATCCAATCCTTAGATCAGACCTTCCCATGATGACCCCACCCCATTCCATGATTAATACCCCCTCCTCCCTCATCAAAAAACCGGACTAGCTTTCCTCTGGGATTAAGAAATCCCCAATGGACAATGGATAATCCTCCCATAACCTTTGGGCCAGCTCATTTTAATCCCTGTCATCCAATACCCCTCTTGGTAAGCTTCTTGCTGATGATATGGGATTAAATAAAACCATTCAATAAATTCCACTAATTGGTACCTCCAAGGAGTGGCTGATTACAAGCCCCCAATGCTCCATGCCCATCATTTTCATCTTCCCACCTTGCTTAATCACCAACTGGCAATCAGAAATATCAAAGCATGCTCTGGCTGGAGCACTGCAAGCCAACATCCACCATGGCCCCACTTGTCACTCATCATCTGAGGTCAAAGTCTTACAATATGATATTGTCATCACTTATTAAAATACTATAACCCAAGAATTTAGACAAAGAAATACCTTTACATCCATCATGGATTTTCAAAATCAATTGGCATTGTACAATTTTGGATGAAGAACAGTGAGTATCTGATTTTTTAATAAATCAAATAGCCCTTCCCCCATCTTATAGCTATATTCTCTCTCAATATACCGCCACTCACCAGGTGATTAATAGCCTCCAATCATCCCCTCAAACATGGTTAACGGGTACACCCATTCACAACACTATTTATGACGTTTTGGGAATAATATCATTCACCACACAACCCCAGAGCTCAGATAAAACTAATTGGTCACCTTTCATCCTGCATAGTCTTTCTAAAGGTAGCAATGATATTTTTAGTTTGGAATTGCACCACACCAAAGCCACACATCTTAAATCCCTCCCCACTATTAACAATCACTATGAACTTCTCCCACTTAACCCAATGATGCGCCAAGAATATTCTGTATTATACAAAGAATTCCTATCATCAAAAAGAGCACCAGGGGATTTTTTAGAAGTATTAATTAGCTGCATATATGTTGTAATAATCATGTAATGCTTAAAGCAATGGCAGAGCTGGATCTGGAAGACCATGAGGGCAGGAGCACTCAGCATAGCTCAACAATCACCCAGACTATTTTGGATGTGGAAACATGCATGATGAGTAGTAAAATTGAATACCTCCTCAAAAGCTTACTGAAGAAAAAACAATTAAAATGTGGTCCATCCAAGCGGTTTTTTATTCACAATGGACTCAATTTCTTTATTTATGCTTAAATTATAATATGCATACATTAAGAATTAAATATATCTGACAGCCATTTTTTGGTAGAATTGGTATTGTCCTTGCCCATCACTCTATCCTTTAATCACAAATTCATGGAACAATTATGACAATAGGCCAGGAGAAGTCCCTGGAGAAATTCTTCACTGATACTGAATGTGAACTACTCATTGCATCCATTGCTGAGGCTGTAACAGGTCTTAACATAACCTGCGCTAATATTGTCTATTTGATGGTGAGGGGACCCCCAAATTTTTACCCAAATTTTCCAACTCTGACATTCACCTTTCCAGGAGCCCAATTTGAACCCAGCCATTGAGGCTCAGGCTGTCAATTTCTGCCATTGTATTTGAAAACAGCTACCTGTGCAGTTTATTCACCATCTCACTCCTCATTTAGTTGAGGTCAACATGCAGAAGGTACCTTTCAAGCTCATCTTTGTCCCTGATCATATTACTATTCTTAAATCTTACTCAATGGGAATCCCCTATTGCATTTACAAATAGGTCCAAGAAAAGAAACAATAATTAACTGTGTGAGCCTTCCTTATATTTTCTAATTTGTGTTTGAAAAAGCTGATAACTCTGGTTCACCCTGTCATAGTTCCACAATTATGAACAACATGAGCTAGATTGAACTTCTCCAATATTTCCCCAATTAAAATAAGCATTAGAAGATAATTTATAAAGGACACCATAGTACAGTACATGAAAAACCATATCATTTATATGATAATTTATTCATCAGAGTTTTGCATTTAAGAAGTAATAATGAGATTGTATTACACCCACACAAACTATCCACATAACCTTAATATGTAGCTGTGCTATACATTTATTTTACTAACTTATTTCAGAGCATCACCATTCATGCTAATAATCAGCATGTCAAGTATCTTGAGGGCCAGAGTCTGCATCCTACTACCGCTTTTAAGCCAATCTTGATCAAATACCTGGAAAGATAGCCTTTCAGGAATATCACCAAAATCTATTGATTGTATTTATGGTAATATATCAATGGTTTTTTACCCTTTTTTCATCCAATTGAAAAACTCTAGGTCTCAATCAATTTTTGATACTAACTCATTAAATAAGCATGAGAGACAGCATAAGCCCACTTTGCAGTAAGCTTGACATCCATTTTTGACTACCCCCTCAGTATCAGAACATGCCCAAGAGTCATTGAATTGTGATACTACAATGGTAAATTTAGAAATATCACACCACTCACAACAGTTCTCACAGGTCTGTACATAATCAATTCAATTATCATCAGAATTCTTTTACCATGATGGAAAATATAATATTACTCACCCTTTGAGGTATCTTTGAGAGCCTTTGGTTCTCCTTCTTTTTTACCAAATATTCCAAATTATTTTGAATTGACTTCCATTCTCTGTTCAGATAAGAGAAATATTGCTCAATCAAAGCTGCAACAACCCCATAGTTGTTATGATCCTTGTTCCAAAAGCAATGATGATACTTGGTGTTGAAATGGGAAAGTCTGAAGGTATGTTAAACCACCATAGACATCAACTTGTTGAATGCATGTTGCCACAGGCTCTCCCAGTCCCAAGTAAACCATAACAGTCCTATCTTGTGGAGCTCAATTTCGCAGTAGCTTTGGAAACCCTGAGACTCCACTTGTGTTGATGGCTCATTAAAAACATCTTCAAGGACATATCCGAGATGGCCATCCACTTCAATTGAAATTTCATACTCTTCTGTGAAGGTTGGTTCTGGCAGTGAGGAAAAATCCTTATCCTTCACTTTTAGTAGGAACAGACAATGGGCATGCACCTCTGATCTCATTGTATGGACATTTTCAGGAAGCTCTGCTTTCAGCCATCTTTGTTGCTTCTTATTACTTGCATTTTTGCCACATTGTGAGCTTTGCAAGCCTGGATCCCTCACTTTCTCATCTTGGATTGATCAAGCATACTCTGGGAAAGGGGCATTTGAGGGTGGGTGAGCTCACTATTTAACTGAGTGCCCTCCTGATGCTCCATGAAATTTTCCCTCGTTGGTTCATCATTTGTTTCACTTTGAGTCAGTGACATGTTCTCATCATCATCATCCACAATCTTTTCTCTTGATTGACTGGAATGACCCATTCTTGGTTTGGAGGCATATGGATGATGACATCCAGTGCCCTTTCATTATGGACCAGAGGAAAAGATGCATAAAGCTCATCACCTGCCATTCAAATAATCAGTTAAAAAATCCAGAAATTCATAAATACTGAACATACTCACAAGATCAAATTTTCTCCTGAGATTTGACTCCCTTGCCTTTAGGTGTCATATCTAACCAATAAAACAAACATATCAGATTGTGAAAAAGGGGTTATACTCCAAAATTCAAGTGACTTACTTTGATGAAGCATCAATCCAGGATTCCCCCTGAGAGACAAGTCCAAGTAACATTTTCCAATGGTCTTTTTTGTTGCCCACCATCAACCTGTTTTTCATGACCCACATGAACCTGAGATCCTGATGAAACATTGAGTGATGACTGTTTATTTCTCTCAAAGGGCTCCTGGGACTCCTCAGGATTAAGGAGGAAGTCACGTGTAAATTTGGTTTGGTGATTAGCCTTTGAGGAAATTTCTGGTGTGCTTCCTGGTCCCTCAGACACACACATTTGTGTATCAGTGGTATTTGGGGGAATTTGAGTGACAGAAATATTTGGTATTTACCAAATGCTTGAAGTTCAGGCTGTTGCATTTCCCACATCAGGGTTTGGACCTGGTAAATTCATTGAGGATGCAATATGGGCTGTCAGTGGACTTTTGGGACTCATTGGTTACTGCTTTTGAAAATATCCCACGCTATATTCACTATCTGAGTCATGAACAGATCCTAAACAGGATTTACATGGGTCAGAAGATTACAAAAGAGGTAAAATACTACAGTAATCTTTTGAACTTGATAAAATAGAGTGATATGAGATGAAATTTTTTCAAACGTATAATAGAGAAATTCTATGAATAGTGGGAACCAAATCTCTTGTGGAAGAAAATATTTAGGAGAATTCAGCCAGCCTAATCTCAAGCTCCTCCACTTTTGTTGGAAACCACACTGTACAGCTCACCATCATATAATGTGATATTTCCTTTATCTCAAAGGGGACCCATTGTACATTTCTAATCAGATTCAATAAGACTTTTTAAACTTCTTTCATTCCCCCTCCCTATTGTCACATTATGATGATTATCCAAATTGCCATTGGATGCATCCAAATTCACAGGCATTCCACATCTGTATAATGGTATATTTCCAAAGGATTTACCCACAAAAGATCCCTCACCTTTTCAAGAAAGGCAAGACATTCCAAGTCAAATTCTAACTGATTAAAATCCCCCTGCACTCAAACCAAATACCAAGAACTTAGCTCCAATCCAAACCGTTATGTAATAGAGCTATATAGTTATGTCTTTAATAAGGTTTAAACCAGATACAATAGCATGCCAGTGTACATGGCTTGAATGTTAATCACCACAATTCAATGGTGACACATTACTAATGGAACCACCATCAATGGCCCCATCCACTTGGTCTCCATGTGTTAATAAACTAGAATATGTACAAGCATTGAGCGGCAAGGTATTTCACCCCAGTAGACTCCTAACAAATTCCCCCATCAAGATGTGACATGTTACAATGTATCCCCTGAAGCTCAGCCACCATTAAAAATGGGATAAAATCCTACAATGGCTCAAATCATCTCCCCCTTCATAAATAATCACTCAATTTCTTCCTGATTAATAACTCTCCTAAACAATTGCACATCAACCATAGATATTCATAAACAAACAAACCTTATTCACAATTCCCACAATAATTTCAACTGCACGCCATTCCTCAATGCATATATGCATGTGTCAACACTTCTCAACTCAAACACACTCTTCCCCTGAGGGTGATAGGCAGGGGGTTTCTTTTACACCTTTCCAATATAAACAGCACATTAAAAAGCTAAAATCAGCCATTGAACCCAAATATATTCCAAAAAAACCTACTTCAGCATCAGGAACTGAGTGCACCCAAATCTTATCAGATCAAACTTTCCCAACTGATTATTCTCAACTGAACCAAAGCACATTGTCCACTCCACCAGGTCTCAATTCAACTGCACAGAAACCAAACAGTGGCAGTCAAATCCTTCCCCCACAAGGCCCTGGAATGATAATATCTGCCATTCTATCATCAAGGTATAATATACCCTGCAGGGCTTCACACGTTCTCAACCCCTCCCTGAAACTGCTTATTTAGTCAAGTATCTCAAGCTCAGGGGGTCACCCCACTCCTGCATTCCATATACCTCAACATCTCAGTACCATATTTGAAAATCTCCAATCGGGGCCAATTATTGAAAACTATATATGTTGTCCTCAATGTTCTTTTCTTAATGGCCTTACTGAATCTTTCACAAACACAACCAACATCAAAACAAAATTGACACCAACAAAAAATTTCATTTATCAACCATTCAAAAATTGGCTTGCCAGATTTTTCCAGAAGGCTAGAATTATGGAAATTCTGAATCAACATCAACAATCCCAAATTTGCAAAGGTTCCCCAAATGTGGAATCTGGGATGGATTGGTCTGGAGTCACTTCACTGGACCTAGAAATATCAATCACCCCCCATTCATTTCCATTCCTGGTGCATTGGCATTCTTTATTTATGTGGAATGGTTTAATGCACATGGAAAGTAAATCCAACTCGCCAGAATTGGACCTATTATGCTTATTTGTCTTAATCTCTCCCAAAGTGTAAGATTTAAGCCAGAGAATGTCTATTTTGCAGGAATCATCCCTGGTCCAAAGGAGCCAACTGTCCTTCAATTGAAACTATTGCAAGGTTACCATTTTCACCCACCTCAACAGGCACTTAAGGCTCCTTTATCCATGTTGCCATCCTCACAGCCATCGCAGATGTGGTTTCCATACACAAGCTTGCTGGATTTATTTCTCATTCAAGTAACCAATTTTGTAATTTTTGCACTATTCACAAGGCTCAAATTGAAGAAATTGGTACTCAATTTCACTACACATGCTCATACCAAAATCATAAATCAACCATTGTGAAATGGCTTCAGGAAAGCCCAAAACAACCACAAGCAATTTTCTCTGAGTATGGAGTGCAATATTCAATTTTGGAATACCTTCTGTATTGGGATGCAACCAGAATGGTTAATCTTGACATAATGCATAACTTAATACTTGGAATTTTGAAGGATCATGCAACTTTCAAATTGTGCATTCTGGAGTCAAAGTCAAAAATATACTTCAGATCCCGCAGGAAATCCAATGACATCAACAGTTCAGACTCAGATTTAATCACCTCCAACAGCTCTCTTTATCCAATCACATTGAGATAGGCCCACTCCCTGAGAAGAGATTCAGCAAACATCATAAATGAGTCACTCCCCACTACTTCCACCCAGCAAAATTACATCCCAATGCCCACCCTTCACATGCAACATCTATCTAGTGGTTCTGCAGAGATTCCCTCATTTGATGTGGATTAAATCCCCTCTGAGTTAGATATCAGTGCACTGAGTGATCACCAGATCAAGGGTGAGGCTCTGGAGCATCTCCGACAAATCATATCTCATACCATAATTCCCTCATCATAGACAAGATTACCCCACAAAATGGGTTCCCTTATACAAGGTCTATATTCCATTTTGAATTCTCAGTCAACAGACTTCATTAGATGAACACAATTCCCCCAATACTCAAATAAAAATGGGTAAATCAGAAGACCTTGGAAATGAACTCACCAACAACGCATTCCATTTGATTAGTGCTATCAACATTGCCACAAGTTGGACTGTTTAATTTGATGATGCAACTGCATTTGCTGAAAATTGGAAAAAAAAATTCACCTTTCCAATTAACACCTGTTCCCAAAACAGAAAATTAAACCAAATCATAATTTTGCTGATCATATTCCAGAACCCTTCCAATGTTGGGGCCCAGAACAAGCCTCAGCCACATGGGGTTATGAGCTCTTGATTAGAGTATTTGCAAAGATTCTAACAAACAACAAAATATGTACACTAATTAATGAGAGAAATATATTCACATTGATTATACACATAAACTGAGTAAGACTAACTGATTTTAACTCTGATTAGATGATATAGATAAAACCTTCCTTCAACATATCTGTTGATGCTCCAACCTTTCCTGTCAGCCTGTGACTCAAAACCAGAGCACAAGCATGACAGCCAAAATACCATAAACCAATGGTATAGCCAAAATACCACCAAAACATGGAGCTGAGCCAAATTAGCTCAAAAGGTATCAAAAGAAAGAGGAAACTCATCTCTTTCTGAAAATATAAGTCCCATCACCATAGGACAAGAAATAACAAAGTTATTCCTGCTCAAAGTCATTGCTGAGCATAAACCTTAATTTTCACCTCTCATCTAAAATCTAGAAGGAGAGGCTTAACGCCATCAAATGGGTACTCAAAATGAAGCTCTAAGCCAGGGCTATCCAATGGTACCAGCCAAACTGAGCTAGCACCAGTATTACTTGAGTTATGGACAAATTCAGACCAAATAAGGGTGAACAAAACATTCACCACTCATCTAACTTCTACAGTTTTAGTGTGGGATACCTGAAGTGGGGTCTTTTTGGAAAGAGCACAATCAGGGCTATCTGATGGTGCCATACATTTCCTCATAACTCAACTACAACAGAAGTTATTGGCCAAACAAGCTTAATACAGCTTTTGGCCAGACCACGCCAATGTACAAAAATACTTGTACATGGGATAGCTTTGTCATATTTAATGATAACCATGTCAAGTTGGGTACCATTGTGTAGAGCGCATACAGAGCTATTCAATGAACCAACTTTGAGCTTGATATCTCAAAAACTGACAGAGGTATGACCATTTTAAGGTCAAAATCCCACCTGCTGTCAGATACAGCCTTACCATGGGATAATATCCCATAACCATGAATATGAGGTGTCAAATAGACGAAGAAGCATGTTTTTACTTCAATACCTCATATGTCAGTCAATACTGGGGTTCCATACAGTTTCTGTACAGCATTCTACGTGTCATACATGTCAGAATCAGGCTGTGAGGTCCCCAGATGAAAGTTTTCACCCTGTATTGGTGAAAACTGCCCAGATGTGGTTTCAAAACCACATCTGAGCCCAATACAGGGTATACAGGCTGTTTGCAAACCACAAGCCTGTCATAGAGAGTTAAAAATCTTCACTTCCTCTACATGGAAAGGTCTAGCAGCCTTTCCACCCCAATTTCAGGATAAAAGGAGGGCTTTTCACAGCCAAAATCCTCTCCTCATCCTGCTCTTGAATAACCTACGTAGTAAACTGTCAAAAACAGTTTTACTCTCGGTTAAATAATCAGGTATAATTATAATCTTTAATTATTGTAGACTTTATTATTGTAATCCAACAGATAAAGCCTGCACCCAGGGTTCTCAATAGCGCTCACCACCACTATTTCTTAATAGTAGAACCCTTTTATCTTATTATAACCTTTATAAATCTTTTTTTAAATCATTTTCTGTCGTGTCACATACACAGTTAAAGTTGTAATTAGCCTAGTTATACCTTTATCATAGTATCATCCTGACATTTTGGGGGCCTGGCCGTGTTTTTGACTTTTTTTTTGGACCTTACAAGTAAGTCTTCTCTCTTTTTTATGACTTATTAACACATTGTTTTATCCTTTTTAGGCGCAATTTCTATTTAAATATATATATTTTATATATTTTTACCTTTTTTTTATATACACTCATAATATAAGAGTATTTTTTATGTGGTTAACACCCACAGTAATTTATTATTTTTGGCGTGTTTTGTATATAAAAACACATAAGCCACTAATAAAGTCCTGTATTCTTGACTGAATAAGGACACCTCTGACTGAAAAACCATCAGTTGAGGCGTGGTCAAGTGTATTGTTAATTCAATAACACTTGTATACAAACCACTTCTACAGAATACACTTGCAAACCACAAGTGTATCTGAGGGATACTGACACAGTAACAGTGTGACAGGACACCATAAGCTGTATTTTTTGACGTGAAATTGTCAATTCAATTACACTGTCATTATACAAGGGCATACTGTAATAATATACAAGCCCAGAGGCCATTCTTAGACGTGCAAAACCAGCCTTTTAAGAAGTCTTAACTGACATAAGCCCTATTTTTCCTGTTTTGAATCAGTGGAAGAAAACTACATCCCACTTGAAACCCAGTCACAGGCCAACACACCAGTGACACCCTCAGAACCAGAGGGCAGCAAGGGTAAAGGAAAAAGGCTTAGTGAAGGCCTCATTACAGCCAAGAAGTGGACACCAATAACCACTCAGAGGAGTAGAAAACCACGAAACTCTGCTTCAATACAAGGTAAACCAACCTTAACCACTTGTACAGGGAAGATTACAATTATTAACCCAGTTGTAACCTCCAAAGGCAAACTGCCCAAATCAGCAGATAACAAATTTGTACAAGGCATAGTCAAGGTAAATACCCTAAGAACATAAAGTTTTTGACTGCTTGCAAACACTGATATGTCCCCTGCATACCTCAGAGACCTTGGCTTCCAAAGGAACCAGCCAGAGGATAGAGCAGGAATGTCTAGACCCAGAAGACCTGAAAGAAGACACATTGGACACAGTGGTGGATGGAAAAACAATGAGGTAGATAATATCAACCTTGCCATTCACACTCCAATTCAACAGAAACCTCAAACAAGAGGACTGGAAGGATATGGATCAAGTTCTTCAAATCCACCAACTCCTCAAAGATTTGTTTCAATGGAGCATGGACAACAAGAGGTTCAACCTAGCAACTCACTGGGCAGAACTGGGATCAAGTTGCCAGAAGATCTGTCTCAAAGAGATAGACTTCAAGGACCTTATGGTAATCACCAAGGGTTGAAACCCTACCAGGCAGCACAGACTCCTGGAGGCAAGGGCACAGAGGATAAGGGAGAACCAAGCCACTATCCAAGCTATAGAAGAACAGTTAACCCAGACAGGGCCTACTCAGATTCCTTCAGGTTCACAAGGAGCAAGCCAAATCAGCTCTCCAGTGGCTTCACACCATTCAGAAACCAGCAGATCAGTGGCCAAGAGTCACCATTCTTCACAATTCCAGGAATTTTCCAGGAGAAGACAAGGCAACAAGGGCAAGAACAAAGCCTCCTTCAACCAGAGGAGGAAAGAGTCAGACCCCATGATCCAGAAGCTGTTAGATTTGGTAAAAGAAGTACACAAGAACCAGAAGTAGTTGTAAACCACTCTAGAATCAGTAGTCCTAGTAATAAAAACACTACCCCCACTCAGACTGAAAATAACATTATCATATCTGAGAGCAACATCAACAGTGACACACTGTGGTTGCAAATGTCCCAATATGCTGAGCAATCTGCAAAGAAGGCTGCAGAATTTGCAGCTGCCCAAGAGAGGATGAGAAAAACTCAAGCCTCATTGGAGCAGATAGTTAAAAACCTTCAGGAAGGATATGCTCGACTGAGCAAAGCCTCTGAAGAAACCAACAAGAGACTGAATCAAGTCTCTGAAGAACAACACCATAGCAGCAGGGACAGGGAGTGTCTGAACCAAGACAACACCAAATTGTTTGATGCCTACCATAGCTTAAAGCCCCAACCACAAGGCCAAGCTATGGAGAATCCATATCAACCAGATGACATCAAGCCAGATGCCATGTTGTTGAATAAGGCAAGATCTCTATCACAATACCAGGATGGAGATGGCATGTCTTATTCAGAGAAGGAAGCCTTTAAACAGCTTCCTGAGGCCTCAAATTGGCCCAAATTCTCTGGATCAGGAGATTATGATCATATGGAACTCATAGATTATATTGATGGACTCTTCATTGATGTACCAAGCATACCAGATTACTGGATTACTGCCAGACTGAATACTGCATTTAAAGGTCATGCAAGTATATGGTACACTGAAATGAAAGAAATCCATGGCAGAATAAATTGGCCATGGTGGAAGAGTCAAATAATCCAAAAGTACAGTAATGGAACTTGGATATGGCAAAAGACCATGTCATTTGAAAATGACAAATACTCTGTGGACAAAGATCCATATGAGTGGTGTCTTAGACAGTCTAAAAGACTTAAAGCCATTGATCCTCAAATGAACATTCAAATGAGGAATCATAAACTTCTGACACAACTGCCAGGAGAACTAGAGCATGCAGTAAAGTGCAGATGAAACCAAAATTGCACTCTAGATGATATAGCCAATACCTTACAAGACATAAGGAAAAGGACTAATATAGGGAAATTCACCCCATATAGGAGCAATAGTTTCAAAGAGAAACGACCTTTCAGGGTAGAGTTTAAAGACAAACCCAGAGAAAGAGTGGCAGAAGTGGCAAAGAAGAAGAATTCTTTTCACAATTGTGGTTCAACAGACCACTATGCCAACAACTGTCCAAAATCAAAGAAGAAAGTCTATGCTATAGAAAAAGTCCCTGAAGAAGAACCTCCAACAGAGGATTCTGAATCAGATTCTATGGGTGATGCCATTAGAGAACCATCTGATGAGGATCAAGACCCAAGAGAGGAATTTCTAGTGGAATACCAAGAGGAACCCCCACTAGAAATCCAGGATATACAGTTGGAAGCAGGCATGCCACAAGACACTGCCAACAAGAACTTGTGTAAGCATACACAAGATGCACAAACATTCCTGGTTACACCAACCAAAGGAATGGCATATATACATGGAACAGCCACAAAAATGACTGTATGTATTGACAATGCTCAGCACCCACTGATCATTGACAGTGGAGCACACTGCTCCATAGTGGCCAGAAATTATCTGGATAACCACTTCCCAAACTGGGAAAAAGAACTCTTGCCCACCAGGGCAAAGAACTTTAAGAGTGCATCTGGAAAGATGACCTCTATTGGGACAATTATCAAAGAGATAATTATACCTCACAGAAAAGGTAATATCAGACTCAACCCAGAGTTTGTAGTGCTTGAAGATGCCCACATCCAAGGGTTTTTACTGGGAACAGATTACCAGAGGATGTATGGCATAGATATTTACAATAGTACAAATAGGCATATTACCATTGGTACTAACAAGGAAAAGAAATTTTCTCTTGATATATACCAGATATCTTCTCAGGACCCACTGGAAGAACTTCTGAAAGAATTCAGAGAGGGACAGGTTAGCACTACCCTCACCAGTAAACAAAAGCTAAGTTTACTGAAGATGCTGAGGAAGAATAGACCAGCATTTGCCATTGGTGAAGAACCATTAGGCAAGATCAAAGGCCATGATATAGAACTATATCTGGATGTAGAAAGGCCTTATCCACCCATGTTAAGGAGACCTCCTTACCCAGCAAGTCTGGAGACCACTAAAGAGATTGAGAAACATATCAATGAACTCCTGGACATGGATGTCATTAGGAAGATTGTACATAATGAAATAGTGGAAGTCACCACTCCTGTCCTGATCACCTGGCATGATGGCAAGTCTAGATTATGTGGAGATTTCAGAGCCCTGAATAAATACACAAACGCAGACAGGTACCCTATACCAAGGATACCTCATGCCTTGGATAAGCTAGCCAAAGCCAAATACATAACCAAGATGGATTGTATGAAAGGCTTCCACCAAAATGGAGTTAAACCAAACTCCATGAAGTTGCTCAGAATAATATGCCATATGGGCATATATGAGTACACCAGGATGCCATTTGGCATCAAGAATGCACCAGCCCACTTCCAAAGGATGATGGACACCATATTTCAAGACAAAATAATGGAAGGCTGGATGGTAGTGTATATTGATGATATCATTACATACTCAGAGACATGGGAAGACCATGTACAATACATAGACAGAGTTCTAAGTAAATGTACACCCATCAATCTGAAAATTTCACTTAAAAAGTGTGATTTTGGCCAACAAGAGCTACTAGCTCTAGGACACAAAGTCTCAGGCCTTAGTCTGGCAATTGACCAGAACAAAGTAGCAGAAGTCCTGCAAAAGCCAGTACCAAAGAACATCAAAGAGATGCAATCTTTCCTCGGATTTGCTAGCTACTATAGAAACCACATCAAAAACTTTGCTCACATAACTAGTAGTTTATACAAGTTATGCTCAAAGGATGTAGTTTTTGAAATAACCAAGGAAAGGAGGGATGCATATGAGAGGATCAAATATGAACTCACAAATGCACCTGTGCTCATCTTGCCTGACTTTGAACTACCATTCAAGTTATATATAGATGCAGCATGCAGCCAAGGCTTGGGAGCAGCCCTTCACCAAAGACAAATTGTGGATGGTGAACCAAGAGAAGGTGTAATATGTTACATCTCCAGGCAGCTGAAAGATTCAGAAGCCAGGTATGGGGCCACCCAGACAGAATGTCTATTTCTAGTCTGGGCTCTAGAAAAACTCCATTATTATTTGGAGGGTGCAGTCTTTGAAGTCTACACAGACTGCACAGCCTTGAAGTCTTTACTAAACAAGAAGACTACTAATAGACACATGCTGAGATGGCAAATAGCCATCCAGGAGTATAGAGGGAACATGACCATCATATACAAGGAAGGTAAAAGCCATACCAATGCAGATGGCCTTAGCAGATGGCCACTGGACAATGTCAAAAGCAATCCAGCTTATGACCCTGAAGTTGCTGCAAAAATTCCTATCCATTTTATGGAAATAAATAGGAAAAAGAACTTCAGATTCTCTGAATGGGCACCAGGGAGTGGTACCCTTGACAGTGGAAACACTGATTCAGAAGGGACAGAAACCCCCATACTGGGAATAAGTTCCTCAGAATTGCACAATGAATTTTTCAATGCAGTACTGAAATCCTATGCTAAACACAAACAGTGTAGCATACTACTCCAACTCCTTCAACAAAAATACAGGAGCCCAGAACTGGAAACCCAGCTGGAGGAACCCTGGTTGAGGGCCTATAAGGACAATAAATTCTTCCTTATATATGGCCTGATTTATCACAGAGAAAAGCACACCAGTGCACTCACAGTGATAGACAGAGACCACATCTCTTTAATCCTGCAGGAATGCCATGACTGCCCCTACATGGGACACATGAGTGAGGACAGGACTAAAGAGAGGGTAGCAAGCACAGCTTGGTGGCCCAAGTGGGAGCAAGAGTTGAGTGAATACATCAACACTTGTGAAAGATGCCAAAAGGCAAATAGAAAACATGGGAAAAAATATGGGTTGCTTCAACACATAGAAGAACCCAAACACCCATGGGAAACCATCAACATGGACTGGGTCACAGGACTTGTCCCAGGAGGCAAAGAAAACTACAATGCCTGCCTAATCATAGTTGATAGGTTCAGCAAGAGCATGAGATGTCTACCATGCCATAAAGAGGACACAGCCATGGACACTGCTCTGTTATTTTGGAATAACATCATATCCACCTGTGGAGTCCCTAAGATCATAATTAGTGACAGGGACCCAAAATTCACATCTGAATTTTGGACCAATTTATATGACATGCTAGGCACCAAGCTTGCTTTTTCCACAGCTTACCATCCACAAACAGATGGCCTAGCTGAGAGGATGATCCAAACAATGGAGGACATTCTCAGGAGGTTCTGTGCCTATGGCATGGAATACAAGGACCATGAGGGATATACCCATGATTGGGTCACCCTCTTACCAGCAGTCCAACTGGCTTATAATACAAGCCAGCACTCTACCACAGGAAAAACACCTGCACTGGTAGAGAAAGGGTGGAATCCCCTGTTACCTGTGGATCACTTGAAGAAAAATCTTCTGACCATCCACCCCACAGCCAAAGACTTCCATGATATGTGGAAGAAAGGCTGTGATACTGCTGCCAAATGCATAGCTCAAGCCAAAGAGTATAATAAGCAAAGGTGGGACAAATCACATATGGAACCTGACTTCAAGGAAGGGAACCAGGTGTTAGTGTCTACACTGAACTTTAACAATCTCAAAGGACCCAAGAAAATGAGAGACTCATTTGTAGGGCCCTTCACTATCATTAAGTTGATAGGGAAGAATGCATAGAGGTCAAGATCACTGAGGAGGTTTCTAGGAAACACCCAGTCTTTCCAGTAAGCCTGGTCAAACCATACTTTCAAACAGAGGAGGATAAATTCCCCTCCAGGAAGGAGAACACCACTCCACCAGAAATAGTGGAAGTAGAAGACTCTCCTGGACCTGTGAGTAAAATCATCAGGGCCAGAAAAATCAGACTTAATGGGAAGGACCAGAGACAATATCGGGTCAGATTCAAGAACCAGACAGCTGACAAAGACAAATGGTTGGCAGAGGATGCCATACCAGATGGGAACCTCCATTTAAGGAGATTCAGAGCCTCTAGGAGGACTGAACAGTCTCATCAATGATGAGCCTTTTTTAGAGGGAGGGTATGTCAGCCTGTGACTCAAAACCAGAGCACAAGCATGACAGCCAAAATACCATAAACCAATGGTATAGCCAAAATACCACCAAAACATGGAGCTGAGCCAAATTAGCTTAAAAGGTATCAAAATAAAGAGGAAACTCATCTCTTCCTGAAAATATAAGTCCCATCACCATAGGACAAGAAATAACAAAGTTATTCCTGCTCAAAGTCATTGCTGAGCATAAACCTTAATTTTCACCTCTCATCTAAAATCTAGAAGGAGAGGCTTAACGCCATCAAATGGGTACTCAAAATGAAGCTCTAAGCCAGGGCTATCCAATGGTACCAGCCAAACTGAGCTATCACCAGTATTACTTGAGTTATGGTCAAATTCAGACCAAATAAGGGTGAACAAAACATTCACCTCTCATCTAACTTTTACAGTTTTAGTGTGAGATACCTGAAGTGGGGTCTTTTTGGAAAGAGCACAATCAGGGCTATCTGATGGTGCCATCCATTTCCTCATAACTCAACTACAACAGAAGTTATTGGCCAAACAAGCTTAATACAGCTTTTGGCCAGACCACGCCAATGTACAAAAATACTTGTACATGGGATAACTTTGTCATATTTAATGATAACCATGTCAAGTTGGGTCCCATTGTGTAGAGCTCATACAGAGCTATTCAATGAACCAACGTTGAGCTTGATATCTCAAAAACCGACAGAGTTATGACCATTTTAAGGTCAAAATCCCACCTGCTGTCAGATACAGCCTTACCATGGGATAATATCCCATAACCATGAATATGAGGTGTCAAATAGACGAAGAAGCATGTTTTTACTTCAATACCTCATATGTCAGTCAATACTGGGGTCCCATACAGTTTCTGTACAGCATTCTACGCGTCATACACGTCAGAATCAGGCTGTGAGGTCCCCAGATGAAAATCTTCACCCTGTATTGGTGAAAACTGCCCAGATGTGGTTTCAAAACCACATCTGAGCCCAATACATGGTATACAGGCTGTTTGCAAACCACAAGCCTGTCATAGAGAGTTAAAAATCTTCACTTCCTCTACATGGAAAGGTCTAGCAGCCTTTCCACCCCAATTTCAGGATAAAAGGAGGGCCTTCACAGCCAAAATCCTCTCCTCATCCTGCTCTTGAATAACCTACATAGTAAACTGTCAAAAACAGTTTTACTCTTGGTTAAATAATCAGGTATAATTATAATCTTTAATTATTGTAGACTTTATTATTGTAATCCAACAGATAAAGCCTGCACCCAGGGTTCTCAATAGCACTCACCACCACTCTTTCTTAATAGTAGAACCCTTTTATCTTATTATAACCTTTATAAATCTTTTTTTAAATCATTTTCTGTCGTGTCACATACACAGTTAAAGTTGTAATTAGCCTAGTTATACCTTTATCATAGTATCATCCTGACATTTCCATTCTCCTCAGATCCTCATCTGCCCCATGTGAAATGAGAAACTTTTTGAATCACAGCCTCCTGCCCTGTTCAATCACCAAAAATATAACAAACCATTCTGCAATTACCAGCAAAATTATTATTCCCTAGTTGCGTACTTACAGAATTTTCATTCAACAAGGGAAACAGTGCAATCAATCAGCTTAGACACTACCTTACAATCCACAAGTCATCCCACTTCAAGGATTGTCTCACCTTGGTATTTTCCAGTTTAAAACTTCTATATTGGGAACAATATATTTTCAACTGAATCCAAAAATGTCAGCAACATTGTGATAGGTTTTCTGAGGGGGAACTTAAAATTATTTTGTATTATTAATAGCATGTTTAAGCTCTCTGATCCATCTTGAATTCCAAGGAATAACCTTCTGATTTTAAACAATTTGAAGATTGATGTGACTTTCTTACTAGATTGGCCACATCTCAATATTTATAAATCTGTTGGTTTTGAGGATGGACACTTTATTATATCTGAAGAAGAAATGGAAGGTCACTGTGAATTTTATGAGAACAAAGTGATGTCAGGTGCACTTCTTGTAATGATAAAACCCTTTATTTTATTATATGTAGTATATTATTTTTGCTGAAAATATATTGATACAATAATGAAATTATCTCATCTTCATTAGGATTTTTTCCAGAGAAATGAATGCCCCAAGAGTTTGTGACAGTAACTGGCCAGTGTGGTCAATAAAGCCCATTAGCTCCCATGGCCACAAATAAGTTACTATGTTGACATTGGGTATGGTGTGAATAAGCCAATATAAATGATTATAGTACATACACACATACATATCACAGGATTTAGATTGGCACAACTATACTATCCTCATATTACAAGGAGAATAGGCCCAAGAACTGAATGGGCCTCAGAATCACATTCTGTCCATTAGAGTGTAGAGGCTTTTAAGTCACATTCCCTTAGTAAGTGCTGTGTGCAAGTAGGATTCAAAGAATTACCCCCTCACATGTTTTTTTTGCCTTCTTGTGCATGTGTCCCACTTACACACCCACTGCACAACATGGCGGGCTCCACACATTTCATCTTAAAAATGGGACTTCCACTTGACTTTAGGCCCTGACATTCTGTTGCCTTTGTTTTCATGGCACACTTATGCACCCGCACCCGCCATATTGTGCTCCAGGCTCCACATGTGTCACCAACAAATGGTTTATGCTGCTTGACATTAGGCCCTCACATTATTCTTCCTTTGTGTGTGTGTTATGCACCTGTACTTTCTGTATTGTGCAGCAGGATCCACAAATGTCACCTGCAAATGGTCCATGCCACTGCGGGAACTCCTTTTGTTGTGTGATAAATAATAGGCAGTACCTTGAGGGAGAAATTATTGGTGAGTCTGTTTTTAATTTCAGAATTAGCCAATACCCATGGGTGCTAAGGTGGATTAGCTGCCCCTCTAAATATCCTGAAAAAGAAACCCTTTTGATGAGATCACAAATCAATTATTTAGTTGTGTGGATTTTCAATTAGAGAATTTTCTTCAGTAGTCTCTACCAGTTTGTCAAAAAAATATCACTATGATAATAATGGTAAAAATTAATATTTGTTTAATAATTAAGGTTTTCTTAGCTTCTTGTTATTGATTTTATAATGATTTTTGATTAATTCTTCTAGGATCCTTTCTTTCAATACTTGAGATATTTCAAGAATATTTTTTTAAGATCACTATCAATATCAATAATAATCTTGATAGCTAATCAGTACTTTTAAAGGTGATTTAATAATAATATCAATATAGCTATAATAATTTAAGGGTAAGATCATTTTATAAGGGTAGTTCTGGTTAATATAAGGGTAAGATATAAATAATATAATAGTAATATAATACTATTAGGCTGGATATAAATATAATCCAATATATCTCTAATGGTTATAATATGAGGTATAAGGGTAAGATGATATATCCTTTCTATAAATAAAGGTTATTGATAAATTTGATAATGTCACTAATGATAATATCTTCAAACACTACTTCAACACTAATACTCTAATTGTAAGACTATTAAGTAATATTAAGATCTTTCATTGATATTATAAATATGTTTCATTAATTAATCATAAATAATAATATAAGATACTGAGCCTTTCTAATGATCTTTTTCAATATAATACTGAATTATCCTACCAGAGAAAGGATGGATTGTGTAAGGTTTGACTCTGAAACAATAAGTAAAAATTACTAATATTTTACTTATTGTACTATGAATTTCCTTATAAATGAAATAAATAAGATAAAACATAATTATAATAATAAAGATTTATTATAATTATGGCGTAAAAATAATTATATTATTAATAGAATACAATAATATAATTTATATTATAAAATATAATATAATAAAATAAATATATTAACATAAAATGATTAATATATTTAAAAGTATTTTATTATTGTTACAAACAAATAATAAAGGCATAAAACATTTTTTTTATTAATAAAAAACAATTAATAACAATAATATTACCAACATTAAAGTTATAAATTAATATAAATACTATTTACATTAATTAAGGAATTATTAAAATAATAATAAAGAGAAAATTATTATAATAAGAGAAAATAACCTACTTTTAACACTTAATATAATAATTTTGTAATATTTTACGCCAAAAAATGTAAATTCAACCTTTTCAAATTGTATTTACAATAAAAATAAAGAAAAATTACTAATATTCTTGATTTTTACGTGGAAATGAGTTTTTAGAGAGATTTTTAGCAAAAACAATTAAATAAATGATTCAATCACGTCAAAATAGATGATTATAACAATGTGGTCTTTGGTCTTTAATAATATAATAGTTTTATATATAAAGAATAAATAAATTACCTTTGATTTAATAGATTTAATGTTTTTGATGCATCTGAGGGGAAAATAGAGTAAAAAGAGCTCTATTTATAGTGAATACCTCCCTCCTAGAGTCCAGCAGGCTTCTAGTAGACGTGTACTGATCATATCCACTGGAATTGATCAATACTTTAAGGTTTGGAGATGATTACATCATGATCAAACCATATTGCATCATTATTACACCATTATTTAGAGTTATCACTATAACTCTAACGTTGATGACATCAGAGGCTTGGCAGAACCCCAAATTTCGTGGATTTTATTAGTTTTAATCATAAAATAATAGTATTCACCAATTTTATCACTCATATGACTGTTAAACTTAATTTAAGGTTACAGTAGGTGATCATAACTGCTCAATTTAAGCTCAAATTTTGATCTTTAATAACTTTTAAGTTTTACACGCTACAGCAATTCAGAGAGTGAATTCTGATAGTCTGACATAACCTTATCATTCGGTCAAGAGCCTTTCATTAAATCATCAAAACTCTAATTTTGATGATTTTTCTTGTAACTCATCTTTTCTGTCGAAATTCAATATTTCAAACTTCAAACCATGATTTCAGGGGGTTATACCCTGAATTTAATAATACAAATTAGATCATTCTTCACGAATGAACTAGTAGAATCCAACTGTGTACTTCTTTCTAAGTTTTGACCACTTTCACAACAAAGTGGTCAACAGCTCTGTTGGTTTTTATCAATATTTCATCATAGGTTTTAACCTTGATTATAATTTGTAAAATAAAGTTTATATCTGTGCTCTTACAGTAATTACGTGGTAACTTTATTTTTGGTTCATCACTCTATCTTGTATAGTTTAAGAGATATTAGCTATGATCCTTCAATATATGCATTGACCAAAAAAGTGCATATATTCAGGTTAATTCCTTAAGTATTAACTTTGGAAATTAGCTGATTAATTGTTTTATTTTTGGATTTCAGGGGGAATCCAATGGTACAATTTATTTCACATGTTTCCCCATTGGTTCTTGAAACAAATAAGGATTTATGGTTTTTATAAGGTATTATTCCTTATAACTCATTAAATATTGACTTTACAGATATGCCATAAAAATGGTATATGTGTATTTTACCCTGGGGAATCCAATGGTATTGTTTCTTTCACATGTTGATTCATTGGCTTTTAAGTTAAACCAATTTTTGTACCAATTTATGGTATTTGTGTATTTTTGAAGTAATTATTTTTAATGTATAATTATTCTAAGTAATTTTAGTATAACTATCTTAAAGGTATAATTATTCTGAGTCTTTCTTGTGACCCTATTGGGTATGTGGTCATATCTCAAAGGCTCACATTCCCTACCACCAAAAAAGATTGTACCCCAATCTGATCTGTGTAATTAGGGTATCATCCACTGTCCTACCTCTTCAATAGACTTTGTTAGTCTTGAAGCTAAATAATGCTTAACTTTTCTATTTTTCAGGTTTTCTTTCATTTCTGAACCTTCTTAGTAGTTTATCAGCATTGTTTATATCTTTCTCAAGTAGCCATTCATCTTCTTGAGTTGGATTTCTATACCTTACAAGGTATTCCCTTTCTTTTTTGTTTCTTGTCCTTCTTTCTTTAAGGAGTTTTACTATTTTCTTTTCTTCTCCTTCTTCCAAGTGGGGAATTTCAAGTGGGGGTTTATTTCTTAGTGAAAATAACTCCTTGTCAATTGAACTGTAAGGTTTTATCAGACTTACAGGGAAAGTTGGGTGTTTGTTCATTAGTTCACCTGTGAGTTCCAATTGCACAGCATTGGGTCCATGAAGTGCTTTTATCATAAATGGTCCTGCAAAGGAATCTTTCAATTTCTTTGGGTCTTTTATGTTATTGAAATTAAGGGTTGATACCAGAACCAAGTCTCCTATTTTGAAATCAGGTGGCTCATGACTTTTATCCCATCTTTCTTTTGCATATTTGAAAGAATCTTGCATACATCTGTTTGCATGGTGTCTTGCCTTGTCAAGCATTATTTTAAAGCTGCTTGCTGTTGGGTGTATATCCACTAACTCCTTTTTGAGGGTGTCATAAGGAAGTCTTGGATTCCAACCTTTTTCTAGCATTGCTGGTGTTTTTCCAGTAGAAGAATGGATTGATGTTTTATATGCCAGTTCCAGTGCTGGTATGAGTGTACACCAATCATGGGTAAAACCATCAGAATCTTTGAATTCTAGCCCATAAGCACAGAATCTTATGATCATGTCTTCTAAGGTCTGTTTCATTCTTTCTGCTAAACCATCAGTTTGAGGATGATAAGCCGTTGAGAATGATAACTTTGTCCCAAACAAGTTATGGAGATTTGTCCATAATGCTGAAGTGAACTTTGGGTCTCTGTCACTTATAATATTTTGGAATAAGCCTGTGTGGCTAATAACCTTATTCCATATCATTATGGCTGTGTCCATAGCTGTGTCATCTTTATGACATGGTAAGAACATGGGAGGTTTACTGTATCTGTCAACTAACACTAGGCATGCATTATAACTCCTGTCTCCTCCTGGAGGTAAAGCTGTTACCCAATCCATATGAACTATTTCCCATGGGGATTTTGGTTCTTGGATTTGGATCATCATTCCAAATTTCTTTCCTGTGGCTCTGTTGGCTTTTTGGCATCTGTCACAGGTTTGGCAATATTCTGTAACATCTATCTTCCAATCTGGCCACCAAGAGCAGGTTTTCACCCTCTCTAGTGTTCTATCTTCTGAAAGGTGTCCAGCTGCAACACTGTCCTGACATTCATGTAAAATAGTGTTTATTAGTGTTCTATCTGTTAAGGCCATAACACATGTTTGTTTTGTTCTATGGTAGAGGATTCAATCAAGGAGGTGGAATCTTCCTTCATCATATGCCTTTTTCCATGTTTCATCTAGTTTGGATGAAAGTGATGGGTCTTTGAAGTCTTTCATTAGAAGTTGGCTTAAGATATGGCAATTTTTGTCTGTCTTATAGCTTTCTTTAACTTTGTTAAAGAATTCTGTGCCAATTTATGTAACACATATTCCTTCTATATGGTGTTCTTCTTGTGGTACCCATGCTGGATTGTCAGGGGTATTTGCTAAAGCCCATCTTCTAAGACCATCTGCATTTTTATGAATATTTCCAGATTTATGCACAATAGTCATATTTTCTCTATATTCTTGGATTGCAATTTGCCATCTCAGCATATGTCTATTTGGAGTCTTCATATTTAATAGTGATTTCACAGCATTACAGTCTGTGATTACATCAAATACTGTGCCATCCAAATAATAATGCAGTTTTTCTAAAGCCCACACTAAGCATAAGCATTCCATTTGGCTGGCTCCATACCTTGCCTCTGTTGGATTTATCTGCCTTGAAATGAAACAAATTGGTCCTTCCACTGGTTTGTCATTGATAATTTGTGTTTGGTGAAGTGCAGCACCTAGTCCTTCTCCACAAGCATCAATGTAAAGTTTAAAGGGTAGTTTCCAATCTGGAATTAGAAGAAATGGGGCATTTGTTAAGAAATTTTTCAAATCTTCATATGCCTTGAGCCTTTCTTCAGTCATTTCATAAACTGTTTGTTGGTCACATAATTTATATCAGGATTTGGCAATTTTTGCAAAGTCCTTTATATGCTGTCTATAGTAACCAGCAAATCCTAAAAATGATGGCATTTCTTTTTTGGTTTGAGGCATTGGTTTAAGTAGTACTGCTCCTACTTTATTTTTGTCTATGCCTAGACTAAGTCCAGATACAACATGTCCTAGTGCTTTTAATTCATTATATGCAAAATGACACTTTTTCAAGGAAATTTTCATATTCACTTGGACTATTTTCTGTAGTACTCTTTCTAGTCTTGTAAGGTGATTTTCCCAAGTTTCTGAGCAAACTATGATATCATCAATATAGATAATTAACTATCCTTCTGATAATTCTTCAGGAAATATGGTATTCATCATTCTTTGGTAATGGGAAGGTGCATTTTTTATCCCAAATGGCATTCTTAAGTATTCAAAAATTCCACAGTGGACTATTATCCTTAGTAGTTTTTTGGCATTGTCTGTTAAGACATTTTGATGAAAACCCTTTAAGGCATCCATAGCTGTAATGAACTTAGCTTGTGACAATTGTGTCAATGTTTCATGGATTCTAGGTATTGGATATCTATCTGGAATGGTATAGGTGTTCAGGGATCTGAAGTCTCCTACCATCCTTGATTTTCCATTATGCCACTTTATAATGACAGGAGTAGTAAGTTTTACCTGTTCATTATGTCCAACTTTTCTTAATCCTCCAAGGTCCATTAATTCTTCAATGTGTATCTCTAAGGCTTCTCTAGCCCTTGGACTAGCTGGGTAAGCTGGTCTTCTCAGTAAGGGTGGGTAAAGCTTTTCCCCATTAAGAATTATGTCTACTTCATGCCCAATTATAGCACCTAGTGGCACTTTGTCAGTTGCAAAGGCATCTTTATACTTAAATAAGAGGTTAATCAATTTTTCTTTCATTTTTTCTATTAATTCTTGACTGAATTCTGCCTCTTTAAGCTGTTCAGATATAAAAAGTTCCTTTTCTGGAATATTTTCTTCCTTCTTAATAACTGTAATTTGTTTTTTGTTATTTAAGAAGCCAAACTTTTGTCTTTTATTGTCTCCTATAGTAAAATATCTATCCTTCTGGTTAGAGATATCTATACCATAGATTGATAGGTAGTCATTTCCCAGGATAAAGTGATTACTGGTACAGTTGTCCATTACCACAAATTCTACTTTAATTCTGACACATTGTGAAGGGTGAGGGAAAATAAGTGTTAAGTCAATTATTCCAAGGGGCATCATGCTTTCACTTGCACTACTAAATTTGACACCTTGGATTGGTATAAGTTTTTCTTGCCAGTAATTGTACTTAAATAACTTTTACCAACACAGGTGCAATATGCTCCTGTATCCAAGTTCACCTTTGCTACTTGGTTATCAACCATGACAATACTTATACTTGATTTTCCAGCTGTATACCCCATTCCTATTGCGGGTTTGGTTTTGTACAGTTTGGCATCTTGCACATTTGTCAGGTTTGTGTCAGATGTTCCAACTTGTGGTAAGTTTGAGTTGACATCTAGTACTTCATAAATTATATCAATATTATTAATTTCTGCATTAATTATATTGATTTCATCACTTTCAGAAGTTTCTGATTCTTCTGTCTGTTTTTCAGACTCAGATTCTTCCTCTTTGTCATTGTGGTTTTCTGTTTCTACGGTTTCATTGATTTTTGCCTTTTTGAGGCAATTATTGGCTGAGTGTCCAATACATCCACATTTATAGCATTTTCTTTGCTCATTATTGTTGGATGTATTGGGCTTGAAGGATTCTTTTGATTTATCTTTTTTGATAAATGGTTTATTTGGGCTTTTAATGTCCAATTTCTTCCAAGTCCTGCCAATTTTTGTTCTTGTCACTATGTCTTCCAGTGCATTAATGTACTCTTCTGTGGAGCATGGTTCTATACACCTGCTTCTTAGGGCATGTTCTAGCTCTCCCCCACATTTCTTGAGTATTTTCATATTCACCATTTTTTGTGACATTTCTGGGTACAGTGCATTAAGCCTTTCAACTTGTTTCAAGAACCAAGTTGAAGGTTTATCTTTCTCTGCGTCAAAGAAGAAATTTTCAAATGCATTTTCTATTTTGTACCTCCAGGCATCATTTGCCCACTTGGTGATTATTTCTTGTTTCCACCGAGACCAGGTATCTTTACCATTTATTTGTCTTATGCCATAATACCATCTTTTTGCAGATTTCTCAAATAATGAATGTAATCTTGCAGTGATTAATTCATCTGGTATGGCATAGTCTTCTTGTAACATGTCAATTTTTTTAATAAATGCCATGTGGTCATATTCACCTTCTCCTGTGAATGTTGGCCATTCTTTCAGCTGAGGTGCTTCCTTCATTAAGACTTGGTTATTATCTTGGTGACTCAAGTCTGTTATGAAAGGATTTGTCAATTCCTCTTTTGTATCAACAGGGCTTCTTATATGAGAAAATGGAGTTGATAACTTTGGCATATTTAAATTAGCCTCATTCATTTTATCCATTTTTTCAGTAATAAGCCTTATTTCACTTTGAATATCATCTTTTAGATGCATTCTTCCTTCATCACTTTTTTCCACATGGTCCAAAAGTAATTTTTGGTGTGATGAAGTCTTTTCTTCAAACCTTTCTACAGAAATACTTAATTTGTTTAATTTTTCTGTAAGATTGTCAATACTCACAGCATAATTGATTGTCAAAGTTTTTTCTTTGATATCACTTATGTATTTGTACAACTCTTGTTGTCCTTGTATTAATTTCTGAGTATTGTCAATTAATAATTTTGACTTATTATTTTCAATCATAAATTTTATGTTATCAATTTCTTTCTTATTTTGTACAACAAATTTGGTTAAAGATGATAAGCTATTATTTATCTCTTGGAAAGATAATAAACTGTTTTTAATGTCTTTAAGAGGTAAAATACTATTTTTAAGCTCTGTTAAAGTATTTACAACATCAGGAGACAAGGTTATTTCTTTGGGAAATGGGGTTGTCTTATTCTTTTTTCCTCTTTGTCTTTGAATTCCATCAAAGTTCTGGCCATGTTGAAAACATTGTCCATGGCATCCTTTTTGATTTTTGGGATCCTGTAGCTTGGGGAATATGGTTTCCTCCAATTATTTTTCTTGTTCTTCTTCCCTTCTTGGGGAAGTGGGTTGGCTTGGGGCTTTCTGGTAGAAGCTACTGGGGCTTCTTCCTTGGTTGCCTCCCTCTTTTTGGTGTGGTAATCCTTGATTTTTTTGATTTGAGGTTTGGATGACAGTGGATTCCATCCATTGGAGTATTTCACTATCTCCGCCTCTTTGGGGAACGTTTTCAGGATGTGCCAGGAGTTCATCACTCCATGGTGTATTTGAGGCAGCATTTCCCAATCTTTGTCCTTGTACACTGTGTAATACTGCTTGTACTGGCTCATGTAGATGTCTATTTAATCCCTCTGAATGTGATTTGTACCTATTTGAGTTACTCATACTTAGCTGCAATTCAGGTTCAGATATCATGGGCATTTCTGGGACTTGCCTTTGGGATAAGGCACTTCCTTGTGTGGATTCTGTTCCACTGGGGATATTGCCCTTTCTTTTCCCTTTTGAGGGATCAGTTCTACCTCTGAGTCCAGCTCCATCTGATTGGATGGAGTATTGGGAACCTCTTCTGGTAGTCATAATTTAAGAAATAAAAAAAATAAAAGTATTTTGGGATAAAAATTCTTTTTATGGAAATTATAAAAGAGGTGCTCACCTTCAGAGTCTTGAATTGTGGGTCCTGGAAAGTCTAATTTCTTAGCTTTCTTTCTTTTAGTGATAACTGGTGTTGGAGAACTTTGACAAGTTTCTTCCACCAATCTCTCAACAGTAGTTTGGTTATCTTCTGTTGGGTTATCCTCAAACACTAAAAAAGACAAATAAATATAAGTCTTTTTATAAGAAGTGTTGTTTTTTGGCAAGATATGGCAATTTTCCATGTAGAAGTTTCTTTTATATCTTCAAAAAATTGAAATGAATAAAGAAATGAATAAAATGAATAAAAATAACTTTTTTATTGGTTTTTAAAAATTTTTCATATTTTTTATATTTTTATTTTTATTTTTAAGGAATAAAATAAAAATTAATATGATTCTTTATAAAATTAAATTATAATAAAAATTATTTTTAATTTATAAAATATCTTTCTTAATCACTAGAGTCACTCAAAGAAAGTTCTTGCAAGTCTAAGGATGTGAAAAAACCATGTGTAAGACAGTACAATTGCTTTCCAAATGCCTCAATAGCTTTTAAAATCAATAATATATAAAATTATTATATAATTTTATGATTATAAATCTAATTTATTATTGGATAAACCCAATTAGAATCTTTTTAAAGGTCTTTTAAGTAAATATCATGGCCAGGCCCCCAAATGTAAGGTTTGACTATGAAACAATAAGTAAAAATTACTAATATTTTACTTATTGTACTATGAATGTCCTTATAAATGAAATAAATATGATAAAAAATAATTATAATAATAAATATTTATTATAATTATGGCGTAGAAATAATTATATTATTAATAAAATACAATAATATAATTTATATTGTAAAATATAATATAATAAAATAAATATATTAATATAAAATGATTAATATATTTAAAAGCACTTTATTATTGTTACAAACAAATAATAAAGCCGTAAAAAATTTTTTTTTATTAATAAAAAACAATTAATAACAATAATACTACCAATATTAAAGTTATGAATTAATATAAATACTATCTATATTAATTAAGGAATTATTAAAATAATAATAAAGAGAAAATTATTATAATAAGAGAAAATAACCTACTTTTAACACTTAATATAATAATTTTGTAATATTTTAAGCCAAAAAATGTAAATACAACCTTTTCAAATTGTATTTACAATAAAAATAAAGAAAAATTACTAATATTCTTAATTTTTCTGTGGAAATGAGTTTTTAGAGAGATTTTTAGCAAAAACAATTAAATAAATGATTTAATCACATCAAAATGGATTATTATAGCAAGGTGGTCTTTGGTCTTTGATAATATAACAATTTTATATATAAATAATAAAGAAATTACCTTTAATTTAATAGATTTAATGTTTTTGATGCATCTGAGGGTAAAATAGAGTAAAAAGAGCTCTACTTATAGTAAATACCTCCCTCCTAGAGTCAAGCAGGCTTTTAGTAGACGTGTACTGATCATATCCACTGGAAGTGATCAATATTTTAAGGTTTGGAGATGATTACATCATGATCAAACCTTATTGCATCATTATTACACCATTATTTAGAGTTATCACTATAACTCTAAAGTTGATGACATCAGAGGCTTGGCAGAACCCCAGATTTCGTGGATTTTATTAGTTTCAGTCATAAACTAATAGTATTCACCAATTGTATCACTCATATGACTGTTAAACTTAATTTAAGGTTACAGTAGGTGATCATAACTGCTCAATTTAAGCTCAAACTTTGATCTTTAATACCTTTTAAGTTTTACACGCTACAGCAATTCAGAGAGTGAATTCTGATAGTCTGACATAACCTTATTATGCTTCCAAGAGCTTTTCATTATATCATCAAAACTCTAATTTTGATGATTTTTCATGTAACTCATCTTTTCTGTCGAAATTCAATATTTCAAACTTCAAACCATGATTTCAGGGGGTTATACCCTGAATTTAATAATAAAAATTACATAGTTCTTCACAAATGAACTAGTAGAATCCAACTGTGTACTGTTTTCTAAGTTTGGACCACTTTCACAACAAAGTGGTCAACAGCTCTGTTGATTTTTATCAATATTTCATCATAGGTTTTAACCTTGATTATAATTTGTAAAATAAAGCTTATATCTGTGTTCTTACAGTAAACACGTGGTAACTCTATTTTTGGTTCATCACTCTATCTTGTATAGTTTAAGAGATATTAGCTATGATCCTTGAATATATGCATTGACCAAAAAAGTGCATATATTCAGGTTAATTCCTTAAGTATTAACTTTGGAAATTAGCTCATTAATTTTTTTATGTGTGAATCTTCATGGGAAGCTCAATGGTACAGTTTATTTTGCATGTTGCTTCATTGGTTCTTGAAATAAATAAGGATTTATGGTTTTTATAAGGTATTATTCCTTATAACTCATTAAATATTGACTTTACAGATATGCCACAAAAATGGTATATGTGTATTTTACCATGGGAAATCCAATGGTATAATTTAATTTACATGTTGATTCATTGGTTTTCAAGTTAAACTAATTTTTGTACCAATTTATGGTATTTTTGTATTTTTGAAGTAATTATTTTTAATGTATAATTATTCTAAGTAATTTTAGTATAATTATCTTAAAGGTATAATTATTATGAGTCTTTCTTGTGACCATATTGGGTATGTGGTCATATCTCAAAGGCTCACAGATTGATCCTCAAGATCTGAATCAGAAGCATTGGGGGTAAACAGGGAGAGAGTCCCTTTATTTATACATTTTGGGCCCTCTATAGAGCCTTGCAAAAACAAGGGACTTAGAAAAAAATCCACCTTGAGAAATATTTGCTGGTGGGTAAATGGAAAATGGTGTCATTTGATACAGATATTGCACCATATGTTTGGTTGATTGCACCATTTTTTTGAAACTGTATTCTTATCTCTACTAATCTTGTTTTTCTTCTTCACAGCCTTGAGCTGTATTTAGTTGAGTATTTTTCTATGTAAAACTTAATTTGTAAACAGCACCTGTAATTTTTGGTTATGGGAATTTCAACAGGGATTGAGTCATGTGAAACTCTTTTGACTTATATGTAAGTGTTTTTTTATTTAAAGAACTGTAACACCTGATTTTTTAACAGTAATGGTATCACTTATTTAATTTTACACATGTTTATTCATATTAATCATTTAAACAAGCTGCATTCTTTTTAAGCATCTTATTTTACCTAGTAGAGAGTGTATAGTATCATTTCTCTTCTTTAATCAATGATATTTAGAGAATTATTCATGTTAAGGAGTTGAGTAAATATGTGACTATAGGTAAAATTTGATGTAGATTCCAGCAGAATATTTCTTTTTTGTTATTCTGATATAATTATTTTCTGTTGTTTTGCAGCTTTTTATTCTTTTTTAATTTCTCTTTTGCCCTTTTTTCTCATTTTTTATTTTCCTGATAGCTGTTTATCTCTTGCTTCCAATAAATCGTCTTTTGATTGGACTTTGTGCCATTCAATTGATAAGTATGTTTTTGCTTCAATGCCTATTGGAAGTACTGCCCTTTGACCAAATTAAAGCTCAAATGAGGAGTAACCCTTTGTTCCTTTGGTTTATATTCTGTCAGCCAATGTAACCAAAGGTAAGTATTCTTTCCATTTTGAACCATTTTCACCACACATCTTAACCAATGCATCCTTCAATTTTTTATGTCCCCTTTCTACCATTCCCTGTGACTCAGGGTAGTAGGGTGTTGTTACTCTTATCTTTGAACCCGCTTTTTTTACTGCACCTTTTAGTTCTTTTCCAAACTCAGGCCCTCCATCTACTGTGACCTCCTTTGGGGCTCCATACCTGAAAATCTATTCAGAAGTGAATCATGCTGATCCTGACTTTTCTGTAAGCTTTACTAAACCAATTGTCTCTGGTTATCCTGAGAAATCATCCCTGGCCACTACTAAATACTTCCATCTTCATGATTTTACATTTACAGCATCTATACTGACCCTTTCAAATAATTTTGAGGTGAATGAGATTTTTACTTCCTCTTTCTGGTTATAATGACTTCTTGTTTGACAAGCTTTACAGGATTTGACCCATTTTTTGACTATTCTCTTCATTCCTTCCCACAAAAGGTTTTGTTGAACTCTTCTGTATGTTTCATTTTCTCCTCTGTGTCCCATTTCTTCATGTAATGATTTTAATATTCTTCTTTGAGAATTCTGACTTGACAAAACTATTTGTGGATTTGGTGTATTTCTTATTTTGAGTTGGCCTTCCTCCAAAAAGAAATTTGATGACTTCCCTTTGATTTTTTTGAAGTCATCCTCCTTATTACCAGAGGGCCTTTTCAATGTATTTACGTATTCCACCATTCTTGCTTTGATGGTAGCTTTATTCCTGCCAGTTTTATTATATTATTATGCCTTACTCCAAACCCTGGGTGTGGTTTTATCCATTCTTCTTCTTCATCAAAATCAGATTTTTCTTTTTCTTCATCTTCTGGCTGTGGTCTTCTTGATAGCCCATCTGGAATTGTGAAGGTCTTCCCTGGCTTATGAACTAAGTCAAAAGAAAAAAATTGAAAAAAATGTAATCCATCTGGTCATTGGGGCATTTGGCAAGCAGGGTGAGTTTATCATTTCAATTAAGGCTTTTTCCTCTACTTATAGCTCAAAGTGTTGTGCCCAAAGTACCATTTGGAGTTTCTTGAGCATTTTGGCCACTCCACATAGCTCCAACTTTGGCTGTGAGTATTGTGATTCCAGTCTTTAAAATATTATTGTTTGATAAAGAACTGGTCTGTCCTTTCCTTCTTTATCTTCTTGAGTAAGTACTTCTCCTGCAGCTATATAGCTTGAGTCTACTGCTAGTTTAATCTTCCCTGCTCCCTTTTCATAATCCAAATTTTTCAATGTTATTTCCTCCCCTAAAATTTTTTCTTAACTTTTCAAATGCTTCATCACATTTATCATTCCATTCCTATTCCACATCATCTCTGGTTAATTCTCTTAGTGGTGATGCAATCTGAGAGAAATTTTGAATGAATGTTCTAAACTATGCACAAAGTCCCAAAAAGCCTCTTAATTCCTTTTTATTGAGGGCCTTTGTTCAACTTTGTATTTTATTAATCTTCTGCTTTGAAATTTCTCTTCCATTCAAAGAAACTACACACCCTACTATGTCCAATGCTGGCACACAACCTGCAAATTTAATACCTGATATGGTAAGTCCTGCCTTGTCAATTTGGAATAATATTCTCTCTAATGTAACTTCATATTCCCAAATGAATCTTCTTATCAAATTATTTTCTTGTAAATTTTCATTATTATAGGTTGATCTTGGACCTTTTATCCCTCCATCATCAATAAAAGTTCCTACATTCTCTGTTATTTCTTCTTGAAGTATCCAAGTCATTTGGGCGTGATAAACTGCTACATAATTGGTTTTTCCTTGTGGTAATCTTGTGAGCTGTAGCCTTCCAGGTGGTGTTTCAAATTTGGCTAAGGGTCTTGTAGAAATGTCTAATTCTCTTTCATCATACCCTTCCATTATATCACAAAGTCCATAACAAGATCTTCCTGAAAAAGCATCTAAAAATTCTTTAATATGTGGTGGTAATCCTGCACCTTTAATTGTTACCTTATTAAGATCCTGTAATTCATGGATAATTCTAAGTTTTCCATTTGAATTTGCAAAACAAAATACTGGACTTGTATAGCTAGAGGTAGACTTCTCATATAAGCCTTTTCTAATCCTTTCCCTTACTAATTCAATAAACTGGGGTATTATAGGCTTTGTTATTGGTATTGGCTTCTTTTGCCAAGGTGTATGTGGTACTAATGGTATTTTGTAGGGTTTTCCATATGAATGTTTTAGTAAACCCCTTTCCTCTGCATTGAATGCAATTTCTTTTTCTCTTAAAACTATGACACTCATCAGAATACTTCTTTCGTCTTCTGAAAGCAATTCAGGTGGTCCAAAAGCTATAAATTCAAATCTTTCTTGTGTTATTTTTGATGTGACCATAAATTTAGGTGGTGTTGGTGATAGTGGTGTACTATAAGGGTCTCTTGATAATGGGGTCCTTTCCAAGGGGGATTTATATCTTGTGGAATAGGCTCATTAGCTGTTTTAACCTTCTTTAATACTGATTTATATTTTGCTTCACTATTTTGGTAATCCATTTTGTAACATCACTTAAATGATTCTTTTTTTCTCTTTGATATTTGTATTATATATATATATATATATATATTTAAAAAAACTGGTTATGTTAAAATTAATATAATATCAATTCTTTTATTTTCTTTATTTCTTCTCTTTATTTTAATAATCTATTAAATCAAATAAATATTCACTTCTTTTATCTTTTTCTGTCCATATAATTGAGGTTGCAGCTTTAGGTCATACAGGACCCTACAATTCAGGTGTGCAGACCCTGACTATTAGGTATACAAATTCCTGCCTTTTTATGTAATAGAAGTTCAATAAAACCCCTTGTCTATTTCTTCACAAGGGAGCAGTTTCCTGTCATGCTGAGGACCTCTTGGTCTTCAATTTTACTTGATCCAAGGGCAGTTTTTTCCTTTTTTCTCTTTTTTTAAGCTTAAAGATTCCTTCTACTAATATCAACTTGAGCTACCTTGAGGCTTAATAGTTCATGAAATTTTTTGGTTGATAGAAATTCATTTATTCTTTTCAGTGATTACCAATCTCTTTGCATATTTCAATTCTACATTTTTGTCCTTCTTTCTTCAATCTTTTATGCTTTAGCCAATTTATCACATATATTTGAGAATTTTGTTTGAACCATTTCAAAACTGACCTCTGTCACAGATAGTGGAACTGTGACCTATAATACCAGAAAAAGATCAAGGAAATTTGTGAGCCTTTGAGATATGTCCACATACCCAATAAGGTCACAAGAAAGACTCAGAATAATTATACCTTTAAGATAATTATACTAAAATTACTTAGAATAATTATACATTAAAATTAATTACTTCAAAAATACAAAACTACCATAAATTGGTACAAAAATTGGTTTAACTTGAAAACCAATGAATCAACATGTGAAATAAATTATACCATTGGATTCCCCATGTTAAAATACACATATACCATTTTTATGGAATATCTGTAAAGTCAATATTTAATGAGTTATAAGGAATAATACCTTATAAAAACCATAAATCCTTATTTATTTCAAGGCCCAATGAAACAAAATGTGAAATAAATCGTACCATTGGATTTCCCATGAAGATTCACACATAAAACAATTAATGAGCTAATTTCCAAAGTTAATACTTAAGGAATTAACCTGAATATATGCACTTTTTTGGTCAACGCATATATTCAAGGATCATAGCTAATATCTCTTAAACTATACAAGATAGAGTGATGAACCAAAAATAAAGTTACCACGTAATTATTGTAAGAACACAGATAGAAACTTTATTTTACAAATTATAATCAAGGTTAAAACCTATGATGAAATATTGATAAAAATCAACAGAGCTGTTGACCACTTTGTTGTGAAAGTGGTCCAAACTTAAACAAAAGTACACAGTTGGATTCTACTAGCTTATTCGTGAAGAATGATGTAAGTTCTATTATTAAATTCAGGTTATAACCCCCTGAAATCATGGTTTGAAGTTTGAAATATTGGATTCGACAGAAAAGATGAGTTACATGAAAAATCATCAAAATTAGAGTTTTGATGATGTAATAAAAAGCTCTTGGCAGAATAATAAGGTTGTGTCAGGCTATCAGAATTCACTCTCTGAATTGCTGTAGCGTGTAAAACTTAAAAGGTATTAAAGATCAAAGTTTGAGCTTAAATTGAGCAGTTATGATCACCTACTGTAACCTTCAATTAAGTTTAACAGTCATATGAGTGATAAAATTGGTGAATACTATTATTTTATGATTAAAACTAATAAAATCCACGAAATTTGGGGTTCTGCCAAGCCTCTGATGTCATCAACTTTAGAGTTATAGTGATAACTCTAAATAATGGTGTAATAATGATGCAATATGGTTTGATCATGATGTAATCATCTCCAAACCTTAAACTATTGATAAATTCCAGTGGATATGATCATTACACGTCTACTAGAAGCCTGCTGGACTCTAGGAGGGAGGTATTTACTATAAATAGAGCTCTTTTTACTCTATTTTCCCCTCAGACGCATCAAAAACATTAAATCTATTAAATCAAAGGTAATTTCTTTATTCCTTATATATAAAACTATTATATTATTAAAGACCAAAGACCACCTTGTTATAATCATCTATTTTGACGTGATTAAATCATTTATTTAATTGTTTTTGCTAAAAATCTCTCTAAAAACTCATTTCCACGTAAAGATCAAGAATATTAGTAATTTTTCTTTATTTTTATTGTAAATACAATTTGAAAAGGTTGTATTTACATTTTTTGGCTTAAAATATTACAAAATTATTATATTAAGTGTTAAAAGTAGGTTATTTTCTCTTATTATAATAATTTTCTCTTTATTATTATTTTAATAATTCCTTAATAATTGGTAATATTATTGTTATTAATTGTTTTTTATTAATAAAAAACAATTTTTTACGCCTTTATTATTTGTTTGTAACAAGAATAAAGTGCTTTTAAATATATTAATCATTTTATATTAATATATTTATTTTATTATATTATATTTTATAATATAAATTATATTATTGTATTTTATTAATAATATAATTATTTTTACTCCATAATTATAATAATTCTTTATTATTATAATTATTTTTTATCTTATTTATTTCATTTATAAGGACATTCATAGTACAATAAGTAAAATATTAGTAATTTTTACTTATTGTTTCATAGTCAAACCTTACATTTGGGGGCCTGGCCATGATATTTACTTAAAAGGCCTTTAAAAAGATTCTAATTGGGTTTATCCAATAATAAATTATATTTATAATCATAAAATTATATAATAATTTTATATTTTATTAATTTTAAAAGCTATTGAGGCATTTGGAAAGCAATTGTACTGTCTTACACGTGGTTTTTCCACATCCTTAGACTTGCAAGAACTTTCTTTGAGTGAATCTAGTGATTAAAAAAGATATTCTATAAATTCAGAATAATTTTTATTATAATTTAATTTTATAAATAATCATATTAATTTCTATTTTATTCCTTAAAAATAAAAATAAAGATATAGAGAAATTTTGAAAACCAATAGAAAAGTTATTTTTATTCATTTTTATTCATTTCTTTATTCATTTCAATTTTTTAAAGATATAAAAGCAATTTCTACGTGTAAAATTGCCATATCTTGCCAAAAGATAACACTTCTTATAAAAAGACTTATATTTATTTGTCTTTTTTAGTGTTTGAGGATAACCCAACAGAAGATAACCAAGCTACTGTTGAGAGATTGGTGGAAGAAACTTGTCAAAGTTCTCCAACACCAGTTATCACTAAAAGAAAGAAAGGTAAGAAATTAGACTTTCCAGGACCCACGATTCAAGACTCTGAAGGTGAGCATCCCTTTTATAATTTCCATAAAAAGAATTTTTATCCTAAAATACTTTTATTTTTTTTATTTCTTAAATTATGTGTGAGCCTTTGAGATATGACCACATATCCAATAAGGTCACAAAAAGGATTAATAATAATTATACCTTTAATATAATTATATTAAAATTAATTAGAATAATTATACACTAAAAATAATTACTCAAATATACAAAAAATACCATAAATTGGTACTAAAATTGGTTTAACTTAAAAACCAATGAATGAACATGTGAAATAAATTATACCATTGGATTCCCCATGGAGAAATACACATATACCACTTTTATGGCATATCTGTAAAGTCAATATTTAAGGAATTATAAGGTATAATACCTTATAAAAACCATAAAACCTTATTTATCTCAGAAACTAATGAAGCAACATGTGAAATAAACTGTACCAGTGGATTCCCCACAAAAATCCACATATAAAACAATTAATAAGCTAATTCCCAAAATCAATACTTAAGGAATTATCCTGAATATATGCACTTTTTTGGTCAACGCATATATTCAGTGATCATAGCTAATATCTTTTAAAATATACATGATAGAATGATGAACCAAAAATAAAGTTACCACGTAATTACTGTAAGAACACAGATATGAACTTTATTTTACAAGTTATAAACAAGGTTAAAACCTATGATGAAATATTGATAAAAATCAACAGAGCTGTTGACCACTTTGTTGTGAAAGTGCTCCAAACTTAAAAAAAAGTACACAGTTGGATTCTACTAGTTCATTCGTGAAGAATGATGTAATTTTTATTATTAAATTCAGGGTATAACCCCCTGAAATCAAGGTTTGAAGTTTAAAATATTGAATTTCGACAGAAAAGATGAGTTACAAGAAAAATCATCAAAATTAGAGTTTTGATGATGTAATGAAAAGCTCTTGGCAGCATAATAAGGTTATGTCAGGCTATCAGAATTCACTCTCTGAATTGCTGTAGCGTGAAAACCTTAAAAGTTATTGAGGATCAAAGTTTGAGCTTAAATTGAGCTGTTATGATCACATACTGTAACCTTAAATTAAGTTTAACAGTCTTAATAGTGATAAAATTGGTGAATACTATTAGTTTATGATTAAAACTAATAAAATCCACGAAATTTGGGGTTCTGCCAAGCCTTTGATGTCATCACACTTAGAGTTATAGTGATAACTCTAAATAATGGTGCAATAATGATGTAATATGGTTTGATCATGATGTAATCACCCTCAAACCTTAAAATATTGATCAATTCCAGTGGATATGATCAGTACACGTCTACTAGAAGCCTGTTGGACTCTAGGAGGGAGGTATTTACTATAAATAGAGCTCTTTTTACTCTGTTTTCCCCTCAGACGCATCAAAAACATTAAATCAATTAAATAAAAGGTAATTTCTTTATTCTTTAAATATAAAACTCTTATATTCTTAAAGACCAAAGATCATCTTGTTATTAATCACTATTTTTACGTGATTAAATCAATTCTTTAATTGTTTTTGCTATAAATCTCTCTAAAAAGCTCATTTCCACGTAAAATCAAGAAATTTAGTAAATTCTCTTTATTTTTATTGTAAATACAATTTGAAAAGGTTGTATTATATTCTTTTGGCGTAAAATAACTCAAAATTATTATCTTAAGTGTTAAAAGTAGGTTATTTCATCTTATTATAATAATTTCTCTCTTATTATTACTCATAATAATTCTTATTTAATATAAATAGTATTTATATTAATTTATAACTTTAATATTAGTAATATTATTGTTATTAATTGTTTTTTATTTATAAAAAACAATTTTTTACGCCTTTATTATTTGTTGGTAACAATAATAAAGAGCTTTATAATATATTAATTATTTTATATTAATATATTATTTATAATATTATATTTTTATATAATATTAATTATATTATTATATTTATTTAATAATATAATAATTTTACGCCATAATAATGATATTTCTTTATTATTATTATTATTTTAATCTTATTTATTCATTTTATAAGGACATTCAGAGTACAATAAGTAATAAATTAGTAATTTTTACTTATTGTTTCATAGTCAAACCTTACATTATGACTACCAGAAGAGGTTCCCAATACTCCATCCAATCAGATGGAGCTGGACTCAGAGGTAGAGCTGATCCCTCAAAAGGGAAAAGAAAGGGAAATATCCCCAGTGGAACAGAATCCACACAAGGAAGTGCCTTATCCCAAAGGCAAGTCCCAGAAATGCCCATGATATCTGAACCTGAATTGGAGCTAAGTATGAGTAACTCAAATAGGTACAAATCACATTCAGAGGGCTCAAATAGACATCTACATGAGCCAGTACAAGCAGTATTACACAGTGTACAAGGACAAAGATTGGGAAATGCTGCCTCAAATACACCAAGGAGTGATGAACTCCTGACACATCCTGATAAAGTTCCTCAAAGAGGAGGAGATAGTGAAATACTCCAATGGATGGAATCCACTGTCATCCAAACCTCAAATCAAAAAAATCAAGGATTACCACACCAAAAAGAGGGAGGCAACCAAGGAAGAAGCCCCAGTAGCTTCTACCAGCAAGCCCCAAGCCAACCCACTTCCCCAAGAAGGGAAGAAGAACAAGAAAAAGAATTGGAGGAAACCATATTCCCCAAGCTACAGGATCCCAAAAATCAAAAAGGATGCCATGGGCAATGTTTTCAACATGGCCAGAACTTTGATTGAATTCAAAGACAAAGAGGAACAAAGAATGAGACAACCCCATTTCCCAAAGAAATAACCTTGTCTCCTGATGTTGTAAATACTTTAACAGAGCTTAAAAATAGTATTTTACCTCTTAAAGACATTAAAAATAGTCTATTATCTTTCCAAGAAATAAATAATAGCTTATCATCTTTAACCAAACTTGTTGTACAAAGTAAGAAAGAAATTGATAACATAAAATTTATGATTGAAAATAATAAACCAAAAGTATTAATTGACAACACTCAGAAATCAATACAAGGACAACAAGAATTGTACAAATACATAAGTGATATCAAAGAGAAAACTTTGACAATCTTACAGAAAAATTAAACAAATTAAGTATTTCTGTAGAAAAATTTGAAGAAAAGACTTCATGACACCAAAAATTCCTTTTGGACCATGTGGAAAAAAGTGATGAAGGAAGAATGCATCTAAAAGATGATATTCAAAGTGAAATAAGGCTTATTACTGAAAAAATGGATAAAATGAATGAGGCGAATTTAAATATGCCAAAGTTATCAACTCCATTTTCTCATATAAGAAGCCCTGTTAAAACAAAAGAGGAATTGACAAATCCTTTCATAACAGACTTGAGTCACCAAGATAATAACCAAGTCTTAATGAAGGAAGCACCTCAGCTGAAAGAATGGCCAACATTCACAGGAGAAGGTGAATATGACCACATGTCATTTATTAAAATAATTGACATGTTACAAAAAGACTATGCCATACCAGATGAATTAATCACTGCAAGATTACATTCATTATTTGAGAAATCTGCAAAAAGATGGTATTATGGCATAAGACAAACAAATGGTAAAAATACCTGGTCTTGTTGGAAACAAGAAATAATCACCAAGTGGGCAAATGATGCCTGGAGGTACAAAATAGAAAATTCATTTGAAAATTCTTTCTTTGACCCAGACAAAGATAAACCTTTAACCTGGTTCTTAAAACAAGTTGGAATACTTAATGCACTGTACCCGGAAATGTCACAAAAAATGGTTCATATGAAAATACTCAAGAAATGTGGAGGAGAGCTAGAACATGCCCTAAGAAGCAGGTGTATAGAACCATGCTCCACAGAAGAGTACATTAATGCACTGGAAGACATAGTGACAAGAACAAAAATTGGCAGCACTTGGAAGAAATTGGACATTAAAAGCCCAAATAAACCATTTATCAAAAAAGATAAATCAAAAGAATCCTTCAAGCCCAAGACATCCAACAATAATGAGCAAAGAAAATGCTATAAATGTGGAGGTATTGGACACTCAGCCAATAATTGCCTCAAAAAGGCAAAAATCAATGAAACCGTAGAAACAGAAAACCACAATGACAAAGAGGAAGAATCTGACTCTGAAAAAGAGACAGAAGAATCAGAAACTTCTGAAAGTGATGAAATCAATATAATTAATGCAGAAATTAATAATATTGATATAATTTATGAAGTACTAGATGTCAACTCAAACTTACCACAAGTTGGAACATCTGACACAAACCTGACAAATGTTCAATATGCCAAACTGTACAAAACCAAACCCGCAATAGGAATGGGGTATACAGCTGGAAAATCAAGTATAAGTATTGTCATGGTTGATAACCAAGAAGCAAAGGTGAACTTGGATACAGGAGCATATTGCACCTGTGTTGGTAAAAGTTATTTAAGTACAATTACTGGCAAGAAAAACTTATACCAATCCAAGGTGTCAAATTTAGTAGTGCAAGTGAAAGCATGATGCCCCTTGGAATAATTGACTTAACACTTATTTTCCCTCACCCTTCACAATGTGTCAGAATTAAAGTAGAATTTGTGGTAATGGACAACTGTACCAGTAATCACTTTATCCTGGGAAATGACTACTTATCAATCTATGGTATAGATATCTCTAACCTGAAGGATAGATATTTTACTATAGGAGACAATAAAAGACAAAAGTTTGGCTTCTTAAATAACAAAAAACAAATTACAGTTATTAAGAAGGAAGAAAATATTCCAGAAAAGGAACTTTTTATATCTGAACAGCTTAAAGAGGCAGAATTCAGTCAAGAATTAACAGAAAAAATGAAAGGAAAATTGATTAACCGCTTATTTAAGTATAAAGATGCCTTTGAAACTGACAAAGTGCCACTAGGTGCTATAATTGGGCATGAAGTAGACATAATTCTTAATGGGGAAAAGCCTTACCCACCCTTACTGAGAAGACCAGCTTACCCAGCTAGTCCAAGGGCTAGAGAAGCCTTAGAGATACACATTGAAGAATTAATGGACCTTGGAGTATTAAGAAAAGTTGGATATAATGAACAGGTAGAAGTTACTACTCCTGTCATTATAACTTGGCATAATGGAAAATCAAGGATGGTAGGAGACTTCAGAGCCCTGAACACCTATACCATTCCAGATAGATATCCAATACCTAGAATCCATGAGACATTGACACAATTGTCACAAGCTAAGTTCATTACAGCTATGGATGCCTTAAAGGGTTTTCATCAAAATGTCTTAACAGACAATGCCAAAAAACTACTAAGGATAATAGTCCACTGTGGAATTTTTGAATACTTAAGAATGCCATTTGGGATAAAAAATGCACCTTCCCATTACCAAAGAATGATGAATACCATATTTCCTGAAGAATTATCAGAAGGATAGTTAATTATTTATATTGATGATATCATAGTTTTCTCAGAAACTTGGGAATCACCTTACAAGACAAGAAAGAGTACTACAGAAAATAGTCCAAGTGAATATGAAAATTTCCTTGAAAAAGTGTCATTTTGCATATAATGAATTAAAAGCACTAGGACATGTTGTATCTGGACTTAATCTAGGCATAGACAAAAATAAAGGAGCAGCAGTACTACTTAAGCCAATGCCTCAAACCAAAAAATAAATGCAATCATTTTTAGGATTTGCTGGTTACTATAGACAGGATATAAAGGACTTTGCAAAAATTGCCAAATCCTTACATAAATTATGTGACCAACAAACAGTTTATGAAATGACTGAAGAAAGGGTCAAGGCATATGAAGAATTGAAAAATTCCTTAACAAACGCCCCATTTCTTCTAATGCCAGATTGGAAACTACCCTTTAAACTTTACATTGATGCTTGTGGAGAAGGACTTGGTGCTGCACTTCACCAAACACAAGTTATCAATGACAAACCAGTGGAAGGACCGATTTGTTTCATTTCAAGGCAGATAAAGCCAACAGAGGCAAGGTATGGAGCCAGCCAAATGGAATGCTTATGCTTAGTGTGGGCTTTAGAAAAACTGCATTATTATTTGGATGGCACAGTATTTGATGTAATCACAGACTGTAATGCTGTGAAATCACTATTAAATATGAAGACTCCAAATAGACATATGCTGAGATGGCAAATTTCTATCCAAGGATATAGAGGAAATGTGACTATTGTGCATAAATTTGTAAATATTCATAAAAATGCAGATGGGCTTTAGCAAATACCCCTGACAATCCAGCATGGGTACCACAAGAAGAACACCATATAGAAGGAATATGTGTTACAGACATTGGCACAGAATTCTTTAACCAAGTTAAAGAAAGCTATAAGACAGACAAAAATTGCCATATCTTAAGCCAACTTATAATGAAAGACTTCAAAGACCCATCACTTTCATCAAAACTGGATAAAACATGGAAAAAGGCATATGAAGAAGGAAGATTTCACCTCCTTGATGGAATCCTTTACCATAGAACAAAACACACATGTGTTATGGCCTTAACAGATAGAACACTAATAAACACTATTTTACATGAGTGTAATGATAGTGTTGCATCTGGACATCTCTCAGAAGATAGGACACTAGAGAGAGTGAAAAACTGCTCTTGGTGGCCAAATTGGAAGAAAGAAGTTGCAGAGTACTGCCAAACCTGTGACAGATGCCAAAAAGCCAGCAGAGCCACAGGAAAGAAATTTGGAATGATGATCCAAATCCAAGAACCAAAATCCCCATGGGAAATTGTAAGGTGTGGATATGAAACTTTGATTAAAAATCAAGTACTTTTCCTGTCCTCAAAATTTGTATAAGGTAAAAATCAATTAAAAATAGTATGAAATATTATTTTTAAGAGAAAACACGCCAATTTTATTGTTTATAACTTTATTAATATAAAACAATAATATTATAAAAATTTATTGTTTTACCAACAATAAAAATTTATCCAAAAAATACTCTACAAGAGATATTTTAAGGCTACAAAAGAAATTTCTTCAAGAGCAATTTCAATTGGAATTAATTGAGCAAAGAACTGCAAGCAATTAATTAAAAGAACAAAGTCTTTAAATGGAATATTAAAGAGAAAACACGCCCAAAAGTGACCAGAGTGAATTTGGAAACAAAGTGACAAAGTTAACAGTGATGAAAGATGCTTTAATTCACTTTTGGGGTGGTTCAGGGGTAAAAATGATTATAAGAGTTACAAACAATGATTATAATGATTTTTTCACGTGGTTAAAAGGATTAAAATGATTTAAAAGTGGTGGTTGGAATCTTTGATTGATTGGTTTAACAGTTTTAAACTAATTAATAAAAGGAAAAGATTCTAACATGAAGAGAAAAGTGGGGCAAAGAAGACATTCTTTTATAGCCACCAATTCTCTTACTCCAAAAGTAAAATTTACTCTTGTCAGTCGTGAAAAACAGTCTGACAACAGAAAAGCCAATTATGGCATCATTGAACCCTGGTTTAGACCAAAAAGGGCTGGTTTAAGCCATTTTTAGCCATTTTTAGCCATTTTAGACCCTTAAATCAGCCATTACTATAGCAATACCAGGCCTAGAGCCTTCAAAACACGTCAGAATGTGTGTCAGAGGCGTAGAAACCAGTTAAAACTGTTTTTATTATGATTGTTTTATCTTAAGGGTAGTTTTACCTTCTTGGCAACAGCTAAAACTACCCCAGTTGGTATCAAAACCTCATCATCAATTGAGTCCACAGACCCTGTAACTCAATTCCAGGCCAAAAGTGATGAACTTTTGCGTGAATTTTGACATCCCACGCCTGTCAGCAAGGATTTTGGGGGTCTAGCTCCCCCTTAGAGCTGGAGTTCCTTTTCCCCCCCAAATTTAATCTTTCCAATTTATTTTTCCTTTAATTCCTCATCATGTATTATACTTATAATTTACACATGTAATTCAATTCAATTGTACAGTACAATACAGTAATAATTGACACCTCATATGTAAATCAAAGTTCACTTATGTAATACACGCGCACATTTTGACATTTCAATTGAATTCAATTGAAAATACTTTAATTCCTCATAACTTCTAAACTAAACACAACACCTCAATTTTAACACAAAAATTGATGGTTAACACCACATGTGGTGTGAATTAAATTAAGGTTTTGAGGATTTTCAACTTTTGTATTGAAAATACTAAAAACTTAATTTAAGCTTATTTAGAGTTGAGTTACAACAATTTCACCCAGAGGTGACCCCACCTGATTTTTTATGAGGAATCCAATGGTGAAATAAAATTTATATGTTTATTTATTGAATAAAAAGTTATAATAAATTTTATTTAACTTTTTTCCAAATTTATTTATTTTTTCACAATTTTTGTTAAAATTTCATTTTTACTTAATTTTTCAAGTATAAATGTAATTTTATATTTACAAAATTTAAAGTAATTTTATTTTTAAATTATAATTAATTTTTTATTTTTAATATAATTTTATATTTATATTTTTTATTTTTATTTTAATAATATAAATAAATTTATTTATATTAATATATTATTTTTTATATTTGTGGTCTTTTGGGTATATGAAATTACCTCTAAGGCTCACAGAAATAGCTCACATGGATTGGGTAACAGCTTTACCTCCAGGAGGAGACAGGAGTTATAATGCATTCCTAGTGTTAGTTGACAGATACAGTAAAACTCCCATGTTCTTACCATCTCATGAAGATGACACAGCTATAGACACAGCCATAATGGTATGGAATAAGGTTATTAGCCATACAGGCTTATTCCAGAATATTATAAGTGACAGAGACCCAAAGTTCACTTCAGCATTATGGACAAATCTCCATAACCTGTTTGGGACAAAGTCATAATTCTCAACTGCTTATCATCCTCAAACTGATGGTTTAGCAGAAAGAATGATACAGACCTTAGAAGACATGATCAGAAGATTCTGTGCTTATGGGCTAGAATTCAAAGATTCTGATGGTTTTACCCATGATTGGTGTACACTAATACCAGAACTGGAACTGTCATATAATCCATTCTTCTACTGGAAAAACACCAGCAATGCTAGAAAAAGGTTGGAATCCAAGACTTCCTTATGACACCCTCAAAAAAGACTTAGTGGATATACACCCAACAGCAAGCAGCTTTAAAATAATGCTTGACAAGACAAGACACCATGCAAACAGATGTATGCAAGATTCTTTCAAATATGCAAAAGAAAGATGTGATAAAAGTCATAAGCCACCTGATTTCAAAATAGGAGACTTGGTTCTAGTATCAACCCTTAATTTCAATAACATAAAAGGCCCAAACAAATTGAAAGGTTCCTTTGCAGGACCATTTATGATAAAAGCACTTCATGGACCCAATGCTGTGCAATTGGAACTCACAGGTGAACTAATGAACAAACACCCAGCTTTCCCTGTAATTCTGATAAAACCTTACAGCTCAAGTGACAAGGAGTTATTTTCACTAAGAAATAAACCCCCACTTGAAATTCCCCCCTTGGAAGAAGGAGAAGAAAAGAAAATAGTAAAAGTCCTTAAAGAAAGAAGGACAAGAAACAAAAAAGAAAGGGAATACCTTGTAAGGTATAGAAATCCAGCTCAAGAAGATGAATGGCTACTTGAGAAAGATATAACAAATGCTGATAAACTACTAAGAAGGTTCAGACATGAAAGAAAACCTGAAAAATAGAAAAGCTAAGCATTATTGAGCTTCAAGACTAACAAACTCTATTGAAGAGGTAGGACAGTGGATGATACCCTAATTACACATATCAGATTGTGGTACAATCTTTTTTGGTGGTAGGAAATGTGAGCCTTTGAGATATGACCACATACCCAATAAGGTCACAAGAAAGACTCAGAATAATTATACTTTTAAGATAATTGTACTAAAATTACTTAGAATAATTATACATTAAAAATAATTACTTCAAAAATACAAAAATACCATAAATTGGTACAAAAATTGGTTTAACTTAAACACCAATGAATCAACATGTGAAATAAATTATACCACTGGATTCCCATGGTAAAATACACATATACCATTTTTATGGCATATCTGTAAAGTCAATATTTAATGAGTTATAAGGTATAATACCTTATAAAAACCATAAATCCTTATTTATTTCAAGAACCAATGAAACAACATGTGAAATAAATTGTACCATTGGATTCCCCATGAAATTTACACATAAAAAAATTAATGAGCCAATTTCCAAAGTTAATACTTAAGGAATTAACCTGAATATATGCACTTTTTTGGTCAATGCATATATTCAAGGATCATAGCTAATATCTCTTAAACCATACAAGATAGATTGATGAACCAAAAATAAAGCTACCACTTAATTACTGTAAGGACACAGATATAAACTGTATTTTACAAATTATAATCAAGGTTAAAACCTATGATGAAATATTGATAAAAATCAACAGAGCTGTTGACCACTTTGTTTTGAAAGTGGTCCAAACTTAAAAAAAGTACGCAGTTGTATTCTACTAGCTCATTCTTGAAGAATGATGTAATATTTATTATTAAATTCAGGGTATAACCCCCTTAAATCATGGTTTGAAGTTTGAAATATTGAATTTCAACAGAAAAGATGAGTTACATGAAAAATCATCAAAATTAGAGTTTTGATGATGTAATAAAAGGCTCTTGACAGAATAATAAGGCTATGTCAGACTATCAGAATTCACTCTCTGAACTGCTGTAGCGTGTAAAACTTCAAAGTTATTAAAGATCAAAGTTTGAGCTTAAATTGAGCAGTTATGATCACCTACTGTAACCTTAAATTAAGTTTAACAGTCATATGAGTGATAAAATTGGTGAATACTATTATTTTATGATTAACACTAATAAAATCCACGAAATGTGCGGTTCTTCCAAGCCTCTGATGTCATCAACTTTAGAGTTATAGTGATAACTCTAAATAATGGTGTAATAATGATGCAATATGGTTTGATCATGATGTAATCATCTCCAAACCTTAAAATATTGATCAATTACAGTGAATATGATCAGTACACGTCTACTAGAAGCCTGCTGGACTCTAGGAGGGAGGTATTTACTATAAATAGAGCTCTTTTTACTCTATTTTCCCCTCAGACGCATAAAAAACATTAAATCAATTAAATCAAAGGTAATTTCTTTATTCTTTATATATAAAACTATTATATTATTAAAGACCAAAGACCACCTTGTCATAATCATCTATTTTCACGTGATTAAATTATTTTTTAATTGTTTTTGCTAAAAATCTCTCTAAAAACTCATTTCCACGTAAAAATCAAGAATATTAGTAATTTTTCTTTATTTTTATTGTAAATACAGTTTGAAAAGGTTGTATTTACATTTTTTGGCGTAAAATATTACAAAATTATTATATTAAGTGTTAAAAGTAGGTTATTTTCTCTTATTATAATAATTTTCTCTTTATTATTATTTTAATAATTCCTTAATTAATATAAATAGTATTTATATTAATTTATAACTTTAATATTGGTAATATTATTGTTATTAATTGTTTTTTATTAATAAAAAACAACTTTTTACGCCTTTATTATTTTTTTGTAACAATAATAAAGTGCTTTTCAATATATTAATCATTTTATATTAATATATTTATTTTATTATATTATATTTTATAATATAAATTATATTATTGTATTTTATTAATAATATAATTATTTTTACGCCATAATTATAATAATTCTTTATTATTATAATTATTTTTTATCTTATTTATTTCATTTATAAGGACATTCATAGTACAATAAGTAAAATATTAGTAATTTTTACTTATTGTTTCATAGTCAAACCTTACAAAATTCAACCTTGATCTTGTAGCCTTTTCTGCTCAGTTGTGATTATTGCGCAATCAAGCAACCTAGGGTCTAGTCATGGTGGTGGTGGGGGACCACCTGTTCCAACATGACCCTGAGTGGAGAGCTTGAGTGCTTGTTGATGGTTTCTGGCATCAATGTGACAGAAGATCAAGGTTTACTGTCATGGGTGGATTTCACAATTGTGAGGGAGACACATTGCGAAATTTGGGGGTTTCAAACCTGTTGGCAGAAAGGGCTTGGGAGTGATGACCCAACAACCCTTATGGCTCCTTATACCGGCCTGTTGTGTAGCTGAAGCCCCTGATTGAGGACAGGGTTGCCCATCTGTGTTAGTGCACTTTGGTATGCAGTGCTTCCTACCCCGGGGTACTGTCACAGACGGTGGAACTGTGACCTATAATACCAGAAAAAGATCAAGGAAATTCAACCTTGATGTTGTAGCCTTTTCTGCTCAGTTGTGATGATTGCGCAATCAAGCAACCTAGGGTCTAGTCATGGTGGTGGTGGGGGACCACCTGTTCCGACATGACCCTGATTGGAGAGCTCGAGCGCTTGTTGATGGTTTCTGGCATCAATGTGACAACCTCTTCTTTATTCACATCATTTCTTTAATACCACTACTCCTTTAATGGCATAAAATTAAGAAATAGATTATAAGCCCTCAGGTGTGCTACCCCTGTGCTTTTGACTCATACAAGGACTTAACATTCCACTACTCCATTGATGGATTCATTAAATTGCCAATTTTATATATTGAAAGAAATTCTCATAACTTTAGACTTGAATATGCCTTCAGGATGCTTTTATGATGAGTTTAAAAGAAAATCCTTCTACATTTATTATCTTCCATGTAGTATTATCAAAATTCATCATATCATGATTGAGCTTCCAAGGTACTATTAAAATATCTTTCTTCTTCTTATTTCTTCTTTCTATCTGTAATATTAAGCTTCAGGTTGGGGATAAGACCCCCCTCTCCATTTAAATTTCTGTAATTGGTTTCTCTAGTTTTTTTGTTTTGTGTAATTTTAATTTTGATTCTTGTTATATTTTGTTTAGGAGTTTTAAATTTTTAGCTTTATTATCATTATTATTATTATGAGTTTTCTTCATGATAAGAAGAGGTTTCAATTCTTGGGGTGGCCTGACACTATATAATTGCAGTCTAAAGGGCTACAGCTCTAATAAACCCATAGTTATTTCCCTCATAAGACCAGGTCTGACCTTGGCTGCTTGGTGTATATGTATTTTTTAAGTACATAAATACCAGTTGTCCAAGTGCCACTTAGAGCAAGAAGGCCATTAAAACCTCTCTTTTCTGAATGAGATTTTATTAATAATAATATTGATAATAGACATCATATTTCTAATCTTTAAGTGATTGATAATTCCTATGGCTTCTTTCTTTTTCTTTTTTGAGTATATATATATTTATATTTATTTTACTTTTTCACATATACTTTTTTATAGTATTGAAATTATGATATTTCCAGCTTAAGGTCATGGTGGAATCATATAATTGAATCTTTATTTATTTTAAAAATGATAAATGAAAAGTTCCAGCGTATAGTTTATATGAAATCTGAATATTTATTGAGTGAAAAATACTAATGAAAAGAAACTCCAGTTTATAGTCTTGGTGGACTTATAATATTTATAATAATATCATTTTATAATTAATAGAAAGAAATTTCAATTGGCTTTTCTAGTTTAGGGCCATAGAGGACCAATAATTGACTTGCAGATTCCAATTTCAATCTATAACCTATTTTATAAGCAATCAAAAAAGAGACCTTATAGTCTTACTGAGGGCCTTATGAGTCTGAATTAGCATGTATAGGAGTATAAAACTGGAAATAATTAATGAAAAAAACGCTTTATGGTCTTGCTGAGGACCTTATTATTCTAAAGAAGCATAGATATTAGTATAAAACTGGAAATAATTGATGAAACAAGCACTTTAAGGTCTTTCTGCGGACCTTATGATTCTAAATCGGCATAGGAATATATATAAAGCTGGAAATAAGTCATGAATCAAGCACTTCAAGGTCCTGCTGAGGACCTTATGAGTCTAAATCAGTATAGGAATAAGTATAAAACTTGAAATAACTAATGAAACAAGTACTTTGTGGTCTTGCTGAGGACCTTATGAGTCTAAAGCAGCTTAGATATTAGTATAAGACTGGAAATAAGCAATTATATCAGCATTTCATATTACTGCTAAAGGCGTTTTTGCTTGTTTAAGTGTAGAGTGGGCTCATTTTATCTTTGGCTGGGCCAAATATTCCTTAATCTTCCAAAATCTTCTTAAAAATTTTGAAAAATTCTGAGATCTTCTTAAGTCTTCTAACTCCACTCTAAATCCAGCCAATCACACTTCAAGAAAGATTAAAAATATTCTGACCAATCACAATCCAGGGATATTCAAGCTCTGACCAATCATACTGAAGAGATATTCAAGCTCTGACCAATCATATCATTCCACAGAGTTTCTTCTTTTTTATTTTGGCCAAGTTGTGGTTTAATAAATTTTTCCTTTTTGAAAGTTAGGTTTGATGGAGAACATAAAAGGAGGCTTTTTTGCCACAGCCCAAATTAATTTTTCTCAACTTCTTGACAATTTTTCATACATATGGGTCTACACCTATATTTTAATTATATGTAAATTAAACAGTATTTGAGGTATATTTGTATGGAATCAATTTGGCCAGTTGTCCTTTTAAGTATATTTTGATATTATGATACTTCTATCATACTAATGATTTATTATTTTACTCTTTTTACCATAATAATATAATCTTATTTTATTAGGAAATTATATTATCATACTATCTTATTATAATGATATTTTAGCTTTATCATATTATTTGTGAGCCTTTGAGATATGACCACATATCCAATAAGGTCACAAAAAAGATTAATAATAATTATACCTTTAATATAATTATATTAAAATTAATTAGAATAATTATACACTAAAAATAATTACTCAAATATACAAAAAATACCATAAATTGGTACTAAAATTGGTTTAACTTAAAAACCAATGAATGAACATGTGAAATAGATTATACCATTGGATTCCCCATGGAAAAATACACATATACCACTTTTATGGCATATCTGTAAAGTCAATATTTAAGGAATTATAAGGTATAATACCTTATAAAAATCATAAAACCTTATTTATCTCAGAAACTAATGAAACAACATGTGAAATAAATTGTACCAGTGGATTCCCCACAAAAATCCACATATAAAACAATTAATAAGCTAATTCCCAAAATCAATACTTAAGGAATTATCCTGAATATATGCACTTTTTTGGTCAACGCATATATTCAGTGATCATAGCTAATATCTTCTAAACTATACATGCTAGAATGATGAACCAAAAATAAAGTTACCACGTAATTACTGTATGAACACAGATATGAACTTTATTTTGCAAATTATAAACAAGGTTAAGACTTATGAGGAAATATTGATAAAAATCAACAGAGCTGTTGACCACTTTGTTGTGAAAGTAGTCCAAACTTAAAAAAAAGTATACAGTTGCATTCTACTAGTTTATTCGAGAAGAATGACGTAATTTTTATTGTTTAATTCAGGGTATAACCCCCTGAAATCATGGTTTGAAGTTTGAAATATTAAATTTCGACAGAAAAGATGGGTTACAAGAAAAATCATCAAAATTAGAGTTTTGATGATGTAATGAAAAGCTCTTGGTAGCATAATAAGGTTATGTCAGGCTATCAGAATTCACTCTCTGAATTGCTGTAGCGTGAAAACCTTAAAAGTTATTGAGGATCAAAGTTTGAGCTTAAATTGAGCTGTTATGATCACATACTGTAACCTTAAATTAAGTTTAACAGTCTTAAGAGTGATAAAATTGGTGAATACTATTAGTTTATGATTAAAACTAATAAAATCCACGAAATTTGGGGTTCTGCCAAGCCTCTGATGTCATCAAACTTAGAGTTATAGTGATAACTCTAAATAATGGTGTAATAATGATGTAATATGGTTTGATCATGATGTAATCACCCTCAAACCTTAAAATATTGATCAATTCCAGTGGATATGATCAGTACACGTCTACTAGAAGCCTGTTGGACTCTAGGAGGGAGGTATTTACTATAAATAGAGCTCTTTTTACTCTATTTTCCCCTCAGATGCATCAAAAACATTAAATCAATTAAATCAAAGGTAATTTCTCTATTCTTTATATATAAAACTGTTATATTATTAAATACCAAAGACCACCTTGCTATAATCATCTATTTTGACGTGATTAAATCATTTATTTAATTGTTTTTGTTAAAAATCTCTCTAATAACTCATTTCCACGTAAAAATCCAGAATAATTTGTAATTTTCTTTATTTTTATTGTAAATACAATTTGAAAAAGTTGTATTTATATTTTTGGGCGTAAAATACTTCAAAATTATTATACTAAGTGTTAAAAGTAGGTTATTTTCTCTTATTATAATAATTTCTCTATTATTACTCTATTAATAATTCTTTAATTAATATAAATAGTATTTATATTAATTCATAACTTTAATATTAGTAATATTATTGTTATTAATTGTTTTTTATTAATAAAAAACAATTTTTTACGCCTTTATTATTTGTTGGTAACAATAATAAAGAGCTTTATGATATATTAATTATTTTATATTAATATATTATTTATAATATTATAATTTCATATAATATTAATTATATTATTATATTTATTTAATAATATAATATTTTTACGCCATAATAATAATATTTCTTTATTATTATTATTATTTTAATCTTATATATTTCAATTATAAGGACATTCAGAGTACAATAAGTAATAAATTAGTAATTTTTACTTATTGTTTCATAGTCAAACCTTACATTTGGGGGCCTGGCCGTGATATTTACTTAAAAGACCTTTAAAAAGATTCTATTTGGGTTTATCCAATAATAAATTATATTTATAATCATAAAATTATATAATAATTTTATATTTTATTGATTTTAAAAGCTATTGAGGCATTTGGAAAGCAATTGTACTGTCTTACACGTGGTTTTTCACATCCTTAGACTTGCAAGAACTTTCTTTGAGTGACTCTAGTGATTAAAAAAGATAATTTATAAATTAAAAAGAATTTTTATTATAATTTAATAAGAATCATATTCATTTTTTATTTTATTCTTTAAAAATAAAAATATACATAAAAAATATTAAAAAATATTAAAAACCAATAAAAAAAGTTATTTTTATTCATTTTTATTCATTTCTTTATTTATTTCATTTTTTTTAAGATATAAAAGCAATTTCTACGTGGAAAATTGCCATATCTTGCCAAAAATAACACTTCTTATAAAAAGACTTATATTTATTTGTCTTTTTTAGTGTTTGAAGATAACCCAACAGAAGACAACCAAGCTACTGTTGAGAGATTGGTGGAAGAAACTTGTCAAAGTTCTCCAACACCAGTTATCACCAAAAGAAAGAAAGCTAAGAAATTAGACTTTCCAGGGCCCACCATTCAAGACTCTGAAGGTGAGCACCTCTTTTTAAATTGCCATAAAAGAATTTTATTCTAAAATACTTTTATTTTTTCTTATTCTTTAATTATGACTACCAGAAGAGGTTCCCAATACTCCATCCAATCAGATGGAGCTGGACTCAGAAGTAGAATTGATCCCTCAAAAGGGAAAAGAAAGGGCAATATCCCCAGTGGAACAGAATCCACACAAGGAAGTGCCTTATCCCAAAGGCAAGTCCCAGAAATGCCCATGATATCTGAGCCTGAATTGGAACTAAGTATGAGTAACTCAAACAGGTACAAATCACATTCAGAGGGCTCAAATAGACATCTACATGAGCCAGTACAAGCAGTATTACACAGTATACAAGGACAAAGACTGGGAAATGCTGCCTCAAATACACCAAGGAGTGATGAACTCCTGGCACATCCTGAAAAAGTTCCTCAAAGAGGAGGAGATAGTGAAATACTCCAATGGATGGAATCCACTGTCATCCAAACCTCAAATCAAAAAGATCAAGGATTATCATGCCAAAAAGAGGGAGGCAACCAAGGAAGAAGCCCCAGTAGCTTCTACCAGCAAGCCTCAAGCCAACCCACTTCCCCAAGAAGGGAAGAAGAACAAGAAAAAGCATTGGAGGAAACCATATTCCCCAAGATACAGAATCCCAAGAATCCAAAAGGATGCCATGGACAATGTCTTCAACATGGCCAGAACCTTGATGGAATTCAAGGACAAGGAAGAGCAAAGAATGAGACAACCTCATTTCCCAAAGAAATAACCTTGTCCAAAGATGTTGTAAATACTTTAACAGAAATTAAAAATAGTATATTACCTCTAAAAGAAATTAAAGACAGTTTATTATCACTAAAAGAAATAAATAACAATTTATCTTCTTTAACAAAAATTGTTGTACAAAACAAGAAAGAAATTGACAACATTAAGTTTATTGTTGAAAATAATAAACCAAAGAATTTAATTGACAATACTCAAAAATTAATACAAGGACAACAAGAATTGTATAAATACATAAAAGATATCAAAGACAAGACTTTGACAATCAATTATGATGTGAGTATTGACAACCTTACAGAAAAATTAAATAAATTAAGTATTTCTGTAGAAAGATTTGAAGAAAAGACTTCATCACACCAAAAATTACTTTTGGACCATGTGGAAAAAAGTGATGAAGCAAGAATGCATCTAAAAGATGATATTCAAAGTGAAATAAGGCTTATTACGGAAAAAATGGATAAAATTAATGAGGCTAATTTAAATATGCCAAAGTTATCAACACCATTTTCCCATATAAGAAGCCCTATAAAAACAAAAGAGGAATTGTCAAATCCTTTCATAACAGACTTGAGTCACCAAGACAATAACCAAGTCTTAATGAAGGAAGCACCTCAATTGAAGGAATGGCCAACATTCACAGGAGAAGGTGAATATGACCACATGTCATTTATTAAAACAATTGACATGTTACAAGAAGACTATGCCATACCAGATGAATTAATCACTGCAAGATTACATTCATTATTTGAGAAATCTGCAAAAAGATGGTATTATGGCATAAGACAGACAAATGGTAAAAATACCTGGTCTTGGTGGAAACAAGAAATAATCACCAAGTGGGCAAATGATGCCTGGAGGTATAAGATAGAAAATGCATTTGAAAACTCTTTCTTTGACCCAGAGAAAGATAAACCTTTAACTTGGTTCTTAAAACAAGTTGAAAGGCTTAATGCACTGTACCCAGAAATGTCACAGAAGATGGTGCATATGAAAATACTTAAAAAATGTGGAGGGGAACTAGAACATGCCCTAAGAAGCAGGTGTATAGAACCATGCTCCACAGAAGAGTATATAAATGCACTAGAAGATATAGTGACAAGGACAAAAATTGGCAGGACTTGGAAAAAATTGGACATTAAAAGCCCAAATAAACCATTTATCAAAAAAGATAAATCAAAAGAATCCTTTAAGCCCAATACATCCAACAATAATGAGCAAAGAAAATGCCATAAATGTGGAGGTATTGGACACTTAGCCAATAATTGCCTTAAAAAAGCAAAGATTAATGAAATTGTGGAAACAGAAAACCACAATGACAAAGAAGAAGAATCTGACTCTGAAAAAGAGACAGAAGAGTCAGAAAGCTCTGAAAGTGATGAAATCAATATAATTAATGCGCAAATTAATAATATTGATATAATTTATGAAGTACTGGATGTTAACTCAAACTTGCCACAAGTTGGGACATCTGACACAAATCTGACAAACATACAAGATGCCAAAATGTATAGAACCAAACCTGCAAGAGGAATGGGATATACAGCTGGAAAATCAAGTATTAGTATTGTTATGGTTGATAACCAAGAAGGAAAGGTTAACTTGGATACAGGAGCATATTGCACTTGTGTTGGCAAAAGTTATTTAAAAGCCATTGTCCCAGACTGGCAAGAAAAACTTATGCCAATACAATGTGTCAAATTTAGTAGTGTAAGTGAGAGCATGAAGCCCCTTGGAATAATTGATTTAACACTAATTTTCCCTCATCCCTCACAATTTGTCAGAATCAAAGTAGAGTTTGTAGTAATGGACAACTGTACTAGTAATCATTTCATACTTGGGAATGACTACTTATCAATCTATGGTATAGATATCTCCAACCAAAAAGATAGATATTTTACCATAGGAGATAATAAAAGACAAAAGTTTGGATTCTTAAATAACAAAAAACAAATCACAGTTATTAAGAATGAGGAAAAAATTCCAGAAAAAGAACTTTTTATATCTGAACAACTCAGAGAGGCAGAATTCAATCAAGAATTAACAGAAAAAATGAAAGAAAAATTGATTGACCTCTTATTTAAGTATAAAAATGCCTTTGCAACTGACAAAGAGCCACTAGGTGCCATAATTGGACATGAAGTGGATATAATTCTTAATGTAGAAAAACCTTGCCCACCTTTATTAAGAAGACCTGCTTATCCAGCCAGCCCAAGAGCTATAGAAGCCTTAGAGGTGCACATTAAAGAATTAATGGACCTTGGAGTAGTAAGAAAGGTTGGACATAATGAGCAAGTAGAAGTTACTACACCTGTCATTATAACTTGGCATAATGGAAAATCAAGGATGGTAGGAGACTTCAGAGCCCTGAATACCTATACCATTCCAGACAGATATCCAATACCCAGAATCCATGAGACATTGACCCAATTGTCACAAGCTAAGTTCATCACAGCTATGGATGCTCTTAAGGGTTTTCATCAAAATGTCTTAACAGACAATGCCAAGAAACTACTAAGAATAATAGTCCATTGTGGAATTTTTGAATACTTAAGAATGCCATTTGGGATAAAAAATGCACCTTCCCATTATCAAAGAATGATGAATACCATATTTCCTGAAGAATTATCAGAAGGATGGTTAATAATCTACATTGATGATATCATAGTTTGCTCAGAAACCTGGGAAAATCACCTGACAAGACTAGAAAGGGTACTACAGAAAATAGTCCAAGTAAATATGAAAATTTCATTGAAAAAATGTCATTTTGCATATAGTGAATTAAAAGCCCTAGGACATGTAGTATCTGGCCTTAGTCTAGGCATAGACAAAAATAAAGTAGCAGCAGTACTACTTAAGCCAATGCCTCAAACCAAAAAAGAAATGCAATCATTTCTAGGATTTGCTGGTTACTATAGACAGCATATAAAGGACTTTGCAAAGATTGCTAAATCCTTGTATAAGCTATGTGACCAACAAACAGTCTATGAGATGACAGAAGAAAGAGTCAAGGCATATGAAGAATTGAAAAATTCCTTAACAAATGCCCCATTTCTTCTGATGCCAGATTGGAAACTACCCTTCAAACTGTACATTGATGCTTGTGGAGAAGGACTAGGTGCTGCACTTCACCAAACACAAATTATCAATGATAAACCAGTGGAAGGACCAATTTGTTTCATTTCAAGGCAGATAAAGCCAACAGAAGCAAGGTATGGAGCAAGCCAAATGGAATGCTTATGCCTAGTATGGGCTTTAGAAAAACTGCACTATTATTTGGATGGCACAGTATTTGATGTAATCACAGACTGTAATGCTGTGAAATCACTATTAAATATGAAGACTCCAAATAGACATATGCTGAGATGGCAAATTGCTATCCAAGAATATAGAGGAAATATGACTATTGTTCATAAATCTGGAAATATTCATAAAAATGCAGATGGTCTTAGCAGATGGGCTCTAGCAAATACCCCTGACAATCCAGCATGGGTACCACAAGAAGAGCACCATATAGAAGGAATATGTGTTACAGACATTGGCACAGAATTCTTTAGCCAAGTTAAAGAAAGCTATAAGACAGACAAAAATTGCCATATCTTAAGCCAACTTCTAATGAAAGACTGCAAAGATCCATCACTTTCATCAAAACTAGATGAAATATGGAAAAAGGCATATGATGAAGGAAGATTTCACCTCCTTGATGGAATCCTTTACCATAGAACAAAACACACATGTGTTATGGCCTTAACAGATAGAACACTAATAAACACTATTTTACATGAGTGTCATGATAGTGTTGCATCTGGACATCTCTCAGAAGATAGGACACTAGAGAGGGTGAAAACCTGCTCTTGGTGGCCAAATTGGAAGAAAGATGTTGCAGAGTACTGCCAAACCTGTGACAGATGTCAAAAAGCCAACAGAGCCACAGGAAAGAAATTTGGAATGATGATCCAAATCCAAGAACCAAAATCCCCATGGGAAATAGTTCCAATGGATTGGGTAACAGCCTTACCTCCAGGAGGAGACAGGAGTTATAATGCATGTCTAGTGTTAGTTGACAGGTACAGTAAAACTCCCATGTTCTTACCATGTCATAAAGATGACACAGCTATGGATACAGCCATAATGATATGGAATAAAGTCATTAGCCACACAGGCTTATTCCAAAATATTATAAGTGACAGAGACCCAAAGTTCACTTCAGCACTATGGACAAATCTCCATAACTTGTTTGGGACAAAGTTATCATTCTCAACAGCTTATCATCCTCAAACTGATGGTTTAGCAGAAAGAATGATACAGACCCTAGAGGATATGATCAGAAGATTCTGTGCTTATGGGCTAGAATTCAAAGATTCTGATGGTTTTACCCATGATTGGTGTACACTAATACCAGCACTTGAACTGGCATATAAGACATCAATCCATCTTTCTACTGGCAAAACACCAGCAATGCTAGAGAAAGGTTGGAATCCAAGACTTCCTTATGACACCCTCAAAAAGGACGTAGTGGATATACATCCAACAGCAAGCAGTTTCAAGATAATGCTTGACAAAGCAAGACACCATGCAAACAGATGCATGCAAGATTCTTTTAAATATGCAAAAGAAAGATGGGATAAAAGTCATAAACCACCTGACTTCAAAATAGGGGACTTGGTTTTAGTATCAACCCTTAATTTCAATAACATAAAAGGCCCAAAGAAATTGAAAGATTCCTTTGCAGGACCATTTATGATAAAAGCACTTCATGGACCCAATGCTGTGCAATTAGAACTCACAGGTGAACTAATGAACAAACACCCAACTTTCCCTGTAAGTCTGATAAAACCTTACAGTTCAAGTGACAAGGAATTATTTCCACTAAGAAATAAACCCCCACTTGAAATTCCCCCCTTGGAGGAAGGAGAGGAAAAGAGAATAGTAAAAGTCCTTAAAGAAAGAAGGACAAGAAACAAAAAAGAAAGGGAATACCTTGTAAGGTATAGAAATTCAACTCAAGAAGATGAATGGCTACTTGAGAAAGATATAACAAATGCTGATAAATTACTAAGAAGGTTCAGACATGAAAGAAAACCTGAAAAATAAAAAGTTAAGCATTATTGAGCTTCAAGACTAACAAAAGTCTATTGAAGAGGTAGGACAGTGGATGATATCCTAATCACATATATCAGATTGTGGTACAATCTTTTTTGGTGGTAGGGAATGTGAGCCTTTGAGATATGACCACATATCCAATAAGGTCACAAAAAAGATTAATAATAATTATACCTTTAATATAATTATATTAAAATTAATTAGAATAATTATACACTAAAAATAATTACTCAAATATACAAAAAATACCATAAATTGGTACTAAAATTGGTTTAACTTAAAAACCAATGAATGAACATGTGAAATAAATTATACCATTGGATTCCCCATGGAAAAATACACATATACCACTTTTATGGCATATCTGTAAAGTCAATATTTAAGGAATTATAAGGTATAATACCTTATAAAAATCATAAAACCTTATTTATCTCAGAAACTAATGAAACAACATGTGAAATAAATTGTTCCAGTGGATTCCCCACAAAAATCCACATATAAAACAATTAATAAGCTAATTCCCAAAATCAATACTTAAGGAATTATCCTGAATATATGCACTTTTTTGGTCAACACATATATTCAGTGATCATAGCTAATATCTTCTAAACTATACATGCTAGAATGATGAACCAAAAATAAAGTTACCACGTAATTACTGTAAGAACACAGATATGAACTTTATTTTACAAGTTATAAACAAGGTTAAAACCTATGATGAAATATTGATAAAAATCAACAGAGCTGTTGACCACTTTGTTGTGAAAGTGCTCCAAACTTAAAAAAAGTACGCAGTTGGATTCTACTAGTTTATTCGAGAAGAATGACGTAATTTTTATTGTTAAATTCAGGGTATAACCCCCTGAAATCATGGTTTGAAGTTTAAAATATTAAATTTCGACAGAAAAGATGGGTTACAAGAAAAATCATCAAAATTAGAGTTTTGATGATGTAATGAAAAGCTCTTGGTAGCATAATAAGGTTATGTCAGGCTATCAGAATTCACTCTCTGAATTGCTGTAGCGTGAAAACCTTAAAGGTTATTGAGGATCAAAGTTTGAGCTTAAATTGAGCTGTTATGATCACATACTGTAACCTTAAATTAAGTTTAACAGTCTTAAGAGTGATAAAATTGGTGAATACTATTAGTTTATGATTAAAACTAATAAAATCCACGAAATTTGGGGTTCTGCCAAGCCTCTGATGTCATCAAACTTAGAGTTATAGTGATAACTCTAAATAATGGTGTAATAATGATGTAATATGGTTTGATCATGATGTAATCACCCTCAAACCTTAAAATATTGATCAATTCCAGTGGATATGATCAGTACACGTCTACTAGAAGCCTGTTGGACTCTAGGAGGGAGGTATTTACTATAAATAGAGCTCTTTTTACTCTATTTTCCCCTCAGACGCATCAAAAACATTAAATCAATTAAATCAAAGGTAATTTCTTTATTCTTTATATATAAAACTGTTATATTATTAAAGACCAAAGACCACCTTGCTATAATCATCTATTTTGACGTGATTAAATCATTTATTTAATTGTTTTTGTTAAAAATCTCTCTAATAACTCATTTCCACGTAAAAATCCAGAATAATTTGTAATTTTCTTTATTTTTATTGTAAATACAATTTGAAAAAGTTGTATTTATATTTTTGGGCGTAAAATACTTCAAAATTATTATACTAAGTGTTAAAAGTAGGTTATTTTCTCTTATTATAATAATTTCTCTATCATTACTCTATTAATAATTCTTTAATTAATATAAATAGTATTTATATTAATTCATAACTTTAATATTAGTAATATTATTGTTATTAATTGTTTTTTATTAATAAAAAACAATTTTTTACGCCTTTATTATTTGTTGGTAACAATAATAAAGAGCTTTATAATATATTAATTATTTTATATTAATATATTATTTATAATATTATAATTTCATATAATATTAATTATATTATTATATTTATTTAATAATATAATATTTTTACGCCATAATAATAATATTTCTTTATTATTATTATTATTTTAATCTTATTTATTTCAATTATAAGGACATTCAGAGTACAATAAGTAATAAATTAGTAATTTTTACTTATTGTTTCATAGTCAAACCTTACATTATTTTATTAAGATATGATTTTATTATTAGAATAATTTAGTATTGTTTTATTATAATATAATATGATTATATTATTGTTATCTATTTCTTCTATTTTATCATAGTAGATTAAGGAATTATTCTAATATTTTTTTGTCCTTTTATCATATTCTTCATTATAACATGTATTCTTTGTATTCTATTTTTTTAGAGAAAGAGGGGGTGGCCGGTTTTTTTTTATTAAATTTTTTTCAAAAAAAAAATTGAAAAAAAGAAAAAAATTAAATTAAAAAATCTGGTCACCCCTCCTTGTCAGTTGGATTCTATTTGTGTGCATTCTGTGTGTCTGTATGTATCATGTATGTGTGTTGAGTAGTTTAGCTCAATTATTTTCCTTTTGGCTTCCTGCTTTCTTCAGCTCTATATTATTGAGATAAGTTCCTTCCTAATTTTTTTTTGAGTATTGATACTATACATAACTGATCAGTGTTTTTTTTCCTTGTAAAATATATTTACTTCTTGTAGTGAAAAAACCTTAAATTATTTCTTTTATTCAACATTTTCTTTATTTTGTGTGAAACGTAAAGACATTTTGTGTTGTATATTTGAGATCTGCTCTTGTATTGGTAAGCTAATGAGACTTCTTTTCATTTGTTCAGTTTCAACATAATACTGATTAAATATTCCTTGTTTTTAGATTATTTTGTTGAATTATACTTTTAAATTATTTTCTTTTTGAAATTGAAACTTGAAATATTTTTTTTGACAAAAGATAATCTTCTTTTTAAGAAGTGAAATGATAAGCGATTTTATGACCTTATTAAAGGTAATTATTCATAACACTCAGAATTGAAGAAATATCTAAGTACTTCATTAATAGAAAACAAGCTATTATTTAATAGTAAATTGATTATTTTTTTATTAAAGTAAAATAACTGAAATTCATTTTCATTCATTAGAGCTATGAACTGATGGTTAATTATTAAATTCCCACTTTCCCCAAAACTTATAGCCACTTGTGCTTATGATAGTATAAGAAATAGTTAACCACCACTATTTTTTAAATATGAAAAAAAACTAATACTATTACAGAATAACCAGCTAAAAATTCTATCTAGATGAATTTGATAAACAGCTCTTTTTTTGACTAATTCAAAATGTCTTTACCAAAATTTTAACCTCTAAACTCCATAGAAATTCTTAATTTCTATTAATTTATTGGTTATATATAGATTTATTTTAATTGAGCTATTGATTATGAATAGAATTTTTGGGGCGGTTTTTTTTGGTTTTTTTTTTCTTTTTTTTTTAATTTATTTTCATATTTCTTTCTTTTCAGGTTTTTTTTTGGTTTTTGATACTATTACAGAAAATTCAGGAATTAAATTTGGAGTTTAAGGGCATGCTCAGCCATCATGTATCATTGATACTTGCATGTGTTAATATCTTCTGTTTTTTTTTGGTATCTTGATTTAAAATATAGTAAAAAAAACAATAACTAAATAGTTGAATTAAAGTTTAAGGCCATGCTGGGCCTTTGATTTTCTGAAGAATAATTTCCTTAAAATAATATTTATTCTTCTTCATTTTCATTTCAATCTTGCTGATGACAATTTCTTTCAATAAATTATTCCATTCTCCTTTCTTCAAAAAAACTTGTGATTCTTCATTATAATTATTAACTTTAAGACTTTATCCTCTAAATCCAAATCCAATCCCTTTTCAATAATATGGCAATCCCCTCTTCATTTAATATTTTTACCATGCACTTGATATTCTTCAAGGAAAAACCATATTTGAGCCTTGGTTGTACCCCAATATAAACTTTTCCTTGTATCTTGTTCCATGTAAAATGTTTTATTCCAGTAATCATTAGCCAAATTTCCCATTATTCCATCATAGGTTAATATATCAATGAATTCAAGTCTTGTTAGTCTTGATCCAGGTAGCTGGTCCCATTTATCTTTCATTTGGCCTTGAGGTAATGGTTTCTTGATGTTTTTTAAAAGAAATGAATAATTATAATACCTTCTTGGTAAAGGTAGATGAAATTAATAAGCTAAATAAAATATCTCTTAAATAATTCATCCTCTTTGATAAGGCAGGAAGTCACTGCCAAAAACTTGAATCAATTGAAATTTTAAGGGATAAGGTGATAAATATTTGGGTCTTCTTTGATAAGGCAGGAAGTTACTTCCAAAAACACTGTACTTGATTATTTAAATTTAATTTTACTGATTTTCTTCTCTTATTTGTTTTTGAATTATGTAAGCTGGAGGTTTTCAGAATTGACTTCAGCTGTATGTTGCTCATTGATGGTAAGTAATTTTTATAATAAGCTAGTTTTTTATCCAAAAAACTAAGTTCCTCCAATTTTTCCTTTTCTTCTCTTGATTGGTGACTTGATGACTGAAACTCTTGAAATCCATCCTCATACTCAAAAATTAATTCTTCATATTGCTTCTTCAATTTCCTTTGATCTAAAATTTCTTCATCCTCAAACATTTTATCCCCATAACATCCAAGCTTTGGCATCTTGAACTGTTTGTTCATTTTATAAAAGACTATGATCTTATTAATTTTTTTATTCTTCCTTTTTTCTTTTTAATTGATCTTATAGCTATTGATATTGATAACTATTTGAGGGAGAAATTGATATTGATATTCCCAAGGATTTCATCCCAAAAACTGAAACCATTAGAGGTAGAATAAGAAACACACACCCACCCCCATTTTTTTGATTTAAACATAGCCTTTTCATCCTTTTACAGTCAAAACTCTTGTATACCCAAATCTTCATTCATATATATATAATCTTTTTATTTTATTTCTCTCTTTTTTTTATTCTTGAACTTTATCTTCTTTTTTTTACATGTGCAGAAAAAATATATTCAATTCATGAAACCCATTTTCCTTTTTCTTTTTTCTAAAGAATTCTATTCACACATATATCCTTGGCTATTTCTCCCAGTATTTTCCTTCCTTTCTTCCTTTCTTCTAGGTTTTTACCTTTCAAATTTCATATGAATCCTTCTTCTTTGTGTATAAAGAGGTATCCATACTCTTCCCAGAAAAGATTTCTACCAAGAAGCTCCATATTATTCAAATTGAAGTCTTCTTGTGGCCAAATTCTACAATCATAAAGAGCCTTTCTTGTTTGTTCATCAAAGGAATATACTTCCTCCCAATATTTGTTTTCTAAATTTCACTCAATTCTCTCCTCATTCAAGAGCTCCATGAAGTCTAATTTATACAGTTCATATCCTGGAAGATTCTTCAACAATTTTCCCCCTTTTATTTTTGATGGACCCTCAAAGTGTATATCTTTAGAATCAATGTTGGGAAGAATTATGAAATCTGGCTCTTCTTCAGGTGTTGGAAGTTTCCAGTATGACATTTAATCATAATACTCCAAGAAAAATCTTTTATCCAAGTCCATTTCCTTGTCTTTATCAATTTTCCATGGGCTTTTTGGGCTTAACTCAGATGTCAGAATTGTGTTCATGAGATCCTTTTGCAATGGTGAGACTACAACTTCTATAAAATTTGCTTCTAGATTTGAATCTGAAGATAATCTTGGTTTAATTTCTTTGAAAGAGTCATGATTTATGTAAGCCTCCAAGATATTTTCATAATCATGAGTGTAATTTATTTTCTTCTTTGGAGGATCTTGAGAAACTTTATGTATTTGGAATTGATTAATTTGAGTAGATTCTTCTTTATTGTATTCCTTTATATATTATTCATCCTTGAAACGGTCAATGATTTTATTTCTAAGATCTTCAAATGTGTCTTCACAGTATTGATCATTGTTCATTTCTTGTTTGATTTCAGTTTCCATATCTTGTGGGGATTTTTTCTTGGAAAATATGTCAAACAGATTTTTTCTACTATGTATTGGTGGTCCCTCTATGATTTCTGAGCCATTAATCAAAACCTGATATGACATATCATTTGTGTCAATTTCTTTATAGATTATTTTATTTTCCTTTTTCTCTAATTCATTAACTTCTTCCATCTACCAATTTGATTTTTAATCTTGTTTCCATATATACCTCTTGTTGTTTTCAGGTTCATCATCAATTTTCCAGAAGTCAGGGCATGGGCTTAATATTAAGTTGTTTACTTGAGGGTTTTTGTTTTTGATATAATCATCATATTAACTTGAAGGTGGTAGATTTTGGTTGATCCATTCCTCCCACTTTTTGGGATCAAAGGTAGCCCATTCCTTTTTTCTTTTATTGCCTTTTCTGAATACCAGGCTGATAGCTTTGCTTCTTCTTATGTGATTAGACTTCATTGTGCTTCTGTGGATTGTCCTTGTTCTGGCTCTTGTTTTTCTACCTCTTAGTCTCCTTTCACTTCCTCCTGAGGTTCATTCGGTATTCCCCTATCCATTATGGATAATCTTTCATCTAAATCAAATTCCATAGACTTTATGTTTTGATCATCTTTGTTTTTTGTTTATTTGGAAATACTTTCCATTTTTGCTTTAGATTTATCTTAAGCTTCTTTTAATTTTACTTTGCTAAACCAATCCTTTATTTTTCCCATTGAGCAAATCTCCATTCCTCTTGGTGGTCCTGTTTGCAATCATAACATATGGGTTTTGCATATTGGCATACATGATCTTCTACCTTCTGCTTCTTGATAGCTAAAGATTTTGCCTTGTTTCTGTGAAAAGTCCAATATAAGGTTATTTTCTGCCCAGAAGGGCCTTCCAAGGACTGTATGTACTGCTCCCTTGGCAATGAAGAAATGAATTCCTTTTTCTTCTCCAGAAGGCAAGAGTACTTGTGTTAATTCAGCTAATCCTATTCATGATGTTTTATGTCCTCCAATTCTTCTTAAATTCATGTTGAGCTTGCTTTTGGGAAGAGAGGCTTTTATTGCTGCATATTCATTGATTATTTTGAACTCTGATCCTCTATCTACCAGTGCCATTACTGCATATTCTTCTTTTCCAACAAATACTTTCATAAACACAAGTGGACAGGCATAATGAAGTCTTGGTCTTTCAAAGTCTTTAATATTTATGGAAATAACATATTCTTTAATTTCCAAAGTGTTAACTGACTTTAGAGATTTCTTTTCTTCAAGAGAAATTCCTTGCAGCTGTCACAGGGGCTCTTATGGAAGCAAGAGGGCCTGGCACTCAGGAATCAAGAGCTCGCTTGGAGGGCTCCAAAAGATGATAAGAAATACTACGGAATATATTTCTTAAGCAGGAATAAGGGAAAGGACAAATATGCCAAAGATAACAAGGAATAGTAAGAAGGAAGCCAGAGGCCAAAGATGAAAGAAAGCCAAAGGCCAAGAAGCCAACCAAGTGAATCCTCAATTCACTGTTTCAACCTGCCAGAAAGAACAATGGAATTAGTAAAGGATATGACCACCAATATCCACTGACAGGCGAGGGAAAAAAAGAGAAAGGGTTCTAATGACTGACTTAAGATTATCAGTATTAACTTTAATAATGTAAAAGAAAATAAGGATAAAAAATAGATCCAATATATTAATTAACTGGGGAAAAAGTCCCCAGGTGCTGAAAGGTGGCCAGTATATGTGAAAAACTGAAAGGTTGATCCTGAAGGTGGATCACTGGCTGTATTGTCTGAATCGGGCCAATACAGTTCTGGCCATCTTGAATTTGAGCTGTGTGATTGAATTCCCACAGTTGAATATGAATTGGCCCAATTGGGCCAAGTACATACAGGTTGATTGATTGCTGCCTGTATGAACCAATTGAGTTGTCCAAGGAGTATTGAAATACTTGATGCCTTGACAACTGATTGAAGTGATGGAATACCTCTGAGAATGAACCTTGGAAGAATCCTTAATGAGAGTACCAACCCAACTCCTGCATAGCCAGGTGGTTGGAGTCCTTGAATGGTCTTCTGCTTGCTGCCATGGATTACCAAACTGATGAGTCCAAAAGTCCTCCTTTGAAATGGGCATTGGATTTTGGTGCATTGAGTTGAGAAGGTGGAAATGAGTCCGGAAAACGTCACCATTGAATTGCTGAGCAAAAATGGCGCATAATGGTATATAACACCATATATGCACCACTCCTGCAACCTTGAGTATGGGGTGCATGGAGGAATGGAAGAATCTTCCTTAAGTTGAGGGAAAAGCTTGATGAACTGATTTGGTGGCCCCTGGTGGTTGCCAGAGGCCATGACGGAGATATTGGTCCATAGTGGTCCATGGCCAAAAAGGTGTCCAAGGCATTTTTGGCCAATTTTGGGTCCAAGGGAAATATGGCCAATTTTGGCTCAGGTGGACCCACCTGGCCTTGGGGGCTAGGTGGTTGCCCCCTTTGGCCCCTTTTTGTGAGCCTTTGAGATATGACCACATACCCAATAAGGTCACAAAAAGACTCAGAACAATTATACCTTTAATATAATTATATTAAAATTACTTAGAATAATTATACATTAAGAATAATTACTTAAATATACAAAAAATACCATAAATTGGTACAAAAATTCGTTTAACTTAAAAACCAATGAATGAACATGTGAAATAAATTATACCATTGGATTCCCCATGGAAAAATACACATATACCATTTTTATGGCATATCTGTAAAGTCAATATTTAAGGAATTATAAGGTATAATACCTTATAAAAATCATAAAACCTTATTTATCTCAAGACCTAATGAAACAACATGTGTAATAAATTGTACCAGTGGATTCCCCATGAAAGTACACACATAAAACAATTAATAAGCTAATTTCCAATGTTAATACTTAAGGAATTATCCTGAATATATGCACTTTTTTGGTCAACGCATATATTCAAGGATCATAGCTAATATCTTCTAAACTATACATGATAGAATGATGAACAAAAAATAAAGTTACCACGTAATTACTGTAAGAACACAGATATGAATTTTATTTTACAAATTTTAAACAAGGTTAAAACCTATGATGAATTATTGATAAAAATCAACAGAGCTGTTGACCACTTTGTTGTGAAAGTGTTCCAAACTTAAAAAAAAGTATACAGTTGGATTCTCCTAGTTCATTTGTGAAGAATGATGTAATTCCTATTATTAAATTCAGGGTATAACCCCCTGAAATCAAGGTTTGAAGTTTAAAATATTGAATTTCAACAGAAAAGATGAGTTACAAGAAAAATCATCAAAATTAGAGTTTTGATGATGTAATGAAAAGCTCTTGGCAGCATAATACGGTTATGCCAGGCTATCAGAATTCACTCTCTGAATTGCTGTAGCGTGTAAATCTTAAAAGTTATTGAGGATCAAAGTTTGAGCTTAATTTGAGCAGTTATGATCACATACTGTAACCTTAATTTAAGTTTAACAGTCTTAAGAGTGATTAAACTGGTGAATACTATTAGTTTATGATTAAAACTAATAAAATCCACGAAATTTGGGGTTCTGTCAAGCCTCTGATGTCATCAAACTTAGAGTTATAGTGATAACTCTAAATAATGGTGTAATAATGATGTAATATGGTTTGATCATGATGTAATCACCCTCAAACCTTAAAATATTGATCAATTCCAGTGGATATGATCAGTACACGTCTACTAGAAGCCTGTTGGACTCTAGGAGGGAGGTATTTACTATAAATAGAGCTCTTTTTACTCTATTTACCCCTCAGACGCATCAAAAACATTAAATCAATTAAATAAAAGGTAATTTATTTATTCTTTATATATAAAACTCTTATATTATTGAAGACCAAAGACCATCTTAATATTAATCACCATTTTTACGTGATTAAATCAATTCTTTAATTGTTTTTGTTATAAATCTCTCTATAAACTCATTTCCACGTAAAATCAAGAAATTTAGTAATTTTCTTTATTTTTTATTGTAAATACAATTTGAAAAGGTTGTATTATATTCTTTTGGCGTAAAATATCTCAAAATTATTATTTTAAGTGTTAAAAGTAGGTTATTTCATCTTATTATAATAATTTCTCTCTTATTATTGTGGTATTCCATACCATTTGTTTCACCAGGCTCAAGCTCATAGTACCCTATAACAGCAGGAAATCCAGCCTACAGGCAGACTTACACTCAAATTTTACAGCAAGAGGCTGGATTTAACTCATAAAACCATGGCACAGGCACCAAAGGGAAGTGTATGTGTTTAAATAACTTATTCAAATTCACTATGCATATGTAAAAAATCAATTTACATATAGCAAACTAGTGACAACAAATGAGGTACCACCCTTTAAATTACACACCCCACCCAGCTTTACACCCCCTTACAGCCACAGGACTCATGCAGCAAGAAAATGACACATGCATTAGTTATACAGCCAACTTGCATTCAAAATCACATGATGCAAAGCTCAACTCCATGGAATTCCTGCAAGTCATTTATAACACAGCCACAGGAGTACCTTATCTTATATCCTCAGTAACCCCACTTAAAACCTTAAAACAGAATCATAATTATTTACACCACTCATCACCTCATGCAAACCAAAGCTAGTTACAACAGGCTGCATGCAGTACACAATTCTAATTAAATCTCAACCATATGACTATGCACAGCATGTGTCAAACTTAAAAATCACACCATCTCATACATAACAGTAAATTCACCAGTGCAAGAAATTATCACCTGACTTCATTTTAAAGTTCAAAAAGAAGAAAAACAAACATGACACCTGCATAAATTACACAGCCACTTCTACCAAATCTAAAATAGGACATATGCAAAGGAGTTACAAGGTCATCATGTGATACTGCATCCACCAACAGAATATCATGTGACAGAAAAAAGGCTGTGCACAAGAAAAATCCTCAGCCAAAATGAAATCACCTCATGCATGCAAGGAAAATCCAAGAAAATCACATCATAATTAGCTCACCAAAAGACCATCATGTGATGACAGAAGGCTGTGCAGAGAGAAAATTATCACCAAACCTTAAATCACCTGACCCATGCAAGAAAGGTCCTCACCAAAAACAGAGTCACACGATGAAATCAAGAGGAATTAAAGTGGAAAAAGAAAGCTCCCATGGAGGGCCCCCTGGGCTCCCAAAAGGTATAAATAGAGGGGCTCTCTCCCCAAATTTCAAAATCCCCCCCATGCACAATATATCCTCTGCACATTACAAGCACAGGAATAAGTCATCCCTCACCTGGGAGGTAGTCCAGCAAATTATAGTGAATTTACTTACCCAGTAGCTAAGCTCAGTGGAAGTATAGTGTTCAAGATTACCCAGTAGCTAAGCTCAGTGGAATCTTATTATTATTAAAATAAAAATAAAAATTATCCAGTACCCAATATTAGGGTTACTACTCTATTAAAATACTTTATCCAGTAAAATTAACACCATTTATCAAGATTTAAAAATAACTTACCCCTTTAAAAATCCAACATCAAAAAAAAATCTTACCTTTTAAATTTAACAGATACAATTCTATCTTATTATTAAAAACACTCTTAAGAAATTAACAAACCTTCAAAAAAATTATTTACTCTATTATAACTATACCTTAACAAAAAATTACCTTTACCAACACTCACCAAATTTTTCTGAACACCTTAAATAACTCATCTTACAAAAATTTTATCACCAAGAAGAAACCACTCACCCCAATTTCACTAAAAAATATTAAAATTAAAACAGACAAGTATTTCATTAAATCTAAGAATTAACCAAAATTACTGACATTATTTTTCATATTATTTATTGAATAGGTCTGATCTGAGACTGCTGAATTTTGTCTTCTGCAGTTGTAAAGCCACTTACTAATTTTATTTTGGTTTGTGAGCTCCAAGGAAGATTTTGTTCAGTATTTTAGGAGGGGCAGGCAATACACCCTTGCCACCCTTGGTTACAGGAGTTATTAGCAATTCAAAACTAGTTACCTGTGATTTCCCCCTCCAGGTACTGCCTCATTTTAATCCCACACAAGAGGAGTTCCCACATCTGGTGTCCCAACAGTGGCCAGATAACCTCAACTTCAATAAAAATTAAAATTAACAAAAAAAAAAAAAAAAAATTCTTAACAACTCCAAGAATACTATTTTTTATAACAAAAAACTGGATTCAAATAATCAAAATCAGCAAAAACCATCATCTCAAGAATCTGAATCATCAACTCACTCAGACCATTACTATTATCCTGCAAAGCAAGAAACAGAACTAGGGGAGGAATCAGAAAAATATTCTAATTTTCCTATTGCAACACCAAGAACCAATAAAAGGGACTTGAAGGTTGTGGAAAAATTCTTCCTTGATCTCCTGGAAAGAAACAAAATTAATAACTCAACACCAAAGGAAGAAATAAATAAATCAAAAATGGATAAAACTTCATCATCAAAATTACCTTCCAGTATTGAAGAAATACAGGAAGAAAACCTCAATGAAGAAACTGTTGAAGGACAGGAAGAAATGTCTTCAACAGAGAGACTTCAGCAGAAGATGCTAGAAATTCAAGCAGAATTAATAGCACTAATCAAAAAGGAAGGCAAAAATAAATCATCAAGTTATACTCCACAAAATAGTCCACTTGAAGAACAAACCACCCTTCCAAGATCATTCAGGCAGCATGGATCACCTTCACCTTATCCTAGACCCATGGCCACATCAACACCTTATACAGAACAAAGACAAAGTACCTTACCAAGAAGAGTCAACATTTCTTCCCAAATGCCAACTCCATTACATCAAGAAATTCCAAGAAACACTACTCCAATAGTAAAAATAAGAGCCAAGGACTATAACTTGTGGTTTGATGGGAAGGATGTTGAAAGATTCATCAAGAAAGTTGAAAATATTGCAGAAATTGAAGGAGCAAGTGGAAGAGACATTGCAAGACAAATAGCATTTTGGACAAAAGATGAAGAAATCAGTTATCATATTTAAGGAATGCCAGGATATGAAACAGCTGATTGGGATCAATTAAAAGTGGATATGAAAAGAAGATGGGGAACAGTCTCACCTGAAAGAAGATACAGATTATCCTCAATCACTGAATTATTCACAAAAACTCAACAAGAAGGTGGAATAAGAAACATGACTCAATACAGAAAATTCATTGGGGAATATGAAGCAATCATCACTTACCTCAAAAGATACCAATATATCCAAGGTGATATCAATCATAACCAGGAAATATTGGCCAGCCTTTCCACTAGTGTTCAAGAATCAATTTACAAAGAAATGATTAAAGACAGAGCTATGGTTCAAGCCTTGGATGGAGGTTACATCATTCCAAGATTGGATATTTTGAAATTATACATTGAACAAGACCTGGAGGCCAAGGTACTTATTCAACAAAAGGAATTTTCTAAACCAAAACCTCCAGAAAAGAAAACAAGATTTGAGGATGAAAGCTGGGATGAAGTTTTAAAACAAGTAAAAGAACTCACCCAAAAGATCAAAAATCCTCCACAACCAGAACCTCAACCAAGAAATGAGGGAAAAGAGTCAGTTAAAGAAGTTTTAAATAAACTAAAAACCCTTTCAGAAGGTGTCAATCCACCAAGAAGGAACTGGAACAACAATCAAGAGCAAAGATTCCCCCAGAATAATCAGCCATACAGGCCAAGGAATTCCTTACCACCACTTTCATCCAGTTACCAACCATACATACCAGCTCAAATGGCTCCAAGACCACCATTGAAGTGTGCTTACTGTAAGGAAGAAGGCCATACAGCAACTAGCTGCACTCACCTTGCTGAAGATCTGGACAGAAGAATTTTCAGAACCCAAGGAGGATCTTACCTCTTCCCCAATTATCAGAGAGTACCTATGGAAGGAAATGAAAGTGCCAAAAACATAGTCAGGGCTTTTGCAAAAGAACAAGCAGAACTCAACAAGAAATTTATGGAAAAACCTATTGTAAAAGAAAAACCAGAAGAGGAGGTTAAGCCCACTGAAAAGAAATCAGAGGATAAATCAACCTCAATTGCACATGTTGAAGATTGGTCAAATTGGAAACCACCTACCATTTCCTCAGCCAATGACCCCTTTGAATCACATATTGGACTAAGACAGACAAAACAAAGGTTGGAAAGACAATCCCAAAATCAAGAGCCAAAGAAGAAAGCAGAAATTCCAGGAACTTACATTGAAGAAGAAAAGGAAGAAGAAAGAGTAATAATTCCTACCAAATTTCAAAATTCAAATATTCCAAAACCAGACCAACCTGAGGAGGAAATTGAAAATATTGCCAATAAGAATGAAGATGAAGAAATTCCAAAAGAAGAAAAGAAGCTCAGAAAACCTCAAAAGAAACAAGTTGAAACTAAATTGGAAATTGATAAAATTATCAAGAAAATTATGCAACAAAAGATCAACCTTACCATTGAAGAAATTTTGAGGATGTCACCCAATTTTGTCCATAAATTACAAGAATTATCAGAAAAAGACAAGGAAAAAATTAAATCACTCAACTCAATGGATCTTCAAGAAAGACTATTAACATTTGGATTCAAAGAAATACAAAAGCCCAAGATTCATTATGCCTGTCCTTTGGGATTTATGGAAATCTTTATTGGAAAGGAAGAATATCCTATCAGAGCATTAGTGGACACTGGATCAGAACTCAACATTATACCAGAAGAAATAGCAATCAAAGCTTCACTCACAACAAGAAACCTTAACATGAACCTGAGGGGAATTGGAGGCCATACTACTTCATTGGTAGCACTTTCAGAATTTACTCCAATCATTTTGGCTTCAGGTGAAGAAACTCTGATTCACTTTTTTATTGCCAAAGGATCTGTCCATACAGTACTTGGAAGACCTTTCTTGGCAGACAAAAATATCAGACTAGAATTCTCCCATAAACAAGGAGAGATACTCAGTTATCAAGAACCTGATGGAAGAAGGTTATGCATGCCAATATGCAAACCTCAAGCACTTGGATGGCAAACTGGACCACCTAGAGGAATGGATTTATGCAATATGGCAACATTGGTCAGAAATAACCCAGGAAAGAAGTTTCAAAATGCAAAAGGAGACAATACCATAATCAATTTAACCCAGAAGACCCAAGAGTTATCCATATCTCCAAAGGGTGATGAATTTGGTCAAGATTTACAAAATACCCAATGGCCAAACAACCTCAAAAGACAACTTGAAGACCCAAACTCTGAAGATGAATTACCCAACATAGTTTACAAGCCAATTAACAATAATGAAGAAACTTTCCAGATTTTGGTGGATGGAAATGAGAAAATACATGGAAACCCTTTCAAACCTAAACCCAAAAAGAAGAAAGTCAGATTGAGTGAACATCATGAGCTCTCAGATGAAGAAATTATAAAGGACATTGAAAAAGACCTCATAATTATGGAAGAAAGAGACAAAAATTTAAAAGACACATACCATATCAACTTCTTGGACAGACCATTGAACAACCAAGAAGAACCTTATGAATGGCAACTGGAAAACCCTGAATTTATCCAGCAACCTCCCAATGAAGATGATGAAACAGAATCCATCCTAGAAAATGAATACAACTACCTTTATCTGCCATATATTACCTTTGAAGACCTTTATGGGGATGAAGCTCAAGAAATTTTATGTGAAGATAAATATTTATGTCAACTTCCAGGAGCAAACTTGAACAAAATCCAATTCTTAGAGATATTAACTGAAGAAGGAATTAAAGGAAACCTTGAAAATCAATTCTGGGATGATATATTTGAAATGGCCACACTACCAAGAAGAGGACTTTACTTCAATCAAATTTGGGCCCAGTGGTACCTTGGATTAAATGGATCAACATATCAAACTGGAAGAATAAAATGGATTGGAGATGGATATATATTCATTGATGAAGACTTATGGTGGTCAGAATTTCCATCAGAACCAGAGATTGAGGAAAGAAATAACTTTGTGGAAGCCCTCAAAGACCTTATTTTGGCCAGATTGCTCAACAGACACTCACCTTTCCCACTTGGGGGAGCTCAACTTTAAATAAAATCAACAAAAATCAAGATTTTTTTCTAAAATGTATCAGTATTATCTATAAAATGTATCATTAGTTTCTCTTTTTACTTCATTTTTTCTCTCATGGAAGTGACTTCCTGCCTTAACAAAGAAGAAATTCATCAACAAAGTATTCCTTAAAAAACATTAAAATAAAAAAAATAAAAAAAACCTTACATTAAAAAATATATATCAAACACCTCCACCATGGCCAATTCACCAACTATTTGGATCCTATGGGGAATAATTCATAAAAGAAGACTAAAAGTATAAATAAATATTCAATTTGGAACCAGACAATAAAGATATCAATAAAGAAACCCTTTTGCACTTTAAGGATACTCACTCAATATCAAAAAAAAAAAACCCAAAAATCATAAGGCAGTGACCTCCTGCCTTATCAAAGAGGAATATCAACTCTCATCAAATCAAATCAATAATCCCACTCACCAATATAAAAAACAACTAACCATAAGATCACTAGGCAGTGACCTCCTGCCTTATCAAAGAGGAAATTCAATTTTCAGCCAAAAAAAAAAAATAAAAAAAATAAAATAAAATAAAATAAAATAAATAAATAAATAATAATAACCAATTTCACTCAACCAAAATCAAAAATCACTAGGCAGTGACCTCCTGCCTTATCAAAGAGGAAAATCAATTCTTATCAACCAAAATCACCAATTTCACTCACCCAAAATCAAGCATCATTAGGCAGTGACCTCCTGCCTTATCAAAGAGGAAATCCAAAAAATCAAATAAAATAATCAGAATTCAAATTAAATAATCACTAGGCAGTGACCTCCTGCCTTATCAAAGAGGAATATCCCATTCTTACCCAAAATTATCATCCAATCAAAATAAACTTGATACAATTCTCAATTCATCTTACCTTGACACTTTCAAACACACCAAATCCTTGAAAATGGAATCATGGCCATTACTGGAAGAAAATCCCTGGTCATTGGACACAGATATCATCTGCATAGAAGAAAAAGAAGTCTGGGACAATTACATTAATCCACAAGAAATAAATGAAAATCCTGGCTGGTTCTTGAAAATAAAACCAGAACCTTGTCCTGATATTTCCACCATAGTACTTCCATACATTGAGTTTGAGGACATCTTTAAAGAAGAAAAATCACCATCAGAAACTGTCATTTCTCATCCATGGAGAGAATTACCTGGATTCAACCTTACAAAATATGAATTCTTGGAATTACTGACCTGGGATGGAATTGATGGCAACCTTGGAAATCAATACTGGAATGAAATATTCCACATGGATGAACACCTCAGGAAATCACTATTTTGGAGGACCTGGGAATGCCAAGACTGGTTCAACCTCCAGGATTTTCAAATTAAAAATGAAACAATCAGCAAGATCTCAGGGGGATATACTTTAAAAAATTCCACTTGGGATTACCACTGGGAAGAAACACTTATACCAGCAATCCTCACACTTAAAAGTGGTACAACCAAATTTAATTCAGAAGATTGGAAAGTCTTCTGTCAAGACTACCTTTTTGAAACTCTTAAAACTGAACAAAGGAGGGGAGGAAATTTTATCAAGAATGAATTAGTGAATAAAATACTTGGTCAAAGGAGTTAATTAAAATAAATCCCACCTGCTAAGTACCCAACTCTTTGATTTATCATCCCTCCTGTTTCCATTTATATTATGATTATTTATTCCATTTCTTTTACTATCTTTATCTTTCCTATTTACCATTTAATTCTTCTTTCATACTCCAAAAAAAAAGGAGACATAATAAGAAATATTAAAAAAAAAAAAAAAAAAGCTTCAATTCATATAAGCTTTGAAGGAAGAAAGAGAATATAAGCTTACCTGATATCAAATATTTTATACTATAGTTATATCTATTTATTTATTTTTTTCTAAAAAAAAAAAAAAAAAAAAAAAAAAAAAAACTTCAATTCATATAAGCTTAGCAGGAAGAATTAAAATATAAACCTGCTTGATATTGAAGATTTTTTATATTTCTTTTTTCTCAACATCAAAAAATATATATGAGTAATTACCATCATTAAGTCTAAAGAAAAAAAAAATCACAATTAGTTTCAGTTTAATCCACATTAGTAGATGATAACTAAAAAAAAAAAAAAAAAAAAAAAAAAAAAAAAAACCTACATGATATTGCAAATGCTTCATTTATTTATTTGCTTTTTTCTTATTTCACTATTTATATTATTTTACTTTTTCTGTTTTTATTCATAAAAAATCAATAATTAAATATATCTAAAAAAAAAAAGAAAAAACATTAGTCTCCACTTAATTCATACTCAGTAAAATTATAACTAAAAAATCATAAATATAAAATGAAAAACTTACATTATCCTTAGCTTTTTTTTGCAAACAATATAAATTTTACTGCACAGATGATCATCTGGAGGATAAGATACACTTTTACAAATATCACAGAAGTCAATTACAGACTATAATTTCAGCTTTTACATTAGTTAATTTTATTATTTTATTATTTTATTATTTTATCATCTTATCCTTTATCATTTTCTTATTTTATTACTTTATTATTTGATTACTATATTTTTTTTATTCTGGTGTTTTAGTATTTTAGTATTTTATTACTTTTACTTTTATCTTATTTTATTTGAATAATATATATATATATATATATATATTTGTTTTCTAAAAAAAAAAAAAAAAAAGACCTCAACTGTTCTTCCTGAGGAGCTTGAAGGTTCTCAGAAGAACTAAATTAAATTTGAGAATATGAACTGAAAATGGGATCAACAATCCAAACGGTCTACATTTGCCTCAGCCAATGTACAAACTGACATCAGCAGCAGAGAAAAAACTGGTAGCCGACGCAGATCATTTACAAGTAGCAGGAAGCACAACAAAAGGATGACATGTCGATAAAAAATTATCAGTATGGGGTTGCAGCTCCTTGATAGAAGCCAAATGAACATCCGAATGAAGATCATACTTTATTACATCAAATTTCTTTAACGAGGGACTTGGAAGAAAAAAAAAACCAAAAAGAGGAAACAAGTCGTACCGGAGAGGGGGGGGTATTTATAGTCCACTGCTTACACCCTGCAGCTAGCTTCAAACGGAGACTGATAGGCCTCACCAAGCGCATAGAACTAAAGACAGACACATTCAAGACCTAAATACGCTTTAGCACCGAAATGAATCAGATGACAATCAAAGCAGTTTCATCTTCCAACAGGGCTTTTACGATCCTAATCACGACCAAACTAAATCACTCTTCTTATCAGGATGTAGCTCATGGAGCAATCTCAGCTGCCATCATTAGGATCCTGATGCAATGCATTGCAGCTTAATCACCAGCCTAGTACAAACAGTAGAGGCCATGAATCACATGATACTATCTTAGCCGAGGAAACACAATCAATCGGAGGAGATCATGGCTTCTGGGGCGGAGAAACATGCTAAATTCGTCCCACCAAAGCTACAGTTTACCTGCGAGGACATTTAGTTCCTCCTTAGTTCTAATACATGACACCGGCATAATCAATATAGTCAGATCACTGACGCATTACTCTAAATTAATCCAACGTTAAAAGACTCAGCACCTGTCACTAGACAACGCAGTGCTGATAGACCTTGATGACCAGATATAAATCCACTCGGAATTACGATTTTAAGCCAAGAACACTGCCGACACCGTACCTAAAGCCCCTGCTCAAGACACGACAAGACTATTTTTTTAGCCGCTCTCAACAAGTTTACAAGAGAGCATGGCTTCAACAAGAACTACTCATGTGATCTTGCATTTGCACTACAATACAAAGCCATGGAAGACGAAAACAGCACACCAGAAATGACAGGTTTTAACCTGGTACCGGATTTAGCTCGGGGAGAAGATTTTCCGCCGACCAATACTAATTGATCTAGTAGGATCACGTGTGCCTGCAATGCACAATATAAAAAAAAAGGGAAAAAAGATTATACACGGGATCTTGCATTGGCACCTCATCAAGCAACCTTTCAACTTTCAACATGAAAGCCGAGGAAGCTGGCTGCAAGTCACGATGAAACTAGCCGAAAAACAAGCTGCACTATCAAAACAGCGTATTTAGATCGGAGGAAAGTTTGAACACCAACCACTGACAGTCGATGTGGTTATGAGCACAGCTAAACACCTCTTGAAGGATAGTAAGTGACGAAAACCTCACCAAGAGGCACTTAACTGGCGTCCAATGGAAACAACCATCCCCCATGAGCCTAGCGACTGTACCCAAAACACCCAACCCATTGAAAATCAAAGCTACTGTACAGGGATATACAGCAGAAGTAGCAGCGATCAAATAAAAAAAAAGCAGAAAAAAAAAAAAAAAAAAAACAATAACAATAATTCCAGTCAAAGTGGTTTCAAACACCCAAACTAGTGTTGACAGACCTCAATCGCGCATACATCTCAGTCCGATACAATTTTGAACATAATGGTGAATGCATAACATCCACCTAGACTCAAGAAAACCTCACCCGAAGTGATTTTAAGATGTGATTTGGGTGAATCAACAAGCATCAGCACTACAACAGCCTACCCGAATGGCTTGAACGTTTTTTGAGAGACTTCGATCACCCCAAAATTATAGTACAATTAAATTAAAACACATTAGTCAATAACGCCCCTTAGCCCCAAGAGCAAAGCACCCGAAGCTGTTTTGAGCAAAATTAAGGGCTTATTGAGCCCATTAGAACACCATACACCTCAGTCGACTCAATTGTTTTGACAAAGTAAGGGGTTTAAAACACCCAAAATTGATTAGATCAGAATAAAGGTTTTTGTAAGGAGATTATAAATGAAAGCAGCCTACCCGAAGCTCCTAGAGGGTTGTAACAGCCTCTAGATCAGCCCATCAAACTGACTACCTTACCTTCTGACAACAAAGCAAACAAAAGGGGGCTATAAGTAAAACAAAAAAAACAATACAAGTCCTCAACAAGACTTTAAACTGTTGAATTTATTTTCCTGTTTTGTGCTATAGTTATTTCTTACTAATTAGTTTTTTTATAAAACAAAATGATGATAATTATTACAATATATACATATATAATATAACAATATAAATAACATGCTTATTTATTTTTAATTTTACTTAATATTTTATTTAAATTTACTGATGATTCTTTTTACAAAGGCCTTAAAAGGAATAATAATAAAAAAAATAAAAAAAATAACAAAAGCCCTCATCAAGGCTTTAAACTGATGGATTCTTTTATTTTACTCATTTTTTTTCATTTTTTTCTCCTTCATAACTGATTTTATTGGACATTTTTTGCTATAGGGCTAAAAACTTAAACAAAAAAAAAAAAGAAAAGTCCTCAGTATGACTTAAAACTGCTTATTTTCTTTTGCTTCATTTTTAATACAAGAACTGATCTTGTTTTTATTTTTACTATGACTTTATTGACAGATATTTTTAAATTTTGACTATGGAAAATTTATAAAAAATAACAAGTTGAAAATTACTGTAAAAGTAGACCACATAAAAATGGGGCTATAAACAACAAAAAAAAGCCCTCAGCATGGCTTAAAACTGCTTGGTTTTAATTTTATTGCCTCTATAAATGCTAATATTATGTTTTTAATTTCATACAGGTATATTTCAATGAAAAACAAAAGAAACAAGTGCAGAAAAACAGTATTAGGACCAATTTCAGGATTTTTGATTATAAGAAACAGAAGTGTCCTCAGCAAGACATTAAACTGCTGGAATTTTTTCATTTTCTCATTAATATTAAATGGGGCTGACACATTTAATTTTGCTACAGGTCTTCATTATAAAAGGAAGTCCTTAACAAGACTTTAAACTGTTAAATTTATTTTCCTGTTTTAATGTTATTTCTGACTAATTAGTTTTTTATATATAAAACAAAATGATGATACTGATTACAATATATATATATAAGAATAAAAATAAATAAAAAATTCTTATTTATCTTTAATTTTATTCAATATTTTATTTACATTTACTGATGATTTTTTTTTACAAAGGCCTTTAAAAAAACAAATAACATAATGTCCTGAGCAAGACATTAAACTGCTGGATTTTTTCATTTTCACATTAATATTAAATGAAGCTGACTTATTTACTTTTATGTGCTACAGGGCTATGAAGGACAAAATAATGCCCTGAGCAAGGCATTAAACTGCTCAATTTCATCTTATGCTTCTTTTTTTATTACTGATTATCTGATTTGCTGATATTTCAGTAATTTTTTAGTTTAATAAAATGAATGAGGGAAACAAGATAGCTATAAAATGAAAATAATAAAAATAGGGCTTAAAAAAAACAATAAAACAAAATAATATTAGCCCTAAGCATGGCTTTAAACTGCTATTTTATCTTTTATGCTTTCTCATTTTGAATGATAACTATACTAACATATTTGATTTGGCTTCCACAGGTATGCAACATTAATAAAATATTTCTCTTATTTTATAGGCTTAAATGTGCTTTTAAAAGAAAGATGAGTCCTCAATAAGACTATAAACTGTTTAAGATAACTATACAACTTGGCTTTGAAGATAAATTACATGCCAGGAAACCCCAAGTGCAACAATCAGGTGCCTGTACACAAGATATGGTCCTTGGCAAGCCCATAAACTGCCCCTTCAAATATCAAAAATAAATCACTAAAATTATCAACAAGGACCAAAGCAAAAACAAGATATGGTCCCTGGCAAGACCATAAACTGCCCACTCAGATTATTAACAATAATCAAAAGGAAACCAATGGTCCTTGGCAAGACCAGAAACTGCCCACCATGAGAGTTATCAACAAGGACTCAAAGATAAAACACAATAAACCAATGGTCCTTGGCAAGACCATAAACTGCCCACCATTGGAATTATCAACAAGAACTCAAAGCTAAAACACAATCAACCAATGGTCCTTAGCAAGACCATAAACTGCCTATTTAAAGTATTCAAAAAGATTGGAAAAGGACTACAAAAGGAGGATAAGTCCTAGGCAAGACTATAAACTACCTGAGGTTTTATTTTATCTTATTTTTCTACTTTCTAATTTTATGTCATTATAAACAAGAATTAGAAAGATTTACTGACTTTAATGTTCTGAAAATATTTTTTTTATTTTTTTATTTATTTCAAACTCATTCATTTATTTTCACTAGGAATTAGGGTCATATCCCATTCATGAGCTCAAGAATATTCTATTATACTTTTCCTACTATTAAAACAAGAGCCATTAATTTGGCTTAATTTTTCAACTCAATAATAACAATTAAAAAAAAAAAAAAAAAAACTCTACATCAAGTATTATTTTTTAAAATGATCAATTTATTTGAAATATTTCTTCAATTACAAGAGAGTGATTGGAACTTGTTTGAAAAGAAGAAGTATTTGTGCCATGAAGGCATTAATTGAACTCTGAAGGAGTTATTTATATTAAAAACTCATAAATTAATGACATAATTTGGGGAATTTACATATTAATAACACCTCAATGTGCTATTTATTCCAAATGGAATTTAAAAAGCCCCCCCCCCAAAAAAAAAGCAAACAAGAGTTTTTTTTTATTGTACAAATTTTCAATTTCACTGTTTATATTTTTTTAACAACTCAAATGCATTTATGGGTAACAGAAAATCTGAACCATAAAGGGGATGGACTTGAAATAAAGTCTGAGTCACAATGATGATTCCAAAAGGAAGAGTTGTGGAATCATAAGGGTCATTATATGAATAAAGGACTCAAATTATGATCATTCAACTATGTAATATTAATCATAAATACTCTCAAGAGCACCAATTTTTACTGATCGGCACAAATTACCACCTTCAACCAAACAGTTCCATGATCTTAATTGTGATTCAGGCTTATTTCTCTTAAATTGTGATTTTTACTCAGATATCCCACTTAATGGTTATTTTATACTTACATTAAAAAAAAAAAAAAAAAAACAGCTTATTTATTGAATCATCATTAAGATAAAATTATGTATATTTACTGTATCATTATTTATCCTCATCAAAATCACTATAAGGAATAGGGGGTGGGTAAACTTATTTCTTACACTATCCCTTATAGTGGAAGTTTTTGGGGAATGAGAACATATCCTCTTCAAAATTTGAAAACCAACTGAATATTTTTAAATGGAGAGGGGGGCCCTCATCCAAACAAATATTATTAAAAAAAAATATCAATAAATTAATATTAAAATAAATTTTAAATCACCTTATTATTACAATTTTTTATTTTTCATTTCCTTATAACAGGTATAATTCAGGAATACAAAAGAACAAAAGGACATACATTATTTTTTAAGAAATAGCAAGAGAATTTGGAAACAATTTATCATAGGGCAATTATTCACAATACTGAAAATGAAGAAGATTATTTATGAAGAAAAACAGGAGTTCCTTATGGATTGACCTTTGGACAGCACAAGACCTTAGACACTTCTTTGATTCTGGATTGAAACTCCCTTGGAATTCAAGAATAAGTGGTAAGGATTTGTGGACTGAAGGATTACTCACTGGATTAATTATAGACTCAGGACTCACTCAACATGATGGACCAACAAGATTATGAAAACACTCAACTCAAATTGCCCTTGGGATTTTAAAGAAGATTGAAGACTCAAGAGGTCCTCAGCATGACACTAAACTGCTTCCCCTGTGGACTTGGGCAGGGAAACTTATAAAAAAAATAATAACAGCCAAGAAGCTGGAGGGGATTGTCCTAGTCAGGAGAAGTGCTGAAGGACCATTTTTGTCCTTAGCATGACAATAAACTGCTCCCTTTGTGTAACAGGAACAAGGGGTTTCACAGGTGTTTATCATTATCAAAGTGGCCAAAATGAACAAAGTGAAGTCTCAAGCCATCAATGAAGACAAGAAAATTCCTTATCAAGAAATAAAACAACCAGAAGAATCTTTCATCAAGTGAGAATCATGAATATTGAAGAATAAAACAAGAGTCAAGTGGAATCCAAAATCAAGCCCAAAGGAGCTCAAGAATAAAGATAAGCCCTTGGATTAGGCCAGGAGGTCCTTGGATGACTTAAACTGCAGGACTTGTATACCTAATATACAGGGGTTACACACCTAGTTGTAGGTCCTGTATGACCTTAAACTACATTTTTTTTATGGAAGAAAGAAGAAAGAAGAATTGTGAAGACCTCAAGATTTCAGGACACTAGCAAATTCTTAGAAATAAAAAAAAAAAAAAAAAAAAAAAGAAGAAGAATCAAAATAACTAATTAAAGATGGATCACCAAATTTTAGCAGCCAAATACAAATCAGTCCTGAAGAAGGTGAGACCAGTCAATGAGCCAATGCCTCAAGACCTTAACCCACCTTTGGAAAGACCACCTTTGTCAAGAGATCCTTATGAAACACCCTTATCACCAAACCCACCTATATTTCAAGAAACCTTCAAGGTCACCCATGAAAGACTCCAAGCAGTCAATTTTGGCCCACCAGGATGGTTATCAAATGAAGAAATCAATTTACTCAAAAATGTTATTACCTTAAGGGAAAAAGCAATAGCTTTCTGTGAAGAAGAAAGAGGATTACTCAAACACTCATATGGAAAACCTTACAAGATACCAGTAATACCTCATGAACCTTGGCAGAAGAAACTAATTCCCATTCCCAAATCAATTTTACCTCAGTTTACTGAATTAATCAGAGAAAGAATCAGGACTGGACTCTATGAGCAATCCACCTCAAGCTACACAAGCCCAATCTTTTGTGTGGCCAAATCAAATGGGAAACTCAGAATTGTCCATGACCTTCAAGAACTCAACAAAGTCACCATCAAGGATGCTGGCTTACCACCTCACATTGAAGAATTTGTAGATGCATTTGCAGGAAGAGCATGCTATGGACTAGGAGACATCATGGGAGGATATGATGAAAGAGAATTAGATGTCACTACAAGACCCCTCACTACTTTTGAAACACCCCTTGGAAGGATGCAACTCACAAGACTACCCCAAGGAGCCACCAACTCAGTAGCAGTATACCAAGCCCAAATGACCTGGATACTCCAAGAAGAAATACCAGAAAGTGTAGGAATATTTATTGATGATGGAGGAATAAAAGGACCAAGATCACTTTATAACCAAGAAACACTACCAGAAAACCCCTCAATCAGAAGATTTATATGGGAATATGCCATAACCTTAGAAAGAATTTTATTCAGGATTGAAGAAGCAGGACTTACTATCTCAGGATCCAAGTTTGCATGCTGTGTTCCAGCTTTGGACATAGTAGGGCATGTTGTATCATTCAAAGGAAGAACAATCTCAAAACAAAAGATTAACAAGATTCAAAATTGGCCAACACCTCTCAACAAAAAGGAAATAAGAGGATTTCTTGGACTTTGTGCCTATGTAAGAATGTTTATTGAAAACTTCTCACAAGTTGCATCACCACTCAGAAGACTCACAAGAGAAGATGTTGAATGGGACTGGGATCAAAAATGTGAAGAAGCTTTCCATAAGCTCAGAAGAATAGTTGGAGAAGAAATAACCCTCAAGAAATTGGATTATGACAAAGGAGCAGGAAAAATTAAGCTAGCAGTAGATTCAAGCTACATTGCTGCAGGAGCAGTACTCACTCAAGAAGATGAAGAAAGAAAAGACAGACCAGTATTATATGAATCAATAACTTTTTCAAAATTGGAATCAAAATACTCACAACCCAAATTGGAACTCTGTGGAGTTGCAAGAATTCTCAAGAAGCTTCAAACCATACTTTGGGGACAACATTTTGAATTACAGGTTGATGCCGAGGCCTTAATTGAAATGATCAACACCCCTTGCTTACCCAATGCCCCCATGACAAGATGGGTGGCTTTCATTCAACTATTTTCCTTTGATTTGGTACACAAACCAGGGAAAACTTTCACTATGCCAGATGGGCTATCCAGAAGACCAAAAAACTCAGAAGAAGAAGATGAAGAGGCACCAGAGTTTGATGAAGAAGAAGATTGGATCAAGCCACACCCTGGATTTGGGGCTAAGACTATAAATTCACTCAATTTTTCAGGAATACAGGTACCAACCAAACAAGAAGGATTTTGGAAGAGGATGCAAGAATACTTAAGCACAATGAAAAAACAACAATCAAGCAAAGATGAAGAGTTTAGAAGGATAAAAAGAAGGTCATCCAACTTTTTCTTGGAAGATGGTCAACTCAAAAGAAGAAATAACCCAAACCCTCAATTGGTGATATCAAGTCAAGAAGTTCAAAGATACATTTTGAAGTCACTTCATGAAGACATGGGCCACAGAGGAGAAAATGAAACTTACAGAAGAATTAAAGCAAGACATTGGTGGGAAGGAATGAAGAAATCAGTCAAGAAATGGGTTCAATCTTGCCTAGCCTGCCAAAAGAGAAGTCAAAACTTACAAAGAGAACAAGGAAAATCTACAGCAACATCAACAATCTTTGAAAGAGTAAGTATGGATGCAGTCCATATCAAATCAGGAAGATGGAAATATATGGTTGTGGCCAGAGATGATTTTTCAGGATGGCCAGAAACAGTTGGACTAGTCAAATTAACAGCAAAAGCAGTTTCAGAATGGTTCACCTCAGAATGGATATGCAGGTATGGCTCACCAAAAGAAGTAACTGTTGATGGGGGGCCAGAGTTTGGAAAAGAATTGCAAGATGCAGTAAAGAAAGCAGGATCAAAAATCAGAGTCACCACACCCTATTACCCAGAGTCTCAAGGAATGGTTGAAAGGGGCCATAAACAACTTAAAGATGCATTAGTCAAGATGTGTGGAGAAAATGGAGGAAAATGGAAAAAATATCTACCTTTGGTTACATTGGCTGACAGAATCTCCACTAAAAGGACAACTGGTTTCTCACCATTTGAACTCCAATTTGGACAACTACCAGTATTACCAATTGATATTGAAACAAAAACCTTTTTAGCAGTAGAATGGCACAAAATATCCACAACTGAGGAATTATTGGAAGCCAGAGCTAAACAATTAGAAGTAAAAGAAGAAATGAGAAGGAAAGCAGCAGAACAACTCAAAAAATCAAGGGAGGACTCAATGAAATATTGGGATAGAAGAATGGCACATCAACTAAGATCACCACTAAATCCAGGAGATTTGGTCCTGGTTTACAACAAAGCAATAGAAACTAATTGGGGGCTACTTTTCAAAAACAAATGGAATGGACCCTACAGAGTAATCAGACAAATAAACAATGGACCATATGAACTTGAGGAACTTGATGGAACAGAATTAGCAAGAAGGTTTGCAGCATCCCAAGTCAAGAGGTTCTACCCAAGAGGAAAGTTGATAAACACAAAAGAAGACACAGAAGAAGAACAAAGTGAAGAATATGAATCAATAAATGAGGAAGAGGTATTTGAGGAGACCACAGAATCAGATGAGGTATAAAGAGCTCTCACCTGGAATGCTGGGGACAGCATTAAATGGAGAGGGGGATGTGGTATTCCATACCATTTGTTTCACCAGGCTCAAGCTCATAGTACCCTATAACAGCAGGAAATCCAGCCTACAGGCAGACTTACACTCAAATTTTACACCAAAAGGTCAATTTTACAGCAAGAGGCTGGATTTAACTCATAAAACCATGGCACAGGCACCAAAGGGAAGTGTATGTGTTTAAATAACTTATTCAAATTCACTATGCATATGTAAAAAATCAATTTACATATAGCAAACTAGTGACAACAAATGAGGTACCACCCTTTAAATTACACACCCCACCCAGCTTTACACCCCCTTACAGCCACAGGACTCATGCAGCAAGAAAATGACACATGCATTAGTTATACAGCCAACTTGCATTCAAAATCACATGATGCAAAGCTCAACTCCATGGAATTCCTGCAAGTCATTTATAACACAGCCACAGGAGTACCTTATCTTATATCCTCAGTAACCCCACTTAAAACCTTAAAACAGAATCATAATTATTTACACCACTCATCACCTCATGCAAACCAAAGCTAGTTACAACAGGCTGCATGCAGTACACAATTCTAATTAAATCTCAACCATATGACTATGCACAGCATGTGTCAAACTTAAAAATCACACCATCTCATACATAACAGTAAATTCACCAGTGCAAGAAATTATCACCTGACTTCATTTTAAAGTTCAAAAAGAAGAAAAACAAACATGACACCTGCATAAATTACACAGCCACTTCTACCAAATCTAAAATAGGACATATGCAAAGGAGTTACAAGGTCATCATGTGATACTGCATCCACCAACAGAATATCATGTGACAGAAAAAAGGCTGTGCACAAGAAAAATCCTCAGCCAAAATGAAATCACCTCATGCATGCAAGGAAAATCCAAGAAAATCACATCATAATTAGCTCACCAAAAGACCATCATGTGATGACAGAAGGCTGTGCAGAGAGAAAATTATCACCAAACCTTAAATCACCTGACCCATGCAAGAAAGGTCCTCACCAAAAACAGAGTCACACGATGAAATCAAGAGGAATTAAAGTGGAAAAAGAAAGCTCCCATGGAGGGCCCCCTGGGCTCCCAAAAGGTATAAATAGAGGGGCTCTCTCCCCAAATTTCAAAATCCCCCCCATGCACAATATATCCTCTGCACATTACAAGCACAGGAATAAGTCATCCCTCACCTGGGAGGTAGTCCAGCAAATTATAGTGAATTTACTTACCCAGTAGCTAAGCTCAGTGGAAGTATAGTGTTCAAGATTACCCAGTAGCTAAGCTCAGTGGAATCTTATTATTATTAAAATAAAAATAAAAATTATCCAGTACCCAATATTAGGGTTACTACTCTATTAAAATACTTTATCCAGTAAAATTAACACCATTTATCAAGATTTAAAAATAACTTACCCCTTTAAAAATCCAACATCAAAAAAAAATCTTACCTTTTAAATTTAACAGATACAATTCTATCTTATTATTAAAAACACTCTTAAGAAATTAACAAACCTTCAAAAAAATTATTTACTCTATTATAACTATACCTTAACAAAAAATTACCTTTACCAACACTCACCAAATTTTTCTGAACACCTTAAATAACTCATCTTACAAAAATTTTATCACCAAGAAGAAACCACTCACCCCAATTTCACTAAAAAATATTAAAATTAAAACAGACAAGTATTTCATTAAATCTAAGAATTAACCAAAATTACTGACATTATTTTTCATATTATTTATTGAATAGGTCTGATCTGAGACTGCTGAATTTTGTCTTCTGCAGTTGTAAAGCCACTTACTAATTTTATTTTGGTTTTTGAGCTCCAAGGAAGATTTTGTTCAGTATTTTAGGAGGGGCAGGCAATACACCCTTGCCACCCTTGGTTACAGGAGTTATTAGCAATTCAAAACTAGTTACCTGTGATTTCCCCCTCCAGGTACTGCCTCATTTTAATCCCACACAAGAGGAGTTCCCACATTATTAATCTTAATAATTCTTAATTAATATAAATAGTATTTATATTAATATATAACTTTAATATTGGTAATATTATTGTTATTAATTGTTTTTTATTTATAAAAAACAGTTTTTTACGCCTTTATTATTTGTTGGTAACAATAATAAAGAGCTTTATAATATATTAATTATTTTATATTAATATATTATTTATAATATTATAATTTCATATAATATTAATTATATTATTATATTTATTTAATAATATAATATTTTTACGCCATAATAATAATATTTTCTTTATTATTATTATTATTTTAATCTTATTTATTTCAATTATAAGGACATTCAGAGTACAATAAGTAATAAATTAGTAATTTTTACTTATTGTTTCATAGTCAAACCTTACACTTTTGGCCTCATTGGATTAGGCCAAAAGGTGCCTAAAAGGCCTGTGAACCACGGTACGTGGCCTACGGACCGTATGGACCGTAGGGGGCCTAAATGGCCCCAAAAGGCCATTTAGGCCCAAGACCCCCTACTAAAAAGGGGGGGCCTGGATCCACTGGTGGTGGCTAGTGGGCCTGGAGACCCCTAGAAGACAAAAAGGACCCCCCAGGCCCAAAATCAATGATGAAGGCCTGGGGGTTGGTGAGGTGTGAATTGGCCAAGAGGGCCAATGACGGCAGGATATGGCCATTGGGATGGGTTGTGGCGTAAGAGCCATTGAACACCCAAAGGGGGCCAATGGCCATAAATGATATGACGTGGCCAATTGGCCCCAACTTGGCTCCAGGTTGAATCGCCGCAACCATCAAGGAGGAGGGTCAAACTCGTGGTTGTGACAGTACCCCCCTACCTTGAATGGTGAGCTCCTGAGCACCAAGATGAGGTATAAGCCTTTTGAGGCTATTGAGATGTATTTGACGGAGGGATTCTAGAGGCATTGACTTTAAAAGAAAAAATTGAGCTGATAAACTTGTTGGCATATGAATTGAGGTTGACTTGGTCTTCTCTTGACATTTGGCTTTGACAATGTTGAAGACGTGATTTGACGTAAAGATTTGGCATTAAAGAGTTATAAGAAAAGAATTTTAAGAAAAATATAAAGAATAAAAGAGAAAGAAAAAGAACAATAAAAGAGAAATGAATTTGGAGGAGGAATCCAATCTTCATCACGGATTACGACAGTTGATTTTGAAAGTGGCCAAGGACCTGGAAAAAGAATTTGATGCCAGGTGCTCACAGAGTGGCGAAGGTGATTTTTTGACAGATTGTAGACCCCTCAGGGAAGTGCACACCAGGAGAGGAACTTACTTTTGGAAGCTACCAATCCCGCCAGTGCCATAAATGATGAGAATCTTTATAAATGAATGTATTGAAGGGATAATATCTTGGGAAGGAAAATAAGAAAGGAATGGTCCATTTGCCCAAGTGAAAATGGCCATAGTTTTGGAATTGATGTTGAAAGCCAGGCCAACAAATCTGTGTCCAAATTGCAAAGTGCTCACAGAGTGGCCAAGGTGATGCTTACAACAAGGAGGAATAGAATACCCCTAAAGGTGCATACCAGGAGTGGGACTTACTTTTGGTAATTCCTCTCCCCACCAAGAACCATAAAAGATCAAGCTTTTGAACAATTGGGTCCTGGCTTTTCAGGATACAGAGAATGGAAATCTTTGACAAGATCAGGACAATTCTTGAGGTTTTTGGCTGGTTCCCAAGTGGATCTTTCTGGGTCTTGACTGAAACCTTTCCATTCCACCAGATACCATAGCTTTCTTCTCTTGAGCTTAGAATACAGTACTTGAGAAACTTCCCATTCCTCTTCTTCTTCAATGGTAATTGGAGGAGGAGGCTCTTGATGCCGATTTGGGATTGTTGATGTCTTGACTGGTTCCAAGAGTGAGATATGGAAGACTGGGTGGATGGATTTCCATTGAGGTGGTACGCATGGGAACTGACTTTCTTCAAGATTGGAAAAGGACCCAACCATCTTTCAAATAGTTTTTTGGTGGTTCTGGTTGATTTAATATTCTTGGAGGAAAGCCATACCATGTCACCAGGATTGAAAACAGGTGGACTTGCTCTACCTTTATCTGCATACCTCTTGAACCGGTTTATGGAAGCTTCAAGTTCTCTCTTGACATCTTGCTGTACTGATTGGATTTTTGTTGATAACTTTCCAGAAGGAGTGTCTTGAGTGATGTGAACTGAATCAAAATGCGGATCTCTTCCATAAACAGTGAAAAACGGGGATTGCTTGGTTGAAGAGTGATCTGAGTTATTGTAGGCAAATTCAGCCAAAGGGAGCCAGGTGTTCCAATCATCTTGATGATAACTGACATACATCCGAAGATACTGTTCTAGTATCTGATTTACCCTCTCTGTCTGTCCATCAGTTTCTGGATGGTAAGCAGTTGACAAGTCTCTTGAAATCTTGAGCTGCTGACAAAGATTGGTCCAAAAAGAAGAAACAAAGAGTGAACCTCTATCACTGACAATGCTTAACGGAAGGCCATGCTTTGAAAAGATATTCTTGATGAATAAATGGGCCAAGTCCAGGGAAGTGATTGAAGCCATTGTTGGAATAAAAACCGCCATTTTTGAGAATCTGTCCACTATGACCAGGATTGAATCAAAGGAATTGGACAGCGGCAGTTGATTGATGAAGTCCATTGAAAGACAAATCCAAGGACCATTTGGAATTGGAAGAGGTTTGAGGAATCCAAACTTCTTATGGTGAATATTCTTGTTCCTTGAGCACTGTTGACAGGATGAAACATAATCCCTGATAAATTGAGTCATGCCGGACCAGTGAAAATCCCGCTTGACAAGTTTGAGAGTCTTCTCTTGGCCAGGGTGGCCAGCTAGAGGAGAATCGTGAGGCTTTTGAAGAATACTAAGTTGAATTGTGGAGTCATTTGGGACTACCACCCGATCTTTGAAGAGAAGGAGTTGGGAAGAGGAATCAAGAGAATAATCTTGGACAGATTTACCTTTACCCAAATCTTCAAGGATACTTCTGTACTGGGGATCTTGCCATAATTTCTTCTGGATTGAATCAATCAAATTTGAAAAAGATTCCACCTTGACTGCAAAAAACTTTGAGGGTTGAACTTCATCTTGCTTAATGAGTTGTTGAAAATTCATTGGATTCTTGCTGATGAAGTCCTCCCCCCTCTCCGGGTAAACGTTGTCCCGACGTGATAATGCATCCGGAATAGTAGCTAGGCGGCCAGGGCGGTAAGTGATTGAGAAATGAAATTCAGAAAGGAATTCAGCCCAACGGGCTTGACGGCGAGTGAGTACTTTGGAGGTCATGAAGTATTGAAGGGAAGAGTGATCGGTGAGAACTTCAAAAGGGGAAGCCAGTGAAAGAAGAAAAGCCCTCCAGCGCTTGAGAGCCCAGACAATACCAAGGAGTTCCTTTTCATGAATTTCGTAATTGAGCTCTGCTGGGATAAGCTTGCGGCTGTCAAATGCAATGGGATGTTTTCCTGAGTCAGAGACCTGACTCAGTACAGCACCCAAGGCATAATCTGATGCGTCGGTCTCTACAATGGTGGGTAGAGAAGGGTTGAAGTGGGAAAGGATTGGAGCGGTGGTGAAAGCCTCTTTGAGTTGGTGAAACTGACTAAGTGTAAGGTTTGTCTATGAAACTCTTGATAATAGTAACAATATCAAGAGTACTATGACTGTCCTCAGTAGAAAAATATAATATAATGAAATATTATAACCACAAATTTAAATATAATTATTAAAAATAATTATATAAAAAAATAAATTTAATTATTATTATAATAATATAATAATAAAAAAAATAATAATTATAATAAATTATAATTATTCTATTATTGTTATAGTCACTGACAGTTATAACAATAAGAAGTGTAAAGCTCTTAATGAGACAATTACACGTGGAAAATAAGAATATTAACCACTTATAAATAATATAAATATTATTTATAAAAAGAATTAATCACACACTGTGCAGAAATAATTCTTTATAGAATAAAATTCTATATAAAAAAACTAATAATAGATAAAAAAAATATAGAACTTTAAAGAAAACTTACTTATAATATTTATTTAATACAACAAGTTATAAAACAACAGTTATTATATTAAATAATGATTATAAGTTAAAAACACGCCAAAAATCAATAAAATCAAAGATAAAACAACTTTTTATACTAAAATTTATGATTGAAGAGTTTTTGAGAGGAATTTGTGGATTTTAAAAGATATTTAAGATGATAATTTTATATAATAAAAGTTATTATAGATGATTACAACAATAATCTGAATTCTATGACTTCAATTCTTTAATTTAAAGAATAAAAATAACTTAAGAATTACTTTTAATAATAAGATTTTATATTTAATAAAACTTTACCTGTTTAAATGTCTAATACGATTGGATTGATTATGAATGATGGACAAAAACAGTGATGAAAAGACTCTTTTTATGTCTACAGAGTAGCTCTCATGATTCATAATGGATGTAGAGGGCGTGCTCAGGTCAAAACTGAAAAACCATGCTTAAAAATTAAGTTCTTAACTTAAGGCAGCTTATTTTTACTTCCAATTTAAAGTTACCAGTGTTATTCTTAACTCCAAGTAACTTTAATCCTCATTTAGTTTAATTATTTTAAGTTTTAATATAAAATAAGTTTATTTATATTAAAGTTCATCACATGAACAACATAAAATCAGAGTTTCAAGCAGAAATCTCTTAAACTGAATTTTTAATTAATTTTTAAAGAAATCATAATTTTCTTTAAGCTTAATTAAAAAAGTAATTTTCCAGGCTAATTACCCAGGAAACTTATTAGTAAAAGATACTTAAAATTTAATTTATATATTGATAATATTAAATTCTAAGCTGTGTGAAATTTTCAAGCAAATCCATTAAGATTTGGATTTTTAATGAATTTTTGAAGTTATTACTATTTTTCCACGTAAAATAGCAATACACACAAAACCTTAAGTTTTGATAAGGTTTTGATGATTGAAACCTTAAAGTTTTAAGCTTATTTAAGCTTTTTAAGCTTGATTAAGCTTTGACAGTTCTTAAAACCTTGATTCCAAGCCTGCTTATTGGGATTTACCCTCTTGGCAGCTTGAAATTCCTGTCCAATTTAGGATAAAACCAGTTTAAACCTTAAGGTTGGATCAAAGTCTAATCTTAAAGTTTAAATAAGGTTGAAAATCCTCCAATACAGGTGGACAACCTTAATTGAATCCTTGCAGATCCAAAAAGTTGGGTACCCCAGCTCTATTTGGTCTTTTTCCTTTGTCCCACCTTTCTGCGTGGATTTTGCCCTTTTATTTATTTAAAGCCATACTATGGCCTTAAACCCTTTTAAATTGAGCTCACGCAGGATTTACATTCTGTATGGCAAATCCTTAGCCAATTCAGTAAATATACACCACACCTTAATTTTAACTAAAATTTTGGTAAAGTTGCATAAACCTTATGTAACTTTAAATTTAAGCTTAATTAAGCTTAAATTTAACAATTTTAAAAAATGTTAAAAAAGTTACATTGGTACTGTGAGATTCTTAAATCTTCCAATAACATAAAAAATAAGTGGTTTTGGGTATAACACCCTATGGGTGTACCCTAGGTTATTTTTGGTGTAGAATCCAAAAATGACATAATAATTATAACTTTGTTTATCCAAAAAAAAGTTATACTTATTTTTTATTTTTTTTTATTTTAAATTCAATTAAAAAGTCTGTTTAAGACAAATTTAACTGTTTATAAAATCATTTGTGGCCTTATGGGTGTGTTGAACATACCTCACAGGCTCACATTCCCTACCACCAAAAAAAAATTGTACCACAATTTTTCTTTTGTAGTATACCCCCAAGTTATTTGGGGGGGGTATAATCCACTGTCCAACCTCTCTACCTATACTGTTCAAGTATGTAAAGCACACAATTCAAACTTTATTGAGCAATTGGTCTTCTCTCATGTCTGAATCTTCTGAGAAACTTTTGGGAATCAGGTATTTTACTTTCTTCAATCCACTCATCTTCATGTTGTGGATTTCTGTACCTGACTAAGTATTCTCTTTCATTTTTACCCCTAAGTCTTCTTTCTTTTAAGACTTTCAGTACCTTCTTTTCCTCACTTGGTTCAAGTGGGGGTACTTCTAAGGGTGTTTCATTCCTTAAAGGAAATAATTCCTTATCACTTGATGTGTAATGCTTTACAAGACTGACAGGAAAAGTTGGGTGTTTGTTTCCTAACTCTCCTGACAGTTCTACTTGTACTGCATTTGTCCCATGAAGGGCTTTAATAATAAATGGTCCTGCAAAGGAATCTTTCAATTTCTTTGGACCTTTAATATTATTAAAGTTCAAGGTTGAAACTAGTATTAAGTCCCCTACTTTGAATTCTGGTGTCTTATGACTTTTATCCCACTTCTGCTTAGCATATTCAAAGGCATCATTCATGCTTTGATTTGCATGATGTCTCACTTTATCAAGCAGCAGCTTAAAGCTTGAAGCAGTTGGATGAATGTCAATCAAATCCTTTTTCAAAGTATCAACTGGAAGTTTGGGGTTCCATCCTTTTTCCAACATTGCAGGAGTCTTGCCTGTTGAAGTATGGATGGAGGTCTTGTAGGCTAATTCCAATGCTGGTATAAGAGTACACCAATCATGGGTAAAGCCATCAGAATATTTAAACTCCAGGCCATAAGCACAAAATCTTCTGATCATGTCCTCAAGGGTTTGAATCATTCTTTCTGCCAGTCCATCTGTTTGTGGATGGTAGGCTGTTGAAAATGATAATTTTGTACCTAAAAGCTTATGTAGATTAGTCCATAAGGCTGATGTGAATTTTGGGTCTCTATCACTAATGATATTTTTAAAGAGACCAGTATGGGATATGACTCTGTTCCAAATCAAAAGAGCTGTATCCATAGCTGTGTCATCTTTATGACATGGTAAAAAGATTGGTGTTTTGCTATATCTGTCCACAATAACAAGACATGCATTGTAACTTTTATCACCTGAAGGTGGTAAGGCAGTTACCCAATCCATGTGAACCACTTCCCATGGGGTACTTGGTTCTTGGATATGGATCATTAAACCAAATCTTTTACCAGTAGCTTTATTGGCTTTCTGGCATCTATCACAACTATGACAGTACTCAATGACATCTTTTCTCCAAGAAGGCCACCAGGCACATGTCTTAATTCTTTCCATTGTTCTGTCTTCAGACAGATGTCCAGAATAAATGTTATCATGGCATTCTAGTAGTATTGTGTTAATCAACATTCTACTACATAGGACCATGACACATGTGTGTTTAGATCTATGATATAGTATACCATCAAACAAATGAAATCTTCCATTATCATAAGATGTTTTCCAAATATCATCCAGAGAATTAGCCAAGGCTACATCTTTACAATCTTTGTCAAGTAGAGCAGTAAGAATATGACAATTCTTATCTTGCTTGTAGCTTTCTCTAACCTCTTCAAAGAATTCTGTTCCAACATCTGTGATATTAATTCCTTCAATTGGGATTTGAGGTTCTGCACTTGTAGGAACATATGCAGGATTATCAGGTGTATTGGGTAATGCCCATCTACTTAAGCCATCAGCATTCTTATGAATATTTCCAGCTTTATGTACTATGGTCATATTGCCTCTATACTCCTGTATAGCAATCTGCCATCTTAACATGTGTCTGTTCGGAGTCTTCATGTTAAGAAGTGATTTTACTGCATTACAATCAGTAATTACTTCAAACACACTACCATCAAGATAATAATGAAGTTTTTCCAGAGCCCAAACAAGGCAAAGGCACTCCATTTGGCTAGCTCCATATCTTACCTCAGTAGGTTTAATTTGTCTTGAAATAAAACAAACTGGACCTTCATAAGGTTTGTCATTGACAATTTGAACTTGATGAAGAGCAGCTCCTAAACCATCACCACATGCATCAATATACAGCTTAAAAGGAAGTTTCCAGTCTGGCATCAATAATAATGGTGCATTGGTCAAGGCATACTTGATTTTATCATATGCTTGAATTCTCTCCTGTGTCATTTCAAAAACAGTTTGTTGATCACAAATTCTGTATAATGATCTGGCATGGATTGCAAAATCTTTAAGGTGTTGCCTGTAATAGCTGGCAAATCCTAAGAAAGACATCATCTCTTTTTTGTTCTGGGGCATTTGTTTCAGTAAAACTGCAGCCACTTTGTTTTTGTCAACACCAAGGCTTAGTCCTGATACTACATGTCCCAGAGCTTTCAACTCATGAAACCCAAAATTACATTTTTTAAGAGAAATTTTCATGTTCACTTGTAGAATTTTCTTAAGTACTAATGAAAGTCTCTCTAAATGTGATTGCCAGGTTTCTGAACAAATGATAATGTCATCAATATAAATGATTAACCATCCCTCTGATAATTCATGTGGGAATATGGTATTCATCATTCTTTGATAATGAGAGGGTGCATTTTTAATACCAAAAGGCATCCTCAAATATTCATAAATACCACAATGAGCTATTATTCTCAATAATTTCCTTGCATGAGGTGTTAAAACATTCTGATGGAAGCCTTTAAGAGCATCCATGGAAGTAATAAACTTTGCTTTGGATAATTGAGTCAAAGTCTCATGGATTCTGTCAGGGTGAGTCTATGTAGAAGCTTAAAAACAGTAAATACAAGCTAGTACTATGACTGTGACACGTCAAAATAAGTAATAAAAAAATTCTTCAGGTCCTACTGCTACGTGGTAACAGTGGTGATGAGTCTATTGAGGACCTGGGTTGCAATGTTCTAATATCTTTGACTGTAAAGAAACACTACAATAATTATATTTAATTATATCTTTAAGTACTCTAAGGACACTACTGATGATTAACAGTCTTGTCACGTAAGAATATATAAATAAAAGATAAGATGAGGATTTTTGAAGGCAAAAACCCTTCTTTTTATATCTTTCAAGACTGTCAAGAGTTATTTACTCTTCACACGTCAGAGGAGTGAAAATTTTCACTCCATTGGCCAGTCTGTGGTTCTGGATCCTCAATTCTGACGTCAGTAGAGGCAGAATTGTGGTTTTGGGACCACAAATGATCATTCTGGATCAATACAGGATGAAAAAACTTTTCACCTGCCACGTCAGCACTTGGATGACGTTGTTCTGGTGTTTGTATGACCAATACTAGTCATTCTGGGCGGGTTTAAGCTTTGAACAACCATTATTTTGAGTATTAAGACTGTACTGGTTGGTACAGGTTTGGTACAGGCCAGTATTGGCCAAAATACTTCCAACCAAGATATCTTGGTCAGTTTTTGAGATATCAAGAAACTAAGAGCACAGAATTGAAGGGCTTAATGAGCTCTTCAATTTGGTATGCTTCATGTTTACCCTTCTTTAAAATAGCAAAAGTTATAAGGGTTTTAAGTTTTTGGATGTATTTTTGTACATCAGTATGGGGCTTCAAAAACTTCCATACCAGATATCTTCTTCAGTTTGGAAGATATCTGTATTCTGATGATACAGTTTTGTAGGGCTTGATTAGCCCTACAGTTTGGTATGTGACACTGTACAGTTGTATGAGTGTATGCCAAAGATACAGGGGTTTGTTTATTTTCTTATTTTCAGAATATCTGTATTTTGGTTGTTAAACCTTTGAACCAAGATCCCTCAGTCAATTTAAGAGATACAGAGGTCTAAGGTATCTCAAATTAAAGCTCTTGTTGAGATCTTTAATTTGGTTATACTTTTGTACAGTTTTGTACAAGCCCTCTTTGACTTTCAGGGGGACTTGGTTTTGAAAATGAGGTTATATGGTATCTCCAGTTGTAGTGGTGTTACAACAACATGGATGATATCATTGTGTAGCTCTTTATGTGAGCTTTAAGAAAAATACCATTTTGGTATAGGATAACTTAAATATGCATAAGTTATATGAGAGGTGAAAATAAGGGTTTTGACTTATTTATTTTCCTCTAGGTTTCCTTATTCTGTTTGGATAAGGTTGGTGTTTAATGTAAGAGGATTGTTTTCTCTTAATTATTACCTGTATTGACTATGTTTGTTCAATACTTGTCATACCATTATTTATGGTATGTTGGATGTCATGCTAGTGCTCTGTTTTGAGTCACAGGCTGACAGATTCTAGGGATTGGATACCTGTCTGGAATAGTATAGGTATTCAGTGCTCTAAAATCACCAACCATCCTTGACTTATCATTATGCCAAGTAATGATTACTGGAGTTGTGACTTCAACTTCCTCATTGTGTCCAACTTTTCTAAGAACTCCCAGTTTCATTAGTTCATTAATATGATTTTCTAATGCTTCTCTAGCCCTAGGGCTAGCTGGGTAAGCTGGTCTTCTTAATAGTGGCGGATAAGGCCTTTCCACATTAAGCATAATGTCCACCTCATGGCCTTTTATAGCCCCAAGTGGTTCATTATCAGAAGCAAAGGCTTCTCTGTATTGAAATAAAATTTCAATAAGTTCTTCCTTCATTTCTGGTGTTAATTCAGGACTAATTTGTGCTTCACTTAATTGATCTGACACAAATCTTTCTTTATTAACATTCTTTACTTGTTGAATGACAGTAATTTCTTTTCTTTCTGCAGAAAAAGCAAATTTCTGCCTTTTATTTTCCCCTATAGTGAAATATCTGTCCTTATGATTATTAATATCAATACCATAGATATTGAGATAATCATTTCCAAGTATAAAGTGTTGTGAAGTACAATTATTCATAACAACAAATTCAGCTTTCAATCTCATACTTCCTGCAGGATGAGGAAATATTATTGCAGCTTCAAATATACCCAAAGGATGCATATTCTGGCTAGCACTGCTGAATTTTACACCTTCAATTGGCATCAACTTGTCTTGCCAATTGGTATAAATTTTGTCAAGGTAATCTTTCCCAACACAAGTGCAAAAAGCACCTGAGTCAAGATGTATCTTGGCTTCTGTGTTATTTATCACAATATTAGTGATACAAGATGACCCAGCTGTATAACCTTTACCTCTGGCAGGTTTGGTTTTTTGCATTTTGGCATCTTGCACATGTATGAGATCCATACATTCATCACTGTACTGTGGTAAGTGAGTATGTACCTCAGTGACCTCAAAAGAAACATTAATATTTTCTATACTAAGTTCTTCTGATACTTCTTCTTCTTCTGAAGGCTCAGAATCACTTTCATGTAAAGTTACATCAGTTTCTTTTGTGTCTTCCACTTTTTCAACATTTATCTCATTGACTCTTGTCTTTTTTGGACAAGTGTTTGCTAAATGAGATGTGCTTCCACATTTATGACATTTCAAAGGAGGTCTGTCATGTGGTTTATTTGGTTTTGAAATTGGTTTCCCACTAGTCTTGTTGTCTATTGGGGGTTTATACCAATTTCTTCCAATTTTTGTTCTAGTAGTGATATCCTCCATAGCATTGATATAATCTTCTGTAGAGCAGGGCTCAATACATCTGCTTCTTATAGCATGCTCAAGGTCACCACCACACTTTCTTAATATCCTTTTATGTACCATTGGTTCAGACATATCAGGATGAAGGGCAGTTAATCTGTCCTTCTGTTTAAGAAACCAAGTCATGGGCCTGTCCCTCTCAATATTAAAAATGGCTTCCTCAAAAGAATTTTCCATTCTAAATCTCCAGGAATCATTTGCCCATTTGGAAATAACTTGTTCTTTCCACCAAGGCCAGGAATGTTTTCCATGGTCTTGTCTCATTTTATAATACCATTTCTTAGCTGATTTGGTAAATAATGAGTGTAATCTGGCACTTATGTATTCATCTGGTATGTTAAAGTCTTCTTTGAACATATCAATTGTTTTCATAAATTCCATATGATTATATTCTCCTTCACCACTGAAGGTTGGCCATTCCTCTAATCTTGGAATGTCTTTGAAATTGCAAGCAGTTTCCACATCATTACTTGAAATTGTATGATGTAAATCATTATTCAAGTTAAGATCATTTCTGTCAAGAAATGGTGTGTATTGCCTTGGCAATTCATGTTTTAGTGATATATTATTAATACTTGATTGAATATCTTCTTTCAATTCAAGTCTTGCTTTATCACTTTTTTCCAATTGTTCTTGAAAAAGAGCTGCATTGTGGCCAGTTGAATTTTCCAAGTTTTGAACTTGTATTTTCAATTCTCTTAACTGTCCAGTTATAAAAGAAATTGAATTCTCATCTGGTTGATTGAGTAAGGTAACTTTATGCTCAAGTCTTTCACAAATTTGCGTCAAAGACAAAATATTTGCCTTATTAACATTTTCAAGGCCAATAATGGTCTTTTGTTGGTCTTTAACTTGTACTATCTCATTGCCCAGCTTTTGTTGGACATGATCAAATGCTTTAAATTTTGCCATAATTTCTTTATTACAAGATTCAAAGTAAGTTACAAGCTTTACAGGGTCTATTTCTTTGGAAAGGATTGGTTCAATCTTTCCTCCTCCTTGTTTTTGAATTCCATCAAAGTTCTTGCCATATTGAACACATTGTCCATGGCTGTCTTTTCCTTCTTTGGAATTCTGTAATTCTGAGGGTAGGGCTTGTTCCACTTGGGCTTTGCCTTTCCCTTTGCCTTTTGCTTGCCCTTCTGGTTGGTCTTTGGGGCTTGCTTGGGCTTGTTTGACACTTGTTGAGGCGGATTTTTGCTGGTGGATGCTTGAGGAGCTTCCACTTGGCTGTTGTCCTTGCCCTGGGCCAACTTCTTCTTCTGGTCTTCTGATAACATGCTTTGGTTTTTCAACCAAGCTTTTATCTGTTGGACTTGTCCTTTGACAGACATTGGTGTCCAACCCAATAGAAGATCTTCTGTCTTTTCTGGCCCCATGAACTTCTTCACTTGAAGATAAGAGTTCATGGTGCCTATCCAAAGACTTGGAAGGAGTTCCCACTCTTGTTGTTTTGACGCCAGGAACCAGTTTTTCCATTGGGATTGATAAATTTCCACAGTTGCCTGTTGGAAATGGTTCAGGTCTAACAGCAATAGCAGTTATGTCAGCTTCTGGACTCTCAATAAGAGGTTCAAAGGTGCTGGCTAACCTTTGGGAACTGGTGGAAGTTCTGGCATCCTCCATTTGTGCCTCTCCTCTGGGAGGACATTCTTGCCTTTTGGATTTGTGGCTGGAATGTCCTGGTCCAGATCCATTTGATTGGATGGAGTAATTGCTTCCACTTCTAGTAGAAGTCATTTCACGTCAATTTTGATAAAAAATAAAGTAAAAATGGATTGAATTCACCTGCAGGACCTTTAAAGGGCTCTTTGGTTATTAAACCCCTTGGTACTGGGCTGGTTTGAATTTCAATACTTGACTCTGAGGCTTCAGAGTCTGAAGAATTTTCTCTGATGGAAGACACTAGAGAAATTAAAAATATAAGTTATTTTATCAAACAATAAAAAATAACTTATAAACTCAACTTATTGAATAAAGTTGTTTTTATGTAATTTATGGCAAATTACGTCAAAAATAAAGAAAAATGTCTAAGATAAAAAGAAAAAATGTTTTTAGTAAAGATTTTTATTTTTTTAGAAGATTTTTTATTTGATTTATTATTTTCTTTAAAGAAATAATAATTATGCAATTAACAAGTTATTAATCAAAATTATATTTATTATTCACTTTATACTAGAATAACTCAAAGAATAAATTTCAAGTCTGTGATGTGAAAAAGCCACTGGTTAGACAAAAGAAATTTATTCCAAGTCACTCAATAGTATATTGTTTCAAACAATATTCTTAAGAAAAAATAACTTTATTAATATTATAAAGATTATTTATAAGGGATAAGTCCCAAAAAAAAAAGCCAATATTAAGACAAATATGGCAATTTTACGTCAAAAAACAGTAAAATAAGGTCTAGAATATGATTTATGTCCCAAAAATTGGTTTAAAATCACGGCCAGGCCCCCAAATGTAAGGTTTGTCTATGAAACTCTTGATAATAGTAACAATATCAAGAGTACTATGACTGTCCTCAGTAGAAAAATATAATATAATGAAATATTATAACCACAAATTTAAATATAATTATTAAAAATAATTATATAAAAAAATAAATTTAATTATTATTATAATAATATAATAATAAAAAAAATAATAATTATAATAAATTATAATTATTCTATTATTGTTATAGTCACTGACAGTTATAACAATAAGAAGTGTAAAGCTCTTAATGAGACAATTACACGTGGAAAATAAGAATATTAACCACTTATAAATAATATAAATATTATTTATAAAAAGAATTAATCACACACTGTGCAGAAATAATTCTTTATAGAATAAAATTCTATATAAAAAAACTAATAATAGATAAAAAAAATATAGAACTTTAAAGAAAACTTACTTATAATATTTATTTAATACAACAAGTTATAAAACAACAGTTATTATATTAAATAATGATTATAAGTTAAAAACACGCCAAAAATCAATAAAATCAAAGATAAAACAACTTTTTATACTAAAATTTATGATTGAAGAGTTTTTGAGAGGAATTTGTGGATTTTAAAAGATATTTAAGATGATAATTTTATATAATAAAAGTTATTATAGATGATTACAACAATAATCTGAATTCTATGACTTCAATTCTTTAATTTAAAGAATAAAAATAACTTAAGAGTTACTTTTAATAATAAGATTTTATATTTAATAAAACTTTACCTGTTTAAATGTCTAATATGATTGGATTGATTGTGAATGATGGACAAAAACAGTGATGAAAAGACTCTTTTTATGTCTACAGAGTAGCTCTCATGATTCATAATGGATGTAGAGGGCGTGCTCAGGTCAAAACTGAAAAACCATGCTTAAAAATTAAGTTCTTAACTTAAGGCAACTTATTTTTACTTCCAATTTAAAGTTACCAGTGTTATTCTTAACTCCAAGTAACTTTAATCCTCATTTAGTTTAATTATTTTAAGTTTTAATATAAAATAAGTTTATTTATATTAAAGTTCATCACATGAACAACATAAAATCAGAGTTTCAAGCAGAAATCTCTTAAACTGAATTTTTAATTAATTTTTAAAGAAATCATAATTTTCTTTAAGCTTAATTAAAAAAGTAATTTTCCAGGCTAATTACCCAGGAAACTTATTAGTAAAAGATACTTAAAATTTAATTTATATATTGATAATATTGAATTCTAAGCTGTGTGAAATTTTCAAGCAAATCCATTAAGATTTGGATTTTTAATGAATTTTTGAAGTTATTACTATTTTTCCACGTAAAATAGCAATACACACAAAACCTTAAGTTTTGATAAGGTTTTGATGATTGAAACCTTAAAGTTTTAAGCTTTTTAAGCTTGATTAAGCTTTGACAGTTCTTAAAACCTTGATTCCAAGCCTGCTTATTGGGATTTACCCTCTTGGCAGCTTGAAATTCCTGTCCAATTTAGGATAAAACCAGTTTAAACCTTAAGGTTGGATCAAAGTCTAATCTTAAAGTTTAAATAAGGTTGAAAATCCTCCAATACAGGTGGACAACCTTAATTGAATCCTTGCAGATCCAAAAAGTTGGGTACCCCAGCTCTATTTGGTCTTTTTCCTTTGTCCCACCTTTCTGCGTGGATTTTGCCCTTTTATTTATTTAAAGCCATACTATGGCCTTAAACCCTTTTAAATTGAGCTCACGCAGGATTTACATTCTGTATGGCAAATCCTTAGCCAATTCAGTAAATATACACCACACCTTAATTTTAACTAAAATTTTGGTAAAGTTGCATAAACCTTATGTAACTTTAAATTTAAGCTTAATTAAGCTTAAATTTAACAATTTTAAAAAATGTTAAAAAAGTTACATTGGTACTGTGAGATTCTTAAATCTTCCAATAACATAAAAAATAAGTGGTTTTGGGTATAACACCCTATGGGTGTACCCTAGGTTATTTTTGGTGTAGAATCCAAAAATGACATAATAATTATAACTTTGTTTATCCAAAAAAAAGTTATACTTATTTTTTATTATTTTTTATTTTAAATTCAATTAAAAAGTCTGTTTAAGACAAATTTAACTGTTTATAAAATCATTTGTGGCCTTATGGGTGTGTTGAACATACCTCACAGGCTCACACTAAGAGCTTCCTCATTGAGGGGAAAACAGGAATCTTTCTTGAGGAAACTGGTGGGTGAACTGATCTTCTTTGAATAATTCTTGATGAAACGGCGGTAGAAGCTGGCAAAGCCAAGAAAGGATTGAAGAGCCTTGAGATTTCTTGGAGGTGGCCAATTGAGAATCTGCTGGACTTTTGCTTGGTCCATCTTGAGGCCTTCAGAAGAAACTACATAACCAAGATATTCCACGCTTGAAACATGAAACAGGCATTTGGACGCCTTAGCAAAAAGGTTATTGGCTCTGAGTCTGGAAAGAACAGTGGACACATGAGTATAATGTTATTCCTCATATTTGGAAAAGACCATAATGTCACCCAAATAAACCACAACATAAACATCGAGAAGATCTTGGAAGATATCATTGACAAGATTTTGAAAAGAAGCAGGAGCATTGGTGAGCCCAAATGGCATAACCAAGTACTCATAACTGCCATATTTAGTTCTAAAGCAAGTCAAATGTTCATCAACCTCCTTGATTCTGAGAAGGTTATATGCACTGCGCAAATCAATCTTGGAGAAGATAGAAGAACCATTAAAGACATTGAGAAGCTGATTCATAGGAGGAACAGGATACTTGTTCTTCCTAGTAACAACATTGAGTTTGCGTTAATCAACACACAAACGGAGGCCACCATCTTTCTTTTTGACAAAAAAACATGTGCCCCTGCTGAAGAGGAGCTTGGCCGGATGAAACCTTTCTCTACATTCTCTGAAATGTAGGCCCTGAGTGTATCCAACTCTTGTTTGGATAAAGAGTAGATCACCCCAACTGGAGGTAGAGACCCCTCCAGCTCAATATGATGATTGCAGGCACGGTGAGGAGGAAGTCTTTCTGCTTTCACCTTGGAGAATACATCCAAATATTGGTGATAGACAGAAGGCACAACCTTCATCACGGTTTCTACTTCTTCTGGCTCTTCCTCTTAATCCCACAACTCCTCCAGGGAGTCATGATAAGATGAAGGAGGAAGGTCCATATTCCCAAATAAGAGGTGAAGTGAAGATACAGAATTATCTTCTCCAACATCTTGAATCTCTTTGAACACTTCAGCTCTAGGAGATAGTAATGACTGTGGGGAATGAAGGGAAGGAATATGGACAGAAGATGGGAGTGATGTTGTTCTAGAATCACCAACCAGAGCTGCACATGATTTGGCAGAAGAAAAGTCATTATGGAAAGAATTAGAAGGATCAGAATAGTCCAAATGATCAGGATTAAAGGTGATCAGCCCTTGCCTCCAATCAATAGAAGGATTAAAATGATTAAGAAAGTCAAAGCCCAATATGAGGTCTTCTCCCTTGGGAGTATCAATGACTAAAAAGTCCCATTCAAAGCTTGGGAAGGAAGGGAGCTCAACCATATATCTAGTATGGTGAGTCACAAATAAGGAAGGAGACTCAGAGGAGTCGAGAATGATAAGGGGAATCTTCTCTGGAAGTTCTGACGTAGTCAATGAGTACTTGTGAACAAACTGCTTTGCAAGAAATGAGTGTGTAGCACCAGAATCAATGAGAATACTGTAAAAAAACATCAGAAAGAGAAGAAAAAAACAAAAAATTTAAGAGAATTTTTGACACCAGTATTCAGAATGCACAATTGTGCTCTGGAAGGAAAACTGTGAAGACCATTGAACACAAAATGGTCTCCACTCAGGCTTTTCCCTGGCTGGGAAATTGGCCTGACGGTTGGGTAAGCTTGTTTTGAGGTCTTTTGAAGCAAGAATCAAGACTATGCTTCCCACCACAATAGGTACAAAGACCCTCTTTGATTCTTATTTCTTTTTCAGAACCTTTCAGCTTGAAGTCCTTATTCAACAAGGAAGAATGGGGCTTGTCTTGCTTTTGACCATGAAAATTCTTCTTCTTGTGACTTGAGCTTGAAGAATTTTGATGATGAGAAGAACTTGACTTTGAGGCTTCAGGCTTCTCCTCTTGATGATGATGATTCTTCTCCTTTTACCTCTCATGGTACCTGGTATCAAGCTCCAGGGTAACATCCATTAAGTCTTGAAGAGAATCAATATTTGAAGGATGGGAGGCCAATTGATCCAGAATCTTGGATGGCAATCCCTTCCTGAAATGATGAATGAGAGCTCTTTCTCCCCAATCCCCGATTCTTGAAACCAAACTCCTGAAATCGGCTATGTATAGTGAAACATGGCCACCTTCTTTCATCCTAAGGCCATCCAACTCTGCCTCAGCTTTTCTAACTTCATTTGGGTCTCCAAATAAAGTGAAGAGTTGGGATTCAAATAATGGCCAAGAATTGAGAAGATAACTTGAGTCTTAATTGGTGAGATTAGAAAGATAAGGCTCAATCCATTTTGCAGCCCTGCCAATAAGAAATGAAGTGGCATAAAGAACCTTCTTCCTGTCTTGAGAGAAGTTTGCTGGGTCATTATGAAAGATAAGCTGGCATGACTGAATAAAGATTCTTACTTTGAAGGGCTGAGTCCCATCAAAGCATTCTGGTGCCTTCATAGATGGAGTCTTGAAGGCTGGTGGTCTTGATGAATCAGAAGAAGAAGCTGCTTGAAGATTGGCCATGATCTGAGTCATTTGCTGCATGATGGCCAACAAAGATGGTTCAGATTGGTGAGAGGCAGGCTGATCAGACTGGGCTAGAGTTGGTCTTCCAGTACCTTGGGATTCCCCCACCGGAGAAGGAACACCTTCAGTGCCTTCAGACTCTTCCTCTTCCACAGAATTCTCCTCCTCCTCTTCACCGTCTTCACCTGGACCTTTGAAACTGGTCCTTGACATGCCTGGAAAACCGCCAACTACTCCTGAAAAAGAATTTGATCTTCTTGGCACTCTTCCTTCCTTCCTGGATGGTGCTGCTCCTTCCATGCGGGGCCCTCAGTTGAGGGACTGCTGGGGTGCCATCAAGAGGAACTCTTGGAGTAGGAGTAAGAACAGCTTGAGTTCGAGCCTGGGATCTTGTCTGTCTTTCAGGAGGTGAGTGTTGGAGTGGCATGATTTAAATAAGAGTGAAAATTTAAATAAAAAGAATCAAAACTTGAACAAAACTTGAGGCAAAACCAAAATAGTCTTGAGGGTCAAATCAAAATCAAATCTTGAGGGGAAAAAATCAATGAATCAGTTAAAGTCTTCAAGTGCGTCAATCAATCAAGTCAGATGAGTCTTGAAGCCAAAAAATCAAAATCAATGAAAATCTTGAAGTAAATAAAATCAATCAATCAAAATCAATGAAATCAAATCTTGCAGTGAAAATCAATCAGTCAAATGAATTCTTGAGTCAAAATCAATTTATGTCAAAATCTTGATGTGAAATTCAGCAAATCAATGGAAAAATTCTTCAGGTCAATCAAATATCTTGAAGTCAATATCAATTATGTCAAATCAGTCAATCAAATCAATTATCAAGTGAATTCTTCCTGAATCAAAATTCTTGAAGAGAAAATCACACTGAATCCTGATATGAAGAACGTGTCTGAATAATTTGATGAATAATCTGAAAATCAAAATAACAAGACGCCTGAAATGAAGGATAAAATGAGATTGATGATTGAGATTAAGATTGAAAAGATAAACAGAAAATAAAATTTGGGTCAGCTTTCAATTTTCAGAATGAAGAAATGAGTGAGAGAAAATTGAGAGGTGACAAAGAATCATTTTTTTTCATAAGCATTAAAAAGTCATAATTTCGATGAATGAATGAATGAAATTGATGAAGAATGAATGAATGAATAAAAATGATGAATAATTAATGAATAAAAATGATGAAGAATGAATGAATAGAATGAAAAGATATTATGAGTTAATTAATATAATGTCACAGGGGCTCTTATGGAAGCAAGAGGGCCTGGCACTCAGGAATCAAGAACTCACTTGGAGGGCTCCAAAAGATGATAAGAAATACTACGGAATATATTTCTTAAGCAGGAATAAGGGAAAGGACAAATATGCCAAAGATAACAAGGAATAGTAAGAAGGAAGCCAGAGGCCAAAGATAAAAGAAAGCCAAAGGCCAAGAAGCCAACCAAGTGAATCCTCAATTCACTGTTTCAACCTGGCAGAAAGAACAATGGAATTAGTAAAGGATATGACCACCAATATCCACTGACAGGCGAGGAAAGAAAAGAGAAAGGGTGCTAATGACTTACTTAAGATTATCAGTATTAACTTTAATAATGTAAAAGAAAATAAGGATAAAAAATAAATCCAATATATTAATTAACTGGGGAAAAAGTCCCCAGGTGCTGAAAGGTGGCCAGTATATGTGAAAAACTGAAAGGTTGATCCTGAAGGTGGATCACCGGCTGTATTGTCCAAATCGGGCCAATACAGTTCTGGCCATCTTGAATTTGAACTGTGTGATTGAATTCCCACAGTGGAATATGAATTGGCCCAATTGGGCCAAGTACATACAGGTTGATTGATTGCCGCCTGTATGAACCAATTGAGTTGTCCAAGGAGTATTGAAATACTTGATGCCTTGACAACTGATTGAAGTGATGGAATACCTCTGAGAATGAACCTTGGAAGAATCCTTAATGAGAGTACCAACCCAACTCCTGCATAGCCAGGTGGTTGGAGTCCTTGAATGGTCTTCTGCTTGCTGCCATGGATTACCAAACTGATGAGTCCAAAAGTCCTCCTTTGAAATGGGCATTGGATTTTGGTGCATTGAGTTGAGAAGGTGGAAATGAGTCCTGAAAACGTCACCATTGAATTGCTGAGGAAAAATGGCGCATAATGGTATATAACACCATATATGCACCACTCCTGCAACCTTGAGTATGGGGTGCATGGAGGAATGGAAGAATCTTCCTTAAGTTGAGGGAAAAGCTTGATGAACCGATTTGGTGGCCCCTGGTGGTTGCCAGAGGCCATGAGGGAGATATTGGTCCATAGTGGTCCATGGGCAAAAATGAGTCCTACGTGATTTATGGCCAAAAAGGTGTCCAAGGTGTTTTTGGCCAATTTTGGGTCCAAGGGAAATATGGCCAATTTTGGCTCAGGTGGGCCCAGATGTGGTTTTGGGACCCACCTGGCCTTGGGGGCTAGGTGGTTGCCCCCTTTGGCCCCTTTTGGCCTCATTGGATTAGGCCAAAAGGGGCCTAAAAGGCCTGCAGACCGCGGTACGTGGCCTACGGACCGTACGGACCATAGGGGGCCTAAATGTCCCCAAAAGGCCATTTAGGCCCAAGACCCCCTAATTAAAAGGGGGGGCCTGGAGACCCCTAGAAGACAAAAAGGACCCCCCAGGCCCAAAATCAATGATGAAGGCCTGGGGGTTGGTGAGGTGTGAATTGGCCAAGAGGGCCAATGACGGCAGGATATCGCCATTGGGATGGGTTGTGGCGTAAGAGCCATTGAACATCCAAAGGGGGCCAATGGGCCATAAATGATATGACGTGGCCAATTGGCTCCAGGTTGGATCGCGGCAACCATCAAGGAGGAGGGTCAAACTTGTGGTTGTGACAGCAGCCTGTGAACAAAGGTTGGGGAAACTGATAAGATTTCTTTCAAGGTTAAGTTAATTTTCTGTTCCAAGATTATTTTATCGCATTTTCAATTGCTAATTTTGGTTTTAATTATTTCTTATCCTTGATGACTTCTTTCTATTCAGTTTTGTGGTGAACCATCTTTTTATTTAGCTTTTCACTTTCCTCCTCAACATTCGCTTTTTCTTTACTTTCAGTTCCTTTCCCTTAAGGCTTGCTGTACCTAGTTCCCTCCTCACCCTCATCCACTGGCTAAGACCTGCCATCTGGCCAATTCAAGGTTTGACGTGCCTAATTACCTCCTCACCCTGATCCACTGGCTAAAACCTCCTGTCTTTCCTATCCAAGATTCGTTTGTCTTACAGATTATGAGACTTGTCAAGCTCTGAAAATAACTCCAACCTTAGATTTAAAACCAAGGGAGAATTCTCCCTGGAATGAAGCAAAAATTAAACAAACCACTTGGAATGGGTCTCCCGAATAGAGGGTACCCTGACCCTTAAAATCTAATATGGTCTTTTCACAGACTCAGAATTACCTGAAGAAATTGCATAAAATGATAAAATGGAGCCCTATAGAAAGCAACAAGCTGCTTCCCTAATTAAAGTCAACTTTGCAATTTAAATAGGTAACAAACTTTACACTGAATGTAAAAAAGACCTAGCCACATTCTAGAAACTTTCCTGATAGTTCTACCAAGCTAAATCCATACAAGACCATACAATGTACTTTGGAAAAATCTTCTCAACACAACTTCTTGACAATAAATTTAAAGAAAGCATGTCTTTCATCTTTGAGAACACACTTCACCTTTGACCCTATTTTCCGGCCTTACCATCTCTCCAGAAGACCTCATAGACTTGGTAATAGCTATGTGGGTCATTATCAACCTACCTGAAAGATTCAAAGCAACCATGGAAGTTTGCCTTGGTAACTGAAAAGTAGAGAAGAAATATCACTCTCTTGAGGACATCTGGGAAGTAATGAGAAAGTTTATAGAATGAAGCAAAAACAATAACTCAGCCAATCAGGCATTTATTGCTTCAAATTCCAACCCCAAAAGTGTTTAAAATTAACAACAAAAAAGAAAACAGCAGGGGGACTACCCCAGGTGTGCCCCTGGATGGCATAATCCTTTAACCAGACATGATGAAAGTGACTGAAATTTTTCAAAAGGGGACAAAAGCAGAAAAAAGAAACCAATGACAATTAAATCCCTCATTGAATCCACCAACAAACCCAGCTCCAACTCAATCATCCTCAATTTCAAATCCACGACCTGCATGTTCATCAAAATCTCCAAGTTAACACAAACCATAGAATTAGCCCATGGATCCACAATCTTACCCTCCGGAACAGTAACAGTCCAGATATAGCTCTCCCACTTTCTCTTACACCTACCTAGCTGCTTACTCATAGAAAATCTGTCTTATAGCTTAATCAGCCTGGGACAAATCCTCAAACCAAATTACAAAATAATATCATGCACAAATAGAAGATTTCCAAGCCCTAGACCTAAACAACAACTTGATTGTCCAAAAACATTTTAAAAAGGGAAAGTTTGAAGTCAGCACTGAAAACAACTCTTACCACCGCTTCCCATGAAAATGACTCACTTACATTACACCAAGCTGCTGGCCACCCGTCCTCAGAATACCTAAGCAAAACATTCCCAAACGTCAATCCCCAAAACATCCAATACATCACCTGAAACCTCCTCAAAATACCCAAGTACCCATTTAAAGTGTCTTTTTTCCTCACCTCAACAAAACATTAAGCTCTTACATATAAAACTGTTTGCACCTGTAGAAACTCCTTCCAACCTTGGCTATAAATACTGCCTGAGAGTAATGGATGGGTTCCACCAATTTTTCTGGACCCTGTTCCTGAAATCCAAATCTGAAGTCAGCTTTGTCCTCCAAAAACTTTTTTCCTGGATTAAAGATCAATCCTACCTAAACGTTTCTAGCATAGTATCCAAAAAATGGAAGGGGATTCAAAAACAAAAAATTAAACAACCTCTTCCAGACCAAAGGCATAAATCACCTTACCACAGCCCCATAAACACCTCAACAGAACCCTCTTTCTGAATGAGGAAACAGAACCACTGTTACCAAAGGAAGGTTTCTATTAAAGAACTCTGGATAAAATGGGTCATACTAGGCCAAGGCCATCATAACTGAAACCTACTTATAGTATATTACTCCCAAGCGATCTTTAAACCACTCCATCCTACCATCATCTACAGCCCATTTCTTAGCTTTGTTACTATATTGATAGCCTTTTCAGAGTAAAATATCCAGACCAAGGATCTGAAGGGATCTTTTTAGGATATGAGGAGGGGCACTGGGAATACCAAATATTGGACAGGCAGACAGGTAAGGTTAAAATTACTCACCATGTTAAATTCATCTCAAATGTGTTTGTGAGCCTTGAGGTATATTTTGCATACCCAAATAGGCCACAATTATCTTAAAAAGAAATTTTGAATTATGCAAAACTCATAAGTCATGCATATATCCAAAATTCATCATTTTCAATTTCAGAAAAGATGAATAACTTTTTATTGAGTAAGTAAATCCATGGATTTAAGACCAGATTTGGATTCTACACAAAATTTCACCTAGGGTAGCTCCATAGAGTGAATAAGCTCAATTTAAGTATTTGAGGTGGTAAAATGGAAAATACTTCAATACCACATCATTAATACCACATAAAAGATCCGTGAAAATTTTTGTTTTTCTTGATTTTTAGCCAAAATAATGGGAAAGTGAGAAATCCCATGTTACATATACACTAAGAATAGTGTTATGCATGTTTTGAGCACTTAATATTATGGTATTCTTACATAGACTTTTGGTACACCCATAGTGGATATCTCACTTGAAGCTTAAATTACTATTTTGACGTAAAAATTAGGCAAGGGGGACAAAAGACATCAAAGAGAGCCAGGGTACCCAACTTCTGAGGCCTCAGAGACGTGGATAGCTCCAGAGCATGGATCCATGGCTCATCTTGGCCCAATTGGTAAACTAAAACTCTTTGGGAACTTGGTTACCAAGTTACACCTACTGTAATCATAAGAAAAATAGCAAATAACCTGCTATTTTGACGTGCCAAGGAGGTAATAAACTACTTAGGCTCCTGTAACCACGTCAATTCTTGATGACTTTCCATGACTAGACCCTAAAAGAGTAATTAAACCCTTTTGGGATCCATATTCATTGATTTACCTCATAGCAACCAGCAAAATACTGCTATTTGCAATTCTACGTAGAAATGAGGTAAAAACTTCAAAAATTCATTAAAAATACAATTCTTAATGAATCTTCCTGAAACTTTCAGGACCAATGAAGAACTGTATTATCTATGGTAAAACCAAAAAGAATTATGGTTTTACTAGTAAAATTAAAAGCTTTACTTACAGTCCATTTTTGACCATTCTACGTGAAACACTGAATCTTCAAAAATTCACAGTAATTACAACCTGTGATGAAATTGGCAATAACATTGATAACTTTGAGAAATCAATGATTATTTTAGAATAAAAGAAGATTTACAGATGTTACTCCTTTTATTCTTAACCATATTGGGGTTGGTAGTCACGTAAAAGCATCAATTAAGTAATTATGATAATCTTACGTGACAACAGATGATGCAATCATTAATCCAAAAAGGATTATTGTTTTCTCACTCACTGGTTTTTCAGTTTGCTCCATGGCACGCCTCTGTGAGCTGTTGTTGACTTAAAAGAAGCCTATTCTTGCTGTTTTTTCCAAATCATCATCATCTTATAAATTTATTAAATCATTATTACCAACAAGTAAGTATTAGTTCAACTATTCTTAAGTGTTTTAAATCTTTCAGAATCAATCAGAAAGACGTGAAATCATAGAATCCAACTATATATTGTTGTAATACTGTTATAAATCATCTTGATCCCTTAAATCCACAATTCTACGTCAAATTTCTCTACTTTTATCTATCAATAAGTTCTTTGGAGTGTTAGTGAGTCATTTATCTTTAATTCTTAAAGTTTTTCTCTAGTAATAGTTTTCTTCAAGAATTATCTTTATAATTATTCTTGTAAAAGATAATTATATATTAAAATAATTTTATTATTTTAATAAAAGAAGTTTTTATTATTGAATTCTTCTTGTAATTGATTCTTGTAGACAATTACTACTCACTGTTATAGTCACTAGTAGTGTATAACACGTGAAAGAAATAATTTTATAATTATTTAATTGTGGTTATAATAATTTTTATTATTATATTTCATAAGAACAGACATAGTACTGTTGATTAATAGTAATATTATCATCAGTTTCATAGTCACATCTTACATTTGGGGGCCTGGCCGTGTTTTTTTGAACCTTGTACCCTTAATTAATATATTTTTAAGCTCCAAAATATATTAATTTAATAATTTTTTCTTTCATTTTAAAGTTAAAATAATTCTTATTTTTGAAACTGTTTTAAAAATCTTTTCATTGAGGAATTTGGTTTAATTTTATACTGTTTTTACACGTGGCTTTTTCACATCCAAAAACTTATAAAATTATTCTTTGAGTTACTCTGAATTAATTTTCATTCAAAATCTTAAATTTTAATTTTTTTTTCTTTAAAAAGAATAATTTTTTTAATATTAAAAAATAATCAAATTCATAAAAAATCTTTTAAAAATATCTTAAAACACAAAAATAATTTCTTTTATCATATTTTTTTTCTTTAAGTGTCTTTAATCAAATACTGTGCAGCTGGTAACAGACTCAGTAAAAGATACATCAATAGTCCAGAATCTTCAGAAGCAGAATCTGAAGACAGTATTGAGGTGCAGATTGCTAAAAGAGGCACTTTATTCAACTCAGAAAAAGCTAAATTACCACCAAAAGGTGTGTATTTTATCTTATATTTTCACCTTTTATCTTTAAATTGACGTGAAAATGGTGCATACCAGAAATGGAAGCAACTATTCAGTCCAACCAGATGGATGTGGACAAGGAAGAGGCAAGACCAAATCCAGAAGTGCCAAGTCTTCCACAAGAAAGACACATTTGGAGGATGCCAGAGTTGCCCCCCATTCCCCAAGGTCTGTACCAACAGATTTTGACGTGAATTCAGAGCCTGAACTGATTTATGGTAATATTTCCAGGGCTGAACCACTTTCAGGTGGCAGCAATAGAAATATATCAATGCCAGTACAAAAACTGATTCAGAGCAGCCAAGGAAGAGGAGTGGGAAATCTGCCCAAGCCTTTGGCAGGGGGCCATGAACTCCTACTTACACATCAAGAGCTTTCCGGGTCAGGAGAAGACCATAGAACTCTTAGGAGGATGGAGCCCCCTGTCTTGCAAAGACAAGGTCAAAAAGATAAAGAATTGGTTGAAGAACCAAATTCTTTTATCCATAGACCAGAAGAAAGAGTTGGAAATGACTCCAGCTTTGGAGACAGAGGCACCAGTGGCATCTACCAGCTCCAAACCAGATCCAGAAGCGCCCAAGGACAAGCCCAAAGGACCTCAAAAGAAACAGAGAGGTCCCAAGAACCATCAAGGCAAGGGCAAAGGCAAAGCCAATTGGCACAGACCTTACCCACAAGGGTACAGGATCCCCAAATTGGAGCCTTCAGCCGTGGACAGTGTCTTCAATATGGCTAGAACTCTTATGGAATTCACAGCCAAGGAGCAGGAAAGGATGAACAGGACTTTTCCACGCAAATAAATGATGTACATAGAAGTATTAGTGTAGAAATTGGCAAACTTGAGTCAAAGTTAAAGCAAATTACATTAGACATCAATGATTTAAAGAAAAATGACAAGCAACATTCTGATTGGCATCAAGTGACAACTGTCACCCTTGAGTCAATTAGCAATGCTTGTGAAAGAATTGAGACCCAATGTCAAAATAATGACACAGAGGATCCTTCCATTTTTAAAGTAAATGATAGACTTAAAACTCTTGAAGACCATGTCTTACAAATAGTTAAGAACACCAATCAATTTGCTATACATTTAGCAAAAAGTGACAGTGAGAGGCAGAAATTGAAGAATGATATAATTGCAAGTGTGGAGCAAATTCATAAGAATCATGAACCACATATGCCAAGACATTCCACACCTTTGACTGAAGAAAAACTTTCTGTTAAAGAAAGTTTGACTCCATTCTTAGGAGAAAATGCCTACTCTGCAAGAGATATTCCCAAAATAGAAGAATGGCCAACATTCTCTGGTGAAGGAGAATACAACCATATTGAATTCATCAGGACTATTGATATGTTGCAAGAAGACTTTAATATACCTGATGAAATCATAGTGGGAAAATTACACTGTTTGTTTACCAGAACTGCAAAGAAATGGTATTACAAAATGAGGATTGATCATGGTAAACATGACTGGTCTTGGTGGAAATCTGAAGTGATTACCAAATGGGCCAATAATTCTTGGAGGTTTAAAATGGAGAATGCTTTTGAAAGTGCCATTTTTAACTCAGAAAAAGACAAACCACTTACTTGGTTCTTCAAACAAAAAGACAGATTATCTGCTTTACACCCAGATATGTCTGACACTATGATTAATATGAAAATATTAAGAAAGTGTGGAGGAGAACTGGAACATGCTATCAAAAGCAGATGTGTGGAACCTTGTTCAACAGAGGACTACATTAATGCTATTGAAGATATCATTACCAGGACAAGAGTTGGTAAGACTTGGATTAAAAACCCAATAGAGTCCAAAATAGTCTCAAAGATTCCTAGAGAGGAAAGAAGACCAGAAAGACCTGTCTTGAAGTGTCATAAATGTGGAAGTAATTCACATTTAGCCAACACTTGTCCTAAGAAGACAAAAATCAATGAAGCTCAAGTCATTGAAGAAATTCAGTGTACTGAAAAGAAAGAGGAGTCTGATCAAGATTCTGCAATCTCTGAAGATACACCAGTGGAGGACTATCCCATTGAAAACATTTCAGCTTTCTTTGAGGTCACAGAAGTCCATACCCACTTGCCACAGTACAGTGAAGATTGCTGCAACCTGATCAATATCCAAGATGCCAGAATGTGTAAAACAAAACCTGCTAGAGGAAAGGGTTATACTGCTGGAGCATCCTGTATCACATCAGTTCTGATGAGTGATTTTGAAGCCAAAGTAAATTTGGATACAGGGGCATTTTGCACTTGTGTTGGCAAAGATTATCTCCAAATTATACTTCCTGAATGGAAAAACCATCTATTACCAATAGAAGGTGTACAATTCAGTAGTGCCAGTAACAATATGTACCCCTTGGGGATATTGGACACTAATATTGTATTCCCACATCCAGCAGGAAGTGTAAGAATGAAAACTGAGATTGTAGTAATGGATAATTGCACATCTCAGCACATCATTCTTGGAAATGATTACTTGAATATTTATGGTATTGATATAAATAACCATAAAGACAGATATTTCACAATTGGAGATAACAAGAGACAAAAATTTGCTTTCTCCAATATGCCAAAACAGATATCTGTAGTATCTTCTGTCAAGGATACTTACAAAGATGAATTTGTGACTAATCAACTTGTTGAAGCACAAATTAATCAATCATTGTCACCAAAGATGAGGAATGAGCTTATTAATGTGTTATACACATATAAAAATGCATTTGCCTCTGATAATGAACCATTAGGCGCTATAAGAGGACATGAAGTTGATATTACTCTTAATATTGACAGACCATATCCTCCAGTACTTAGAAGACCAGCTTATCCAGCCAGTCCCAGAGCTAGAGAGGCCTTGGAAAAACATATCCAAGAGTTGATCCAACTTGGTGTGCTAAGGAAAGTAGGCCATAATGAGGAAGTTGAAGTGACAACACCTGTTATTATTGCATGGCATACTGATAAGTCAAGAATGGTTGGAGATTTTAGAGCCTTGAATACCTACACAGTTCCAGATAGGTATCCAATCCCTAGAATTCAAGAAACCTTGACTCAATTGTCTAAATCCAAGTATATAACATCAATGGATGCATTGAAAGGCTTCCATCAAAATGTTTTGACGCCTAAAGCTAAGAAATTACTTAGAATTATCACTCACTGTGGCATTTTTGAGTATCTTAGAATGCCATTTGGCATTAAAAATGCTCCATCTCATTATCAAAGAACGATGGATACCATCTTCCCCACAGAGTTGTCTGAAGGATGGCTTATCATTTATATTGATGATATTATTATATGTTCTGACTCATGGTCTTTGCACCTTGAAAGACTTGCAAGAGTACTTCATAAAGTTGCAGAAGTGAACATGAAAATTTCACTTAAGAAATGCAATTTTGGTTTTGAAGAACTCAAAGCATTAGGACATGTTGTTTCTGGTTTGAGCTTGGGTATTGACAAGAATAAAGTAGCAGCAGTGTTACTTAAACCAATACCCCAGAATAAAGAAGAAATGATGTCTTTTCTTGGATTTGCTAGTTACTATAGGCAACACTTGAAAGATTTTGCAATTCTAGCCAAGTCACTCTATAGAATCTGCGATCAACAGACTGTATTTGAGATGACACAGGAAAGAATTAAAGCTTATGAGAAGATAAAGAAAGCCCTTACAGAAGCACCTTTACTCCTCATGCCTGACTGGAATATTCCTTTTAAATTGTACATTGATGCATGTGGAGATGGACTAGGGACAGCCCTACATCAAGTCCAGATTATTGATGACAAACCTACAGAAGGACCAGTTTGTTATATCTCAAGACAAATAAAACCAACAGAAGCCAGATATGGTGCAAGCCAAATGGAGTGCTTATGTTTGGTATGGGCACTTGAGAAACTACACTATTATCTTGATGGCAGTGTTTTTGAAGTGATAACTGACTGTAATTCCGTAAAATCACTTCTTAACATGAAAACTCCCAACAGACATATGTTGAGATGGCAAATAGCCATTCAAGAATATAGAGGAAACATGACTATAGTTCATAAAGCAGGAAACATCCACAAAAATGCTGATGGACTTAGTAGATGGGCTTTGGCCAACACTCCTGATAACCCAGCTTATGTACCTTTGGAAGCTGAACCACAGATTCCAATTGAAGGAATTAACATAACTGATATTGGGACTGAATTCTTTGAAGAGGTCAGAGAGTCTTATAAACAAGACAAGAATTGCCATATCTTGACTTCTTTATTGGATAAAGACTGCAAAGACACATCTTTGGTTAATGCACTAGATGAAGTTTGGAAAAATTCCTATTCTGAAGGAAGATTTCACTTGTTTGATGGGATTATTTACCATAGAACAAAACATTCTTGTGTGATGACACTGTGTAGTAGATTGCTTATCAATACCATTCTTCATGAATGCCATGATAGCATTTACTCTGGACACCTATCAGAAGACAGAACACTTGAAAAAGTGAAGAACTGTGCATGGTGGCCATCTTGGAGAAAAGAAACCATTGAATATTGCCATACCTGTGATAGATGCCAAAAAGCAAACAGGAGTACAGGCAAGAAATTTGGATTGATGATCCATATTCAAGAACCAAAATCCCCTTGGGAAGTTGTTCACATGGATTGGGTCACAGCACTTCCTCCAAGTGGTGACAAAAGTTATAATGCTTGTTTAGTCATTGTAGACAGATATAGCAAAACTCCCATATTCTTACCATGTCATAAAGATGACACTGCTATGGATACAGCTCTTCTTTTATGGAGTAGAGTTATTTCTCATACAGGGTTATTTAAGAATATCATAAGTGACAGAGATCCCAAATTCACATCTGCACTTTGGACCAATCTTCATAGATTGTTTGGGACTAAGTTATCATTCTCTACAGCATATCACCCTCAAACAGATGGGCTAGCAGAGAGGATGATTCAAACTTTAGAAGACATGATCAGGAGATTTTGTGCTTATGGATTAGAATTCAAAGACTCAGATGGCTTTACCCATGACTGGTGCACTCTGATACCTGCATTAGAATTGGCATACAAGACATCAGTCCATTCTTCCACAGGACAAACTCCTGCTATGTTAGAAAAAGGATGGAATCCAAGACTCCCAGCAGACACACTGAGGAAAGACTTGATTGACATTCATCCTACAGCTTCCAGCTTCAAATTAATGCTAGATAAAGTAAAACACCATGCAAAACAGAGTATGGATGATGCTTTTGATTATGCAAAACAGAAGTGGGACAAGAGTCATAAAGTACCAGACTTCAAAGTAGGGGACTTAGCTCTAGTTTCAACCTTGAATTTTAATAATATCAAAGGCCCAAAGAAACTTAAAGATTCTTATGTAGGACCTTTTGTTATTGTTGCTTTACATGGAACCAATGCAGTTCAAGTGGAATTGAGTGGTGAATTGGAAAATAAACACCCCACATTTCCATTCAGCTTGATAAAGCCTTATCAACCAGCTGACAAAGAATTGTTTCCTTTAAGAAACCCAAATCCTTTAACTGTACCACCTGTGGAACAGAATGAAGACAAAAAGATAAAGAAAGTCATTAAAGAAAGGAGACTTAGGGGTAAAAATCAAAGAGAATATCTTGTCAGATATAGAAATCCAGTACATGAAGATGAATGGATGGCAGAATAAGAAATACCTGACTCAGATAAACTCTTAAGAAGATTTAGACATGAAAGAAGGCCACAAGCCTGAATATGTCTATAAATGTGCTTTAAATTACTTGATCTGAGTAATGTGAAGAGGTTGGACAGTGGACATTACCCCCCTTTGGGGCCTTATTCTTTTATTACTAATAAAATTGTAGTACAATTTTATTTTTTGGTGGGAGGGAATGTGAGCCTTGAGGTATATTTTACATACCCAAATAGGCCACAATTATCTTAAAAAGAAATTTTGAATTATGCAAAACTCATAAGTCATGCATATATCCAAAATTCATCATTTTCAATTTCAGAAAAGATGAATAACTTTTTATTGAGTAAGTAAATCCATGGATTTAAGACCGGATTGGGATTCTACACAAAATTTCACCTAGGGTAGCTCCATAGAGTGAATAAGCTCAATTTAAGTATTTGAGGTGGTAAAATGGAAAATACTTCAATACCACATCATTAATACCACATAAAAGATCCGTGAAAATTTTTGTTTTTCTTGATTTTTAGCCAAAATAATGGGAAAGTGAGAAATCCCATGTTACATATACACTAAGAATAGTGTTATGCATGTTTTGAGCACTTAATATTATGGTATTCTTACATAGACTTTTGGTACACCCATAGTGGATATCTCACTTGAAGCTTAAATTACTATTTTGACGTAAAAATTAGGCAAGGGGGACAAAAGACATCAAAGAGAGCCAGGGTACCCAACTTCTGAGGCCTCAGAGACGTGGATAGCTCCAGAGCATGGATCCATGGCTCATCTTGGCCCAATTTGTAAACTAAAACTCTTTGGGAACTTGGTTACCAAGTTACACCTACTGTAATCATAAGAAAAATAGCAAATAACCTGCTATTTTGACGTGCCAAGGAGGTAATAAGCTACTTAGGCTCCTGTAACCACGTCAATTCTTGATGACTTTCCATGACTAGACCCTAAAAGAGTAATTAAACCCTTTTGGGATCCATATTCATTGATTTACCTCATAGCAACCAGCAAAATACTGCTATTTGCAATTCTACGTAGAAATGAGGTAAAAACTTCAAAAATTCATTAAAAATACAATTCTTAATGAATCTTCCTGAAACTTTCAGGACCAATGAAGAACTGTATTATCTATGGTAAAACCAAAAAGAATTATGGTTTTACTAGTAAAATTGAAAGTTTTACTTACAGTCCATTTTTGACCATTCTACGTGAAACACTGAATCTTCAAAAATTCACAGTAATTACAACCTGTGATGAAATTGGCAATAACATTGATAACTTTGAGAAATCAATGATTATTTTAGAATAAAAGAATATTTACAGATGTTACTCCTTTTATTCTTAACCATATTAGGGTTGGTAGTCACGTAAAAGCATCAATTAAGTAATTATGATAATCTTACGTGACAACAGATGATGCAATCATTAATCCAAAAAGGATTATTGTTTTCTCACTCACTGGTTTTTCAGTTTGCTCCATGGCACGCCTCTGTGAGCTGTTGTTGACTTAAAAGAAGCCTATTCTTGCTGTTTTTTCCAAATCATCATCATCTTATAAATTTATTAAATCATTATTACCAACAAGTAAGTATTAGTTCAACTATTCTTAAGTGTTTTAAATCTTTCAGAATCAATCAGAAAGACGTGAAATCATAGAATCCAACTATATATTGTTGTAATACTGTTATAAATCATCTTGATCCCTTAAATCCACAATTCTACGTCAAATTTCTCTACTTTTATCTATCAATAAGTTCTTTGGAGTGTTAGTGAGTCATTTATCTTTAATTCTTAAAGTTTTTCTCTAGTAATAGTTTTCTTCAAGAATTATCTTTATAATTATTCTTGTAAAAGATAATTATATATTAAAATAATTTTATTATTTTAATAAAAGAAGTTTTTATTATTAAATTCTTCTTGTAATTGATTCTTGTAGACAATTACTACTCACTGTTATAATCACTAGTAGCGTATAACACGTGAAAGAAATAATTTTATAATAATTTTTATTATTATATTTCATAAGAACAGACATAGTACTGTTGATTAATAGTAATATTATCATCAGTTTCATAGTCACATCTTACAGTGTTTCTGGAAACGCTTACTGAACCTACTGACAAAGAAACTGACTACCATTAACTTTTCACATATCTAGACCAGACATGTGAGCCTACAAGCATTTAAACCTTTACCTTCTCTACAGACTCCAATTAATTTCTTCAAATTTTTGTCTCATTTTCTTTCAATATTTTAAAAAAATCTCAAATACTTAAATTTCATATTATTATAGTATGAATTAGATCTTGTTGCTAAGAGTGATTAGTAAATATGTCACAGTATAAAGTTCCCACTATGTTATTAATCTTGTTGTTATATCTTTTCAGGTTTCTAGAACAGATCTTTCCTCATTCAAAAGAAATTAATTCATATTATTTTGATTTTAAATTTGGATATACAATATTTAAAGAGGATTAATTCTCTTTGAATTAATCCTCAGATCTCTTACCAATTATATTTTAAATTTAAAATTACTTACATTTTATTTTAGAAATATTAAGTGCTCTCACTTAGAAGTTATTCAGTTCACTTTTACCATTTATAGTACTGTGGAAGCTTAAATCCCAACAGTACTCCATTATAAACCAAGTGAAGTGGCTATTACTTTCAAATAATAGTATTCCACTTTTAATTATTTTATTCAATTCCTAATATTTGGTCTGAAATCCACTAAAGCGGCGCCAGCTAACAAGACACCTACTAGTTGAAACCCTGGAGTCACCAAACAAAAGGCAGAAGACTCGCCAGAAAGAATAAATCCCAAGAAAACTCTACCAACACTCTCAAGACCAGACCCTGAATGTAACTTAATTCCTCCTACCAAGAACACTACCAGATATGAATGGGTGCCAGAAAATGAACCACAACCAAAAGAAATACTTGGAAAATTAGGAGAACCCAATTGAATCCAGAAGACAACCAAAACACCCTGCCAATTCCATTTCACTCCTGGACAAAGACAGCCCCAAACATTTCCACCAAGCCATGGCAAGTGACCCCCACCACACTGGGATGATGCTATCCAGAAAGAACTGTATAACATGGAAAAATGTGAGCCTTGAGGTATATTTTACATTCCCAAATAGGCCAAAATCATCTTTAAATTAAATTCTGAACCATGCATAACCCATAAGTCATGCATATGTTCCAAATTCATCATTTTGTATTTCAGAAAAGATGAATAACATTTTTGTGAAAATATAAGTCCATAGATTTAAGGCCAGATTTGGATTCAACACAAAAATTCACCTAGGGTAACTCCATAGAGTCAATAAGCTTAAATTAACTCCATGAGGTGGTAATATGGAAAATGCTTCAATACAACATCATCAATACCACATAAAAGAATTGTCAAAATGTTTGTTTTTCTCAATTTCAACCCAAAATAATGGTAATGTGAGGAATCCCATTTTACACACACACTAAGAATAGTGTTTTGCATGTTTTTGGCACTTAATATTATGGTATTCGTACCTACAGTTTTGGTACACCCATTGTGGATATCAGTCTTTAAGACTGAAATTCTATTTTTGAGGTGAAAATAGCTAAAGGGGACAAAAGACATCAAATAGAGCCAGGGTACCCAACTTCTGAGTCCTCTGAGGAGTAGACAGCTCTAAGGCTTGGATCCATGGCTGATCATGGTCCAATTAGTATACTAAACCCTTTTTGGACTAGTATCCATTTATTTACCTCATAGCAACCAGCCATACAGTCCTATTTGCAATTCTATGTAGAAATGGGTGAAAACTTAAAAAATTCATTAAAAATACAATTCTTAATTAATACTTCTGAATCTTTCAGTACCAATGAATAATAGTATTTTCCATAAAGAAACTAAAAAAATTAAAGTTTCATAAGTAAAATTAAAAGCTTTACTTACAGTCAACTTTTGATAATTCCACCTGAAACACTGAATCTTCAAAAAATTCACATAAAAGACAATCTGTGAGTAAATTTCCAATAACATTGATATATTCGAGAAATTAATGTTTAATTATAAAATAAATAAGACTTACAGCTTTTACTCCTTTTATTCTTAACCATATTTGGGTTGGTGGTCACGTAAAAGCATCTATTAAGTAATTATGATAATCTTATGTGACAACAGCTCATGCAATCATTAATCCAAAAAGGATTATTGTTTTCTCACTCACTGGGCTTTCAGCTTTCTCCATGGAATGCCTCTGTGAGATTTTTTAACTTAAAAGAGGCCCCCTCTTGCTGTTTTTTTTACAATCATCTTATTATCCAATTATATCTTTTTTACCAACAAGTAAGTATTAGTTAGAATATTTTCTTAAGTGTTTTGATTCTTCCAGAATCAATCAGAAATACGTGAAATCATGTAAATAAACTCTATATTTTTGTAATACTGTTATAAATCATATTTTGATCCTTTAAATCCACAATTATCCATCAAATCTCTCTACTAAACTCTTTCTAGGTTCATTGGAGTATTGGTGAGTGATTTATTATTAACTCTTAAAGTTTTTCTTCAAGAATTATCTTTATAATTATTTTTGGAAAAGATAGTTATATATTAAAATAATTCTATTATTTGAATAAAGAAGTTTTATTATTAAGTACTTCTGGTAATTGATTCTTGTACAAAATTACTACTTACTGTTATAATCACTAGTAGTTTATAGCAAGTAAAATAATTAATTAATTAATTGTGGTTATAATAATTTACTTATTATATTTCATAAGAAAACTCCTATTACTGTTTATTAATAGTAATATTATCAACAGTTTCATAGACACATCTTACAAAAAACATCAATTTTGGTGTCCCACCATCTTTAAAGGAGACAAAAAGCCTTTATCAACCACCTGGTTTTTCAAACGCAACACCAATGAAAATGAAAATTTAACCAAATTCAAGGCACAAGTATGTGTTTGTGGATTTCACAAAAAAGAGGGTATAGACTATGGGGACATCTTTTCACCCACTGGAAGATTAACCTCACTTTGACTCCTCCTCACCCTGTGCCACCTGAATGGACTTACCATTGAACAAATGGAGGTGAAGCTTACATTCTTAAATGTAAAACCCAACAAAGACCTCTACATTCTCAGACACAACGTATATACAAAAAACCAACCAAAAAAATGCTTCCTCTTAAACCAATCCCTTTATGGAATGAAACACAGCCCCCAATGATGGCATAAGGAACTTCAGAATGAATTGATATCCATTGGCCTGAGTCCAGCCCAAACTGACCCTTGCCTGTACTACTCAACAAGTCAACACAAACCCATGTGGCTATTCATACATGTAGATGATATATTTTCTGGAGGATCATGGAACAACAGCTTCAAACCTAAAATCAACAAAATTTGCAAAATGGAAGATATAGGGAAAATAAATTATGATTTAGGAATCTGAATTACCCAACACAGTGACCACATCAGTATCATCCAAGACAAATTCATCAACAACATCCTGAAAGAATTCAATATTATTAACCCTAAATACACTTTGAGCCCACTTCCAGGAAACTGCAAATCATTCAGAGAAATACCAACACAAGAAACAACCCACCCATTCAGCTACCAACAAGTAATTGGACTACTCCAATTCCTGGTATAATGTACCAGACCAGACCAGGCCTATGCCACATCTTTCCTCTTTTAATACCTTTCAAATCCAAAAGACCTACATTTCAATGCTGCAAAACGTGTCCTTGGCTCTTTAACCAGCACCCAAAACTTTGATAATTTCCCTGGCCAAAAAGAAATTATCACCAAAAGGACCAACTCCTAGGGTTCACCAATAGCAACTGGGGAGGAAATGAAGGATACAAAGCCTTCTCATAATACATACTATACTACTTTACAAACCTTGGATGGAGAAGTCACCAGCAAACATTTGTGTCACTATCCTTTCCCAAATCTGAATACAACACAATGACTGAAGGAACTCAAGATCAGAAATGGCTAAAGAAAATCATCCTAGAATCAACAAATCAACAAGTCAAACAGACTCTATCCACAGACAATCAAATTGGAATCGCAATAGCCTCCAACCATGTGTACCACCATGGTACCCAACACATCAATTTTTTACTACATTTCATAAGCAACTTAATAGAAGAAGACAAAATAGAAAACAATTATTTAGATACCAATGGAATGATAGCCAGCTCTCTAACCAAAACCAACCCCTACAGTAAAAGCATCAATCATACAAGAATTATTTTCAGCAATCAAGACGTATCAAGTAAGGCGGAGTGAAAGAAAAAGTGGTAGATATAAGTTATATTTTATGCACATACACCCTAGTGATGTAATACTATGAAATAATCTGTAAAGGATCACAACAATCCCTGTTGACCACTTCTAGACTATTTAAACACATAGAATCAGGTATCTAGAATTCACATAATCTGTGTTTACTTCTTTCCCTTCAGCTTTGTTGTTCCTACTTCCCTCCTCACCCTGATCCACTGGCTCAGACCTCCTGTCTTTCCAATCCAAGATAAATTACTTGAGAATGCCTTTATTAATAACTAGGCTCACTTAAAGTAATGAAATACACATCATCTTTATTTACTTCTTTCCCTTTAGGTTTGTGATTCCTACTTCCCTCCTCACCCTAATCCACTTATTAAGACCTCCTGTCTTGCTAATCCAAGCTTTTTTTGTCTTGAGGAAGCACTGATTGGTTGGTCCTAAGTAGAGTATGAAAATGATAAGGAAGATAGAAAATTGATAACAGGCTGTGTTGTTTGAGAATTTTGTGAGCCTTTGAGATATAACCACAGATCCAAAAAGTTCACAAAGAAATTTTCCAATAATTATCTTGAAATAAGTAAAAATGCCATAAATAGGCATAAATTCTGAATGAACTTGAAATCTTATGAATAAAGAGGTGAAATAAATTACATCATTAGGTTCCTCATGATAGGATACACATATATCATTTTTATGGAATATCTGTAAAGTCGATACTTGACAAGTAATAAGTGAAAATGCCATAAAAAGACACAAATTCTTATTTATGTTGGAAACCAATGAAGCAACTTTTGGGATAAATGGAATCATTGGCTTCCCCATGAAAAACTACACATAAAAAAATTTTATTTTATAACTCTAAAGCTAATACTTAAGCAATTAAGCTGAATATATGCACTTTTATGATCAGCACATATACATTCATGGTTTTTAGCTGATATCTCTTGAAATATAAATGATAAAGAGTTAAACCAGCAATGAATTTACCACTTTATTATTGTAATAATACAGATATGAACTTTATTTGAAAATCCATAAACAAGGTTACAACTTGTAAGGGTTTATTGAACAAAATTGTTAGAGTTGTTGACCACTTTGTTGTGAAAGTGGTCCAAACTTGAAATAAAGTGGATATTAAGGCTATACTAGTTCATACATGAATAATTATGTATTTTGTATAATAATATTCAAGGTAAAACCCTTTGAAATCATGGTTTGAAGTTTAAAATAGTAAATTTTGACAGAATTGATGAGTTACAAGAAAAAACATCAAAAATAGAGTTTTGATGATGTAATGAAATTCACTTGGAATTTTAATTTTTACACTCCAAGCTATCAGAATTTATTCTCTGAATGTCTTTAGCATGTATAACTGAAATGTTATTCATGATCAAAGTTCAAGCTTAAAATTGATCATTTATGATCACTCACTGTAATCTTATTTTAGGCTTAACAGTCTTATAAGTGAGAAAGCTGGTGAATACCATTACATTATAATTGATACTAATAAAATACATAAAGTTCAGGCTTCTTCCAAACCTATTATGTCATCAGACTTAGAGCTATAGTGATAGCTCTAACTAATGGTGTAATAATGAGATAAGCTGGTTTAATTATGATGCAATCATCACTAAGCCTTGAAATACTGATCAATTCCAGTGGATACCATCAGTTAACGTCTACTAGAAACCTTTTGGACTCTAGAAGGGAGGAATTTACCATAAATGGAGCTCTTTTTACTCTATTTCCCCCTTAGACGCAACAAAAACATTAAATTATTAAACCCAAAGGTAAAAGCTTCATTATTTGTATATAAAATCATTATATATCCAAAGAATCAAATTTATCTTTATTGTAATCACCACTCTTGATGTGATTAGATAAATGTTTTTATTTCTTTGGTTAAATTTCTCTCAAAATCTTCAAGTCCACATAAAAATAAGAATATTTGTAATTTCTTATATTTTTTATTGTAAACACAATTTAAATAAGTTTTATTTACTTTATTTGGCATAAGATAACTCAAAATTATTATACTAAGTGTTAAAAGTACATAATTTTCTCTTTTTATAATAACTCCTCTCTATTATTATTCTTAATAATTCATTTATTAATATAAATAGTATTTATATTAATATATAACTTTAATATCTGTAATATTTTTTTTATTAAGTGTTTTTTATTATTAAAAACCAATTTTTTAAGCCTTTATTATTTTTTGTAACAATAATAAAGAGCTTTGAATATATTAATTATTATATATTAATATATTTATTTTCATTATATTATTCTTTTAAAATATAAATTGTATTATTATATTTATTTAATAATATAATTATTTTATTCCATAATTGGAGTAATTTTTTATTATTATAATTATTCTTTCTCCTATTTATAAAATTCATAAGTACATTCATAGTACAATAAGTGAAATATTTGTAATATTCACTTATTTTTTCATAGTCAAACCTTACACATTTAGTAACCCAATATGATGGCTGACCAATAAACAATTGGTGGTAGCCCAATTCACCACTGAAGCTGAATATGTTGCAATTAATATCCGTTCAAAACAGCTATGGTGGCTCAACTTTGTGTTCAACAATTTAGGTCATGCTTCACTTCAACCTATTTTATTTAACAATACATCAGGTGCAGTGACTATCTCAAAACAGGTGTCACTAAATGCCAACACAAAGAATATAGAGGTAAGATATCAATTTTTTTGTGATTTTTTAATGGATATTTTCATTAAGGTGGTTCAAGTCTCAACCCATGATATGATAGCTGATGTACTAAGACACCCCTTGGAGTAGTCAAGCTGAAAGAGGTATATAAGCAATTACACCTTGAGGATTCTGGAGGATTGTTATTAATTGACAAGAATCATCTCAGCTAGATATGGTTTGTTCACTAATATATGAGAACACTCTCTAAGTGACACTTTGAGACTAAGTTTGAGGGGGTCAATCTTAGAGTTAATCTTGAAGCTAATGGGGTATTGTAGAAATATAATTAATCATTGGGTTTGTCAATGATATAAATAGAGTCCATCCATTGACTTCAAGCAAATAATTATCAATATATCAATTATATATTTCTTTATTCAATTACTTCTAATTACCCTAATACTCGCATACACTGTTCTGGAGGATTATAGAATACTGGGTAAATTACTTGCAGTCGGTTATACAGTTAAATATTAGATATAGAGATTGATTCCCATTAGTATTATTAACTGATGTTTTCATAATTATCATAGCAATTATAAGATGGATAACAACTACTCATTTCACTTACTGCTTATCGTACCCAGCATGAGAATGATGATTTTTTACTCATTGAGGCTTGTATTGGACCTGATTTAACGTAATTATTGAAGAATTTAGAGAATATATAATAGCTCAATACCACCACAATGAGTGCTTGGATTCCCTATTCCCAATGAGCCATAGAATAATTCAAAAAAGCGTACAAACTTAAACTGGAACTCAAGGCAAAAGGGGTTGGAGACTTTTTTAAAAATGTTCTCTGTAAAAAACAATTCTTTTTGGAAACACATGGACATGAGCATGAATAACATAGCTTCCCAAACTACTTGCATCCCAGAGCTAAAAGGCTTACAGACACTCAAAAACTGAGTTTATTGTGTGTGGAAATGAGTTCAATAAATTACAAAAAGACCATAAATTTAGTCTCTTTATCTTCATTGAAAGGTGTACTTTTAATTAGTTTCAGCTTGAAATCACAATCTAATATCTCCCTCGTTACTCTGAAGTTTGTATGATATAGCACTTCTTGAAATAAAATGATTCTAAGCGCACTTTTCAAGGGCGGAGGTCGAGCAAGGTTGAGTTGGGTTTTAAAGTAATAGTCAATAATTTTCCAGGAATAGGCGGTGTATACCTGACATGGAGACTCTCTGCTTTTCGCTTTTCCAAGTAAAATTCTTATAAGGGCTCCTTCCTCATTAATAGGTATTTGAAAAATATCGACGTTGTTCCAGAATTCATAGAGGAACCAAAAGGCTTTGACCTGAGTATCTCGAAGCTTATCTTGATCAAACAGGGGCGGATGATAAAATTGATTCAAGTTAGAAATATTCTTTAGTACTGCTTTATTTGAGTAATCAATAAATTTGAATATGCGATAATATTCGTAGGTGCCAATAATTTTGGAATCTTTTTCTCTCCATTTTTCATCAAGGCCAGAAAGCAAACGTGCTTCCAATCTAGTCAAGCCAAGATTTCTAAAAAGTGAGTTTCCAGCAATAATATTTCCATTATATTCCACAGCATAGCCCGTATGAGAATCTTGTAATTTTTGACTGCCACGCGCTTTTGCAAATGCGGTATATTCATAAATCTTCTCACTGCGAAAGGTGGAGCGAAAAATTCCTTTCCCTGATCTTATTTGTGACAGGTCTTTCCAATCCGCCTGAAGTTGTTTCTGAGATAATTCAGGCTTTGGAGGATTTTTTTGAAAGGTTCTTTGATAAAATCTTGTCATTAACTCCACAAATGCGTCGCATGGTGGATACCCAAGCCCCCAAATGTGAAGTTTGTTTTTGCCTTTGTCTTGATTATTCATGAGTAAAGAGATCGGAGGTTCCTTGACATCGTCGACAATAGTGGAAACGTGGCCGTCTCGCAGGCTTTGAGGGGCCGTGCCAACTCGTGTCTGACCAAGCGGAGTCTGTTCGGAGTCGCCTTTCTCTGTCGCCTTACTGAATCTTTTTCTCTTACCGTGGTGAAGTGAAGCTTTGACCAAGCTATCACGACCCAGTTCCTGTAGGTTATTGAGGTCATTAAAAACATTTGTTGATGTAAGGGGTTCTTCATCCAAAGTTTTTGAGGAACTTGGTGATTCAATGTCACTATTTGACTTAAGATTGTCCGAGAGATGTTTTTGCGAGTTAGGTGGTTGACTTTGGTCTAGATATAATTCTTCGAAATCTGTAGGCGCAACATTCAAATCAAATTTTGGTTTTTGGTCAGTTACTTGTTGGGAGGTATCAGGACTTTGTTTGGTATCAGAGCTACTCTTGTATGCAGTGCTCAAAATATTTATGTTGTCAGGTCGATGGTGGAGGTAATGCTCAGAATCTTGATGGCTTGTGGTGGATAAGCCAATTTCTCGCAGCTCAGAATGAACGGAATTTTCAAGGACAGGTGGAGGGTTCGAGCCATCCCGGTTCCCGTTAGATTCTCTGAGAGGACCTTCAAGCGTATGAGACAATGATCCATAGTCTTCGCATGCCACAGGGTAAATTTGCTTGGAAAGTTTCCTTAATGACGTCCTTGTGAGATCAAGCAAGCAAAAGCATATTGAGAATGCTAACCAAGACCGCCAAAGCGAACTATGAAACACCATTCTGAACGATCTGAGTTGAATGAGCATTGGGAAATGGACTTTAGGGAGAAAAACTCAGTACAAGATGGGAATAAAGGGAACACTCCTTGGTATCAAGCTGTGGTGTTTTGCACAATTTTTGATTGATGCTCTAGCAGACAGTGGCATATTATATAACGACTATCATTTATTACAACATGAAATCTTCTTCAAAGTGCCATGAGCATAGGCTCCTAGCCTCGGACTTGAGACATGATGAGTCACTTACAAGTTTGAGGTGGCAGTCATAAAATCTCTTAAGCACAAGTTGGATTTGTGAGGAGATTGTGATTTTCTGGAAGCTATCAGAATCCACGGCATGCTTGCAACTGGCCTCAGATTTTTCGAAAGCAATGATATTCCTGATATTGAATCAAAGATGCAAAAAGCATTCTCAATGATACTTTATGTATGGGAAATGTTGGAACTTGTCTATCTGTAGTTAAATTTCTGGTCTCAGGCTGCCTCGGAGCTCGAACGGCTGTTTCAGTCAAAATCCTGATTCACTGTCAGAATCCTGTTTGAATTAATGCCAAGCATCTCGTTTCGGCACTTGTGGCAATCGGTTCCACCTGCAGTTCGTCGTTCCAACCAGCCTTGAGTAGTATCGAGTTACAAAATAGATGGACAATTGGGGTAAACTTGGGGCCGTATTGGATCCTGACAAATACTCATGTTTTGAAATCGCTAAACATGCAGTGATCTTTGAAGCCCACCGTATTTACAGCTCATATGATGAGTTTGCCAAAAATGAGTGGACTAGCTCGTTTCACTGCAAAAGTTACCTGCTTTCCCTGCACTATATCAATTCTTTTGCGAGGTATAGCGAATAGCAGTTAATGATTGCTGTTTTTTTGTACATATATATATATCTATCTATCTCTATATTCTCTATATATCTCTATATATTGAACAGTAACCTGTCAAAGGTTGCTGCAACATAGGTTTGGTATAGTAAAGTTGAGGAGCAACGCCGACATTCAGCCGAGGGAATCATGCCTGTTTTATATTAAAATACCACACTTTGGAGAATAAAACAAGACTATTTTTTGTTTTACTTTTCTGATAATAAGTATAACAACTTTCTATTTTTGTGAGAACCTAAAAATCTGACCAAACCCTGAAAAAGTGAAATTTCAAGTTGATTTAAATGAAATTTATGAAACAATTAATTGTTTATTATCTAGAAAATGTGGTCATGTTGCAGGCCTATTTTTACCAATTAAATCAATGATTATTACAGCAAAAGCGCCAAAGGAGTTATACCCAGCGTCAGGACAATTGATGCATGAATTGAATGGACAATAATGATAACACTAATAACTGATAATAAATAAGAAAATCTAATAAATATAATAGGGGGTGTCAAATATACCAAATCCTAAACCTAAAAAATGCAGGATGGGAGGTCTAAATCTTACAGCAAAAACCCCACATTTTTGGGTCACAAATCCTGCACAATTTCAACCCAGTCCCCCAGGTATTTGGTGTCATTTCCATTGATGGGATTTTGAGGCTTAACCCTAATTGGAACTCAATTTGTTCAAAAAAAATCAATTAATTCCACTATGAAGGTGCCAACCAAATCATCAACCATTTTTACTTCAACACATCATTTTTTATTGATTTGAAGCTTATTTTTTATGCCAAATGCCCCTCCACTCAATCAAGAGAAAGAAGTCTGCCATGAAAAAGAGCTCTAGTGATTCTCATCCCTCTGGAAACCTGACTTTATCTGACTTTCCATGTATTATAAACTGGCTAACTGTTAAGTCAAATTTTGATGCATTTTTTAGAAGCAATGGTGCAAAATCTGTCATAAGACCCCCTTCAAGAAAAAAAATTCCTTCCACCTGATGGCTATGGATGTAAATAAAAAATTCCATCACCAATTGTATCACAGCTCCACCAGAATGTGTGAGCAATGGCATACTTATAAGAAAAAATATACAGCCACCAAAAAGTTTGAGAATTTAACTGGTGCTGGAGTCACTGATGAAGATGAGAAAAAGGCATTCATACTGTGGAACAAACTGAAGAACATGTGTCCATCTTTCTCTGATATGGATTCTCTCTTTCGTAACAAACCCAATGTTAAACCACTGGCAATTCATGATGCACAAGAATTGGAATTGAACTTGAAGGAGGAGGAGTTGCAAGTGGATGCTGAAGGAATATCTCCTAATGACACCAATGAATAGTGCTTAGAATTTTTCCTTTTTAATTTAAAGATGCAATCAATATTGAAGAGCAAACACTCAGAGTGTATGCCATGTTGACTGTTGATGAAATGAATGATGAGGATGAGGATGAATATGTCAATTCAATTTTTTTCATTGTTTTGAAATAATTATTATTCATCTTAATTATTCATGTAATTCAGATACCAAAGATCCAAACTAGATCTTCAAGGTAGAAAACATGGCTTTCATATTTAAGAATGTGATCTACAACTTGCCAGTATTAACCAGTCTTTCAACCGGTTTAATAGCCTTTTTGGCAAGAGTTCCCTTTGTTTAGGTATGGAAAACAGCATTTCAACAGTGGTGCATGCTTCAATATTAATGACACGAGTAATTCACACAAAAGAATGTATGATGTTCTTTCTCCTTCCTACTCAAAAATAATGGAGAAAAGGAAAAGAGGTAGTAATTTTCAATATTCCAAATGATCATTATAAGGGGTAAATGTGAAAACCTTAGGATGGTAGGAATATGATAAAGCATGTTTTGAATGAAGAAAAGAAAAGACAAATTGCTGAGACTGAGAAATATATGTCTATGGAGGAAAAAGAATTTCCTTTTGAGAAGGAAAAAAACTTTGATAACAGGAAATTTTAAGAGGCCTAATTCAAATCCAACCTTGAAGCCAACAAGGAAGAAAAGCACCAAAAACACAATTTTTAAAAGAAAAAGTAAAACATGATCTGGAATTACATGAAAAACAACAGAAAGCTTATTTGGCTATTAAAGTGTCAAACTCATCAAATTGAATATATTATTTGCAAAAAAAATTGGCTTTAATTAAGAACTAAAGATAAGCTGTGTGATTGATACTATCCAATTCATAAAAATACTGGCTTTTAGGTTATTTTTTATCATGTTGAATGTTGAATGACCTTACTATTTATTTAGTTTTTATTTCTAATAGATATTAAATGAATTTTTCAATTTATGATATCCAAAAAACCTACAATTAATTAAGCTTGTGCATTTTCCAAATTGAGAGTATATTCTCTATTTTTGTGATGTTGAAATAGAATAAACTTCATTTTAAGAACAATAAAGAAATGAAAATTAAATCCTTCTTCCAGGTCTGGGACTTTTTTTTCTTTGGAAAAAATGAGTTATGTGGTTTGTTTTGTGGATATATGAAAGTACTTGAGTTTTATTGTTCTTTTTGACCCCAAATTTCTTCTTGGTATTTGATTTGAATTTTTATTTTTTCCTATTTTAAGAAAGAAAATTTAAATTTAATCTTTTTTTTCAAACAAATATTTGAATTATTCTAGTTTTGACAGTATAAATATTTTTTTATCATTTGGCTTTTATAAACACCAAATATTGGTATTTGTTTTGATTTTTATTTCTTCCTCTTTTAAAAATATACTATATGAAATTGACATTTTTTTTAAAAAAAAGGATGAATGATTTTTTGGGGATTGTTGATAAAAATGGGTTTTCTATACTTTTGTTTTTCTAAAAACAAAATTTCATCTTGGTCTTTTGGTTAAATTTTTTATCTATTCCTCTTTTGAGAAAAAACAGTTTAGGATTGAATTTTTTTCTGTTAATCAGAAGCATACACCCAGGCTTAAACCTGTCACAGGGGCTGTTCTAAGTGAATAGGGCCTGGCACTCAGTAAACTGGAACTCACTTATGGAGGGCTCAAATGGAATAAGAAGGAATACACTTAGGATTGTAAATAGAATAGAATTTCTAAGGAAAGAAATATAAGGAAGCAGCAACAATGAGAATAAGAGTAAAGAATAAAAGAGCCAATCACAAACAAGTCCAAGTCCACTGTTCCAAACTGTCAGAAAGAAAGAGAAGGGTTAATAAGGATATGGCCACCACAACTCTACTGAACAGGTGAGGAAATGCAAAGACAAACTTAAAAACAATAAACATAATATTCCAAAAATAAGAATAAGATTATTTATGGAATGATAAATCAAATATATTAATTAACTGGGAAAAGGTCCTCAGGGGGAGAAAAAGGGGCTGGTATATGTGAGAATCCACCAGCCCTGATCCAAAGGGTGAGTTTTCTTGAGAGGAATCTTGATTTGAATCAATTTGGATGGTATAGCCTCTGTATGGATGTACAGGGTCTGTACAAGAGGTGTGGTGGAGTTGGGTGTGTAGACAAAAATAGAAATAATCAATAAAAATAAGAGTAACAAACTCCCCCAAAGAAAAGGATCTTATTTGGGGGATATAATTGATTATATATCTCTTTACAACTGCACCGCATCTACTGTATGTTTTTGTTAATATGTGTAACGCTCAATAACTCAAAACTCCCCCTGCAAAAACCAACTTTCACGTAATTCCCTTTTTAAAAGACTGAACTTTGGTTTCCCCCAAATTCTTCATAAAAGCGTCAGATAACTGATTTGTTGACTTAACCCATGATAGCACCACCTTCTTTCTCCCTACTAGCTTGTTAATCACATGAAATTACCATTCTACATGTCTAGCCTTTTTTCTACTTCCATAATTGCCACCATGTTTTCAGAGTAAACTTGTGGCATCACGTCTCCCAAAACAAATTTGAAATTATTAATAACCCACAAAAAATCCTTTGCACCAAAAGCCAAAGTCATGTATTCCGCCTGAAATGTTGAGGAAGCCACACAGGTTTGTCTCTTTGAATCCCACATGATTGGCGCCCCCCATAACCGTCCAATATACCCATGTTGAGACCTAGACCCTTCACTGCCCCAATTTGCATCTATGTACATTTCTGCTACCTTTCTATTAGCATCCGCAGAAATCACTAATGATTCTCCAATAGTACTTCTCAAATAAGATATCAGGTGCCTCAGTGCATGCCAGTGCTGATTTTTTGTTGCCATTGAGAAATGCACTAGATAATTTACTGAAAACATCACATCAGGCCCCGTTGCCTGAGCAAGATATAGAATCATACCAATTTTTGATAGATAGTCCCTATCAACATTCCTAGCTGCCTCCGATTTCAAAACCATGTTTGGCAGAGGTTGATGTGGAGAGAAGTTGTTTGTGTGATTCATAACTAGTTTTTCAATAAGAACCCACTGAGATAATCTAAATTCATGACCCACTTGTTTGACTTCAATTACCACAATGCTATGAAGCATTTAATCCCATTTCAGCTGCACAGACGCTGAAAGGTCTTCCCACAACTTTTTTCATCAAATCCCTATTGCTATCCACTCAGATCCCATCATCAACATGTATTCACAACACAGCAAAACCATCCCCTTTTTGTTAAGAACAAGTACTTTGATCCCTGTCATTTATTTGAAAACCTACTGTGTCCAAAATTGAATTCAGACCATTCCACCAACATCAAGCTGCTTGCTTCAGTCCTTACATTGCTTTCTTCAACTGTAGAATATTTCCTGTGACTTTCAAACTTTCACCAGAAAGGGCACATATATACAGCTCCTCTTCCAGAAGACTATTCAGGTAAGCTGTCTTTAAATCAAATGTGGCAGTTTCCCACCGGTAAGCTGATGCCATTTCCAGGATGCATCTTACACTGTGGAATGTCGGAGTTGGTGCAAAAGTCTCTTGCAAAATTGATTTCCTTAAATTTTTGATGACCCTGGACTACTTCCTGTGCCTTAAAACGTACCACCTCACCCTCCATATTTCTTTTCAAGGTATATACCTGTAAGATTTGACTATGAAACTGATAATAATATTACTATTAATCAACAGTACTATGTCTGTTCTTATTAAATACAATAATAAAATATTATTATAACCACAATTGAATAATTAAAGAATTATTTCTTTCATGTGTTAAACACTGCTAGTGATTATAACCGTGAGAAGTAATTGTCTACAAGAATCAATTACAAGAAGAATTTAATAATAAAAACTTCTTTTAATATATAATTATCTTGTGCAAGAATAATTATAAAGATAATTCTTGAAGAAAACTAATACTAGAGAAAAAATTTAAGAATTAAGATAAATGACTTGCTAACACTCAAAACAACTTATTGAAAGATATAAGTAGAGGGATTTGACATAGAATTGTGGATTTAATGGATCAAAATAATTTTATAGCAAGATTACAGTAATACATATTTTACTTCTATGAATTCATGTCTTTCTGATTGATTTTGAAAGAATAAAACACTCAAAAAAGGTTTTAACTAATACTTACTTGTTGGTAATGATGATATGATGTAATAATGTGATTTTTGTGGAAAAAACAGCAAGAGGAGGCCTCTTTTAAGTCAACAACAGCTCACAGAGGTGTTCCATAGAGCAAACTGAAGAACCAGTGAGGAAGAAAATAATAAACCTTTTTTGGATTATTGATTTCATCATCTGTTTTCATGTAAAATTATCATAATTACTTAATTGATGCTTTTATATGACTACCAACCCCAATATGGTTAAGAATAAAAGGAGTAACATCTTTAAATCTTCTTTTATTTCAAAATAATCATCAATTTTTCAAAGTTATCAATTTTATTTGCAATTTCATCATAGGTTGTAATTACTGTGAATTTTTGAAGATTCAGTGTTTCACGTAGAATAGTCAAAAATGGACTGTAAGTAAAACTTTTAATTTTACTAGTAAAACTATAATTATTTTTGGTTGTACTATATTGTTACAGTTCTTGATTGGTCCTGAAAGCTTCAGAAAGATTCACTAAGAATTGTATTTTTAATGAATTTTTGAAGTTTTTACCTCATTTCTATGTAGAATTGCAAATATCAGTGTTTAACTGGTTGCTATGAGATGAATCAATGGATACAGGTCCAAAAAGAGTTTTAATTACTCTTTTAGGGTCTATCCATGGAAAGTCATTAAGAATTGACATGGTTACAGGAGTCTAAGGAGCTCTTTACCTCCTTGGCATGTCAAGATAGCAGGTTATTTGCTATTTTCTTATGATTGACCCAAGTTGTAACATGGTAACCAAGTTCTCAAAGTGTTTTAGTTTACTAATTGGGCCAAGATTATCCATGGATCCAAGCTTTGGAGATTTCCATGCCTCTGAGGCCTCAGAAGTTTGGTACCCTGGCTCTCTTTGATGTCTTTTGTCCCCCTTGCTTATTTTTCACATCAAAATAGAAATTTAAGCTTAAAGTGAGATATCCACTATGGGTGTACCAAAAGTCCATGTAAGAATAATATGATATTAAGTGCCCAAAACATGTATAACACTATTCTTAGTGTATATGTAACATGGGACTTCTCGCATTCCCATTATTTTGGCATGAAATTTAAAAAACCAAAAACTTTCATGGATCTTTTATGTGGTATTGAAGTATTTTCCATATTACCACCTCAAAGAGTTAATTTGAGCTTATTTACTCTATGGAGCTACCCTGGGTTAATTTTTGTGTAGAATCCAAATCTGGCCTTGAATCCATGGATTTACTTACTCAATAAAAAGTTATTTATCTTTTCTGAAATCAAAAATGATGAATTTTGGATATATGCATGACTTATGAGTTATGCATAATTCAGAATTTATTTTCAAGATAATTGTGGCCTATTTGGGTATGTAAAATATACCTCAAGGCTCACAATACCCATCTGCTTCCCAGGATTCCCTTTTTGGGGGAGATACCTCCTGTCACACCCAATTTCCTCCAGACTATTCAACTCATCTGCCATGTCTTCTTCCCATGATGTCCTGTCACTTGAGACCAATTCTTTGTTATAAGTCACAGGCGCTCCTGAACCTATTTTGACATTCATTGACATGAGTGAGAACAAATTATCTTGCCCTTCAATTTCATCGATCATAGAGGAGTCATCAATTGCTTTAATCACTTCGGCATTTGTACTGCACCCATCCATTTTTCCTGCTTCATTGAAAACCACAAATTCCCCCTTAACAAAATATTTCCTGTCTGGGTCCCAAAGAAGCCAACTTTTGGAATCCTGTGCAACACCAAGATGAATCAACTTCCACAACTTGGCTCCCAAATCTTTCTTGTGCAAATGATTATGAACATAAGCGACACAACCAAAAATGCAAAGAATAGATATATTTGGCTTCATCCCAGTAGCTATCTCCCATGGCATCTTATCAGAATTTGTGTGCAGGATCCTATTGAAGGCCCAAGCAGCATGCCACAAAGAAACATCAATATTCTTTCCAAGCATAATTGCTCAAGCAGCCTCACTTAAGGTGTGATTCACCCTCTCCACCTTGCTGTTTTGATTCTGTTCATATGGGATAGCTATCTCATGAGTGATAGCAAGCTGCCATAAACCTTCTTTGAACACATCAGAAACAAATTCACCAGCATTGTCCAATCTTAACGGCTTAACTTGATGCCCACTAACTACTATAAATGTCTCAAACCAGCTCAAGACTTCTTTCACAGCTTCACTTTTAGAATGAAGGGGAATAAAGGTCACCAGAGAGGAAAAATTATCTTGGATCACCAGCCCATTTATGTGTTTTTGAATTGATGGAGGGAATGAGCCTACCAATTCCACAACTATGACATCCCCTGGCACATTAACCAAACTCCTACTTTTGCAAGCAAAAGGCCTATGCGTACTCTTTGCAAATGAAAATTATTCGCATAAATGATCAGAAAGTGGCAAAGGATCTACTGGCAAGCCCTTTGCAGCCTTGAGGCACCGCATCTTTTTCAAAACTCACAAAGAGAAATGTGCAAAACGCTGATGAAACAGGTCCGATGTTGCGGATGAATGTTTTATTGCATGACAAGCTGGAGAAGTTAGGATTTCCATATACCACCTATCTTTATAGGGCCCACTGTAGTAAGCAACAGCATCTTGTATTAAGTGAAAAACCCCATGGATCAAATTAATTTTTCCATAACATCGCTGAAACCTCCCAACAGACAAAACAGTACCAGCAATTTCATGACAATAAAGGCTCCTTTTAAGAACAATCTTCCTGCCATTAGTCCCAAAGACGACTTTCCCAACTCCAACTACAGGATATTTTTCTACTTTCGCTACAGAAAGTGAAATATTAATTGGTTGAAAGTCTTGGAATAGTGACCAATTGTTGGTAACATGATGAGTGGCGCCAGAATCAAGCAGTATTAACTCATAAAAAACTTTCATTGCCTCCACAGCAGCCACATGTGCTTCAAAAAATGAATATTCCCCAAAAACATCCACCTTTGCAAGAGCTGGATGAGATAAAAATGAGAATTTCTTGATCTTTACCGCCAGGTCCTTTATCCATGGTTCGGCTTGCTTTGGCTGTCCAGCTAAACGGATTGGAAAATCCTGTTTCCAGTGGCCTCATTCAAAGCACCAAAAACATGGCTTTCTTGGAGAAATATGCTTCAGTATCCAATATTCACTCCTAGCATTTAATTGCTTTCTGGGCTTGTTGGAATCATCTGATATTCCTTGCTTAATGTTCCCAAATCTCCGGGCTGTGCCTGAAATTTCTACAATTACAGTAATTTGATTTGAAGAACCCAATCTCTTAACTACATTCTCTAACACTTCAAGGACATCTTTAGGAAAGATATGTGAAGCTTGGTCCACTGCCAATTTCCCATCAAGGGCGTTGGCAATGTCATGGAAGCATTGTTGATTTTGATGGTGGAAAACAACAGCAAGTAAGTTTTTCTCAGTAAATACCCCCGGCAGGGACAATTTCAAATTCTCGATTGTATTATGGATTTCTGAATAATATCTATTCAGATCATCAACAGGATCTGAACCAATGACCAGGTCTCCCCATAAAGTCATCACCCTTGACCAGGAGACTCTATTGAATCTGTCTCTGAGCAAAGAATACACTTTCCATGCTTCATCTTCATCATCAGTATGATGCCTTAGATCATGATCAATGGATTTTTCAATAAAGGTTTGGATTTGATGATTACAGCCACAATTTTCATCCTGCCCTTCTGAGGAAAAATAATACTCAATGTCAAAAATATTTTCAACAAGAGGATTTAAACTTCTTGACCATTGATGGAAATTTGATCCATTTTTGTCAAGGTGGGTAGCTAAGCTGTGACCAAGCGATTCTGTCTGAAGCTGTTGTCTAATACACAATGATTTGGTTAAATTTTCTTGTTCCACAGGTTTCAAAAGTTCTTTTTCCTTTCAGTCGGCCATTTTATATAGTTTTCCTGACCAAGTAGCCAGAATGAGAAAGGAAAAAAATAATTTATTTAAATAGATATCAGTTTAAGATTTAGCGGCAAAGGCCCATAACCTGTAGATGAAAATACAAATAATCAATAGAAATAAGAGTAACAAACTCCCCCAAATATTCATTTCCTGATTAACACACCTGTAGACAAAAATAGAAATTATCAATAAAAGTAAGAGTAACAAAATCCCCCAAAGAAAAGGATCTCCTTTGGGGGATCTAATTGATTATATATCTATTTACAACTGCGCCGCATCTACTGTATTTTTCTTGAATATGCCTATTGCTCAATAACTCAACAGGGTGATCATACAGCTTCATCATTGTGAATCCAAAACTGTATTTGGAATATCCAGCCTGTACAGTCATTGACAGGCTGTATTGATGAACCAAGCTGTATACATGTTTCAGAAAGTAGATTTTCTGAAACTGATTCCCAATACACATACTAGATTATCTGGTTTCATTAGTTTGAGTGGGTTGAAGGTTGAATACCCTTACCGCTGATAGTGGCTGTGACAATGAGCTATGATAACAACAAATGCAAAGGGAGATTCTGAAATATGTAATTATATATTTAATAATTTTTTTTCAAAAAATTACAATTGGTATTTTGAAATTTGATACTTGAATTAAAGCTACAATTTCACTTGAGTAATAAATTTGTCAAAATGGGCTTTAATGGAGAACTGAAAATCTGTATAAATATATATGATGACTTATTTTAATTTTAAATGATATCTCTTCTCCTTCTTTAAAGTAGATATGGGATATAATTAAAGGATAGTTGAAAAATTCTTTGTGGTGTAAAATGTATCAAACCATCTGAAAATATGTCCTATGAGAAATATCGATGATTTTTATTAAGAGAAAAAAAGGATCTATGAAATAAATAAGGAAAAAAGCTTAAATTTAATTGGAAAAATAATTTTCACAATCTTTGCTTTGGAATTTATATTAGTTGATAGATATAAAACTTTCTGAAGGACTTTATACAAATAATTGGGTCAAGTATGCTTAGCATTGATCAATAATTGCCATTGCTTCAAATTGATTTATAGTATTTAAGAAAAGATATTTGTAACCTTGTTTGTGACTTTTGTTGTGGAAAATCCTTATTTAAGATATAACCCATGAGCTATCTTTAAAGATACAAACAAGAATCATTGGTATTCAAAAATCTTCCACTTCAATTGAGTAAAGTTCTAAATGCCCAAATGTGTTGCTGAAAGTATCTGAAAAAAATATTTCACAGTTAGAGCCAAGGTTAGGACCCAGGTTGGAAGCAGGTTGGACCTGATACCCCCACCAGCAGGGGTAGCTTTTTTTATGGTGAGTGTTGTAGTTAGATTTCATTTTAAATCTTTCTGAGGGGTTAAAAAGAATTGAAAAAATATTCCAGGATAATTTTTTAGCTCAAATAGAAGTAATTATATATTAAGAATATATTTATTTAATATATTAAAACTAATTATTTTTAGAAATCAATAGACACAAAATTCTCCTCTTATTCCTTCCAAATAGCTCAGTGAGGTATTCAAGGAATTGAAATTGAAGAAACCTCTGATATATCAACCAATTAATTCAGATCTATAGTTGCATAATCTGTTTTATTTTAGAACTATTTTAATTATTTATTTATGTAATTTCACATTTTGACAAACCCATGATTGCTAAGAAATAATGAATCAATTCCTTTAAAAAATAATTATTTTTAAATAAAACGCTATTCATGGTTTTTCATTTAATTAAGTGTTTTATCTTCTTCCAAGTTTTTAAGATTTTTTCTTTGATTTAGAATTGTAAAAAATAAGCTGTAAGTAAATCTTTTAATTAAGATTTGAAGCTCATAGTTATTTTTGATTTCAATAAAGGATTTTTTCTATCCTTCTTTTTCCCAAGTTTTTCAGGAAGATGAATCCAGAATTTCCCTTATTGAATAATCTTTGAGTTTTACCTTATCATAAATATGATATAGTCTTGTAAGTAAGATACCGGCCTTTTTCCATGAGTTAGTTCTATGGATATAAGTCCAGAAAATTTTCTTAGTATACTTTTTTTGGTTTATTCATGAAGCTTAATTTCTCATTCACTTTGTTACAGGAGCAAAAATTGCTTATCACCTGCTTGGAACAGGAAAAAAAACTTGATTTTCCATTCATTTTTGTTTCAATTAGACTTAAAATTGGTAAAAAAATACCCAAAAGGTTTTAAATTATTAATTATGTGATTGCAAAACCTTTTCCCATTCTTAAAACCTGGCTATGGCTCAGAGGCCTCAGAAATTGGGGGATCCTTGGTTTATTCACTTTCCTTTCCTCCCCTTAGCTTTTGTTACAAAAAAATTCCTGCTAGTTTATAAAGGGAAATTAATTATGGTTAAATAGAAGATGTATGTACCAAGGAAATATTATAAATCTCAAGAACATTTATTTAGCTCATAACAGTAATGAAAACCCCAGAGCTTCCATTTTTTTTTCATGTGGTTCTTATTATGAGGTGATTGCTTATTTTCCACTTAAACATCACATTGAGCTTGTTTTTCTTAAGCAATTTATGAATCAACAAAAGGTTTAAGTTTCATTATAATTAAATCACAGCTATAAGACCATAATTCTATATACTCAAAAATAAATTATTCATCTTTGAATCTGTAAAAAGATGATTAATTTTGAGTAAGAATATTACTTAGTATTTTCAGCTATTGAAAAATTTAGCTTCTAGATAGCTGTGGTCTATTCAGGTATTCAAAGTATACCTCAGGCCTCACATACTCCAATAGATTAAATATTCATAACTATCAGTGTTTCCACCTATTTCTCATATTTTTAAAAGATCTCTTCTCCCTTATTTCAGTGATTTTATGGTTACAGACTACGAAATAATCAATGAAAATACACAAAATAGTACAAAACTGGAAAACAATACAAACAAATATTGTGCTTTTCCTTCAAGGTGTATCATTTCACCTTTTAGTTAAAAACAGTTGATTTACACTTATATGGGTAGCTCTATCATATATTGGAAAACACACCAAAAGGCAAAAAATAGCTTACAAGGCCACTCTTTGGATTTATTGTCATATTTAATAATCAAAATGATGGCTTATAATCTTATTTATTACTAATTTTGATTATTTAATTGCTAAAGAATCCATAAATAGCTTTAAAACATACAAAATTTCCAGAAAGAAATATCTAAAGCATGCCCATGTTCATGATTCCACATTTTCCTCGAGGAAAACTATAGTCGTTGGAGATATTTTTTTGATTATTTTGTCTGTTTTCCCATTTTTTATATGTCCTATAGAAATAAAAATGTCACTTCATGGACTAATTTATGTTATTTGAATAAATCATCCAATTGGACACCTCAATCATGAAAATTTAATCCTTCAATAAGGCTCAAAAACAGCTTTTAAAGCTTTTTGTAGAAATTTCTTGTGTTTTTCAGCTTTACAAATTGGTTGTAACAATAAATTGATTAGATTAAGGAAGGTTTAATTTTTTTTAATGATAAAAGATAACACAAAGGCTTTTTTGATAATCAAACTTTGCCTTCAAGGGAAAAAATTCTGCAAAGTTTATTTTTTGATTTTATTCCATTTTGTTTGTTCTTCGAGATATTACATGTTTTATATCCAACACATAATTAGAATGAAGAAAAAAAAAGGTTCTTAAAAATCATTTAATAAAATACTAAGATCTCACTTTTTTATGTCAAATTTTCTTTACGCCAAATCAAGACCTGAAGAGGTGGTAAATTTTGGGCTATTTCCATGATTTGTGTGTATTTAGGTTTTTCCATGTGTGATGATCATTAAATGGTCAGTATGTGAGAGATGAAATTAAACTTCATTTATTGGATGATTTAAGAAACAGTAATTAGGATGTCCTTACATGGTACTCAGCCCCCAAAAGCTTTGTAGATCTCTTTTTGGATTCTTTGTACTATTTGGTGTGTTTTCAAGTAATTACATATGCTATAGCCATAAAATGAGAAGCATAAGGCATAGGAAAGTTTTCTATAATCCTTTAAAAAATAAAAACACCTTCCATTGCTTCTTGATCAGTGTCCTAATCGAAAAATACAGCATTAAGTACCATTTTTGTGCTGAATACAACAGTTTTGTGTGTTTTAGGTGCTTTTAAAGTGTTGAATCCATCAATTTCGCAACATAGGAAATATATATGATTTTTCAAGCTTGAAATATAATCATTAATTATCATTACAATGATCTTACATTCTCTGGTCAAGTCTTACGCTTTTGAGTGTTTTTTAGATATTTTAGATGTACTGTAGCCATGAAATTATGAGAAAGTCATCAACAATTTTGACCAAAATCTGTAATAATATTTCAAATCTTCAGAGTCATTTCTAATTATTTTCTGTAATCCAAAACATCAATTCTAGGGCTTTTTCTTGGCTGTTGTTTTCTGTTTTTTGAATTTTTCAAGTTTCTTGTTGTGTTCTACTAATTATACCATTGAGATAAAGCATCAAAGGAATTATTTATTTTTGGATATGATAAGACACCTTCATCTTGATCATTATGAATTTCTTGAAGATAAAACACTTCCCATGAGGCTATTCTTTTCGCATTCTGTGCTATCTTGTGTATTCTTGAATTTTCCATGTGTTATTTCCTATTAAATAAGGCAGAAAAAACTTTTTTTTCAAGTATTGAGGTATATTTGTTTCGTGAGAACAAATTTATTTTGGTTGAAAACAGTTAATTTTACAAAAAAATTCTTTTTTCCAAAGTAATTTTTATTCCAAAACACTCATCTTCTTCAAAAAACCTTCTTTATAAATAAATTAAATTTTTCTTGAAAAAATATTTGTTAAAAGAATTTGATTTTCTTGTAAAATGGGATTGTTGTTTTTCTTTGAAAATATTTTTGTTCAAAATGATTTTTTTTTTTTTGTGAAAAAAAAACTTTTTTTGAAAAAAATTTATCTTTTTGTAAAAAACCAATTTTCTGAATAAAATCAATTGGATTTTGAAAAAATATTTCTTGTAAGAAAAAATTATCTTTTTGGTGAGAAAACATACTTTTATAGAAAATCAAGTTTTTGGTTAAAAAGGATTTTTTAAATAAAAAGTAACAAAAAATTGACTTCTATCTGCTATACCATGAAAAAGAAATGGGATTCAAACCACATCAAAATCCTTTCAGTTATTGTAGTTTTTGATATCGATTTGACTGCCTAGCTTTTCTGGAATAATTATTTTGTATTTCTCATCCACTTTCCTGTGATAAATTAATATCTTGCAGGTTTTTTATCCTTAATGTCCTGAAATTCTTCCCTGATTCCAAAGAAAAACCCTCAAGAAATTTAAAATAAACTCAGTATTTGAATAAAGGTTTAAATTGATTTTGCATTGTTATCAGTTTTATTTCTCCATTTCTATGAAATACTTTTATTTCATAAAAATTGAATTCCACCATCTACTTGGTCATTTTATTGGTCATTTCATGCAGATTTTCTTAAGTATCTGATTTATTCTTGGGACATAAATGTGAATTTCAAATATTTTTTTGTATTATTAGTGTTATGAAACTCAAATCAAGATTCTTTTTGGAATTTCTGTAAGAATCTTCAGTAAGTATTGTAATTGCATGAAGATTAATATCAATATAAATTGTATAATATTATTAATTATTAGAAAACTCTCAAATACAGTGATATATAAATATAATAATTTTGTTCATCTCCCCTAAATAGATAAATCTTACTACTAAAGAATTTATAATCTAAAATATGACTAATAAAAAACTAGGGCTGAAGAAAACACCTGGACCTGTGTTTCAGGTCTTTATATCCTCAAGTTGTTAAGTTAAGTTGAGAAATGATATGCTATCTGACTGTAGGATTTTTCTATGAAACTCTTTAGGATATTACTATTAATCAAGAGTACTATGACTGTTCTTATGAAATATAATGAATAAATTTATAATAGCAATACATAAATTAATAATTGCCCAATTATTTCTTTTACTTGCTATACACTACTAATTATTATAACAGTAATCAGTAGCTGTCTAATAGAGTCAATTACAAGAAGATTTCAAAATGAAATTTCTTATTAAAATAACATAAAATAATTTCAATTAATAATTATCTTTTACAAGAATAATTATTATAAGCTCTTGAAGAAAACTAAAATAATAGAGAAAAAAACTGTAATAATTTGAAAAATAACTCACTTTTACTCCAGGAATACCTTGAAAATATTGGGTAGAGCTATTTGACAGGTTATCTTTGTATTAAGAGGATCAAAAGTTGATTTATATCAGTCATACACCAATCTATATCTAAAAACTATTTTTGAATAAAATATTATTAAATTTGAAATCTTCATGATTTATTTGTAAAGATAAAACTCCTTAATCATTATTTTAACAAATACTTACTGTTGGTATAAATGCTTAAATTTAATGATAATATGATATCTGGAAAAACAGCAAAAGTAGGCTTCTTTGAAGTCAAAAACATCTTTCAGAGCTGTTCAATATAGAAAAATTATGATCCAGTGAGTTGGAAACCAATCACCCTAATTGGTTTATTGATTACATCACTTGTATTCACATAATATTATCATCGGTACTTAATTTAGTTATTTTATGTGACTATCAACCCATTTATGGTTAAGAAATAAAGTAGTTAAAGATTAAAATTGATTTCCATTTCAAAAGGAACATTTTCCTCAAATTTATCAATTCTATTGGAAACTTCATGACAGGTTGTATTTTCTGTGAATTTTTGAATTTTGAGTGTTTCATGTGAAATCATCAAAAATGGACTGTAAGTAAAGATTTTAAATTTGATTATGAATTCATGAATATTTTTGGTTTTGGTATCTATTCTCTCCTTATCCATTTTTTCTGTAATTCTCAGAGATATTAATTTATAATTTTTTTAATTATTTTTCAAAGTTTTACCTCATTTCCTATGTGGTATAAGCAAATAGCCTTGTGACATCTGGCTTCCAAGAAGTAGTTTCATAGATACTACTCCCAACAGTGTTCAAATTACTCTTTTTTGTTTTATCTATGGTAAATAATCAATGATGTACATGGCTAAACAAGTAAGAATTTCTCTTTGCCTCCTTTTCATGTCAAAATAGCAGCTTATTTGCTATTTTCTCATGATTTAATGGGAAATTAACTTGTTAACAAGGTTTCCAAAAGTTTTTAATAGACCAAGTGGGAAATTATTATCAATGGATACAATTTTTGGAGCTTTTCACACCTCAGAGTCCTCAGAGTTTGGGTACCCTTGCTCTTTTTGATGTCTTTTTTCCCCTTTAGCTATTTTCACATCAAAAAAAGCAATTCAGGATTAAATAACTATATCCACTATGGGTGTACCAAAGCTTTAGATAAGAATACATTATAAGCTCCAAAAACATGCATAACACTATTCCTAGTGTATATGGAACATGGTATTTCTCACAAAGCCATCATTTTTTTGTTAAAATGCAAAAAAAAAAATCAAGATTCTTTTATTTGTTATTTATGATGAGTTGTTGAATTATTTGACATATTATCACCTCATAGAGCTGATTTCAGCTTATTTAGTCTATTGAGGTACCCCAGGTGAATTAATGTTTAAAATCTAGCTCTGTCATTAAATCCATAGATTTACTTCCTCAAAAATAATTTATTGATGTTTTTCTTCATGAAAAAAAATGAACTTTGAATATATACATTCTGCATTGGTTATGTAGAATCCAAAAGTTATTCTGATACTGATTTTGGCCTGATTGGGTATGCAAGTTTACCCCAAAGCTCACATTGGCTCTTAATGAATTAAAGAATTATTCATTAAAATCTTCGGAATATCAAGTTTAATACCAAATTTTTGATTTCTCTCTTTGTATCCTTATTATTTTTATTTCTTACCATTAGTTTTGTTGAATTTCTTTACCTTCAAATTTAGAGCTCTGCATAAAGCTCCTCATCGTGAAATAAAGGCTCCCAAGGGGAGAATAAAACTTTTCTCAATATCTCTCCTTGTTATATTTGGATTTATAGGACAAATCTCAGTAATTTTGTAAAGGAAACTATGTTTTATTTGAAAGGGGAATCCTGGAGAAGGAGGGTTTTTAACCAGAGTAATTAATGTTATTTATACATATTTCTCTTGAGAACTGTCAAGAGATATCTTTTCTTTGATAATACTATTTCCCGAGTACTCAAATCTCAACTTTCTATTTGTACATAAACAATTTTCTTCATTAATATTTGAGAGAGCTTCAACTGAAAATCCTTTTTTGAGTCAAATTCAATGATTAAGGAGCACAAAAATTGTAAAAAATGAATAAATTATGTATTATTCAAGGTTTGAGGGTTATCTACCACTGAGTTTTATATGTAGTCATAAAATCTTTATCCGGGAATCTGAATAATAATTTGGTTATTTATCAAAATATTTTTTATTTTTGACACTTCTCTTTTTGCAAAGTAATCTTTTATTTGAAAATGATTTTTAATATCCAGAAATATATAATTCATCATAGAATTTAAATGTTTATTTTCTGAATTACTGGAGATTATCATGTGAGAGGGAAGAATTTCATTTTTATCTTTGGAGTTGTATCTATATCCAATTTTGAGAATAAAATGTTAAAAAACTGGATCTGTTAAAGCTTCAATTTTTTGTGGTAAATTCAAAATTTTCAGTTTATTCCATAAATAATATATTAATCTATTTTCTTCAAAAAAATTATTTTTAGCTCCTCTTTATATCTGGAACTATTTTCCTAAACTCCCCTTTCAAACCTACAAGCTTTGCACTAAATTACCCATCAAATCTCAGCATATCTTCAAGAATTTTATCTTAAGCTTAAAATATTTACTTGTGAGGCTCTTCATCCTAAATGAAAAATTTACCTTTCATCAATAGGTATTCATTTTTGATATTCTTTTTTATTGGATAATCTTAGCTTAAAAAAAGTTAAAATTAAATTAAAAATGTCAAATTAAAAGTTTTTCCATGAACAAAATTCGTAGGATTTATTTCCCAAACTGAAAAACCGATATGCTATAAGATTTCAAACTATAATTACCCAAATTTAATAATTAATTCCAATACCTTCCAAATATCAATTTAAAAGAAACACATACTGCATAATCAATTTTCTAGTTCACCCTGGTTAATTAAAAAAAGCAATCACCCATTTTTTTGTGAAACAGGCCATCATAGTATTAAGTGAAACTCTTTGAGAAATATTAATCAATTTAATCTTTTCCAACCCGATATTTTTAGTTAAATTCTTATGTGAGGCTCAAAAATATTTTTTTATGTTGTCTTAAATGCATATTTAATGTGGCAAGCTAGGAAATGCTTCTTGTATTACATGGAAAATTTGGAGGATAATAGGATTTATTATTTTAATTGTTTTTCTAATCTTTACCGCTTCAAAATATATGCCACTGAGGTAACAATTTAAATATTAAAATAATCTCTTACATACCCAAATAACCAAAAAAAATCTCTTGAAAGGAATTTTTTGATAAGAAAAACTAATAAGTCATAGGCATACTCAAAATTCATGATTTTTTCACAAAAGAAAAAATATAAATAGAACTTCTTTGTTAGCTGGCGCCTCTTTCGTGGCTTCCAGACTAAATATTAGGAATTTTAATAAACTAATCAGTAGTGGAATACTATTATTTGAAGTAATAGATGTGTCACTTGGTTTATAATGATGTACTGTTGGTATTTAAGCTTCAACGGTACTATAAAGGGTAAAGTGAATTGAATCACTTCTAGGTGAGAGTGCTTAATATTTCTAAAATAAAATGGAAATGATTTTAATTTTAAAAACATATTTGTGTAAGAGCTCTGAGGATTAATTCAAAGAGAATTAATCCTCTTTAAGTATTGTAATTACAAATTCAAATTCAAAATAATATGAAATAACTTTTGTTCAAATGAGGAAAGATCTGTTATAGCAACATGAGCAGATATAACCACAAGATTGATGACATAGTGGGAACTTTATACTATGACATATTTAGGAATCAGTCATAGCAACAAGATTAAATTCATATTATAATATAATTAATTTAACTATTTGACATTTATACAAAATAATAAAAGAAAATAAGACGAAATTTTTAAAGAAAGTGATTGGGGTCTGTATAGCAAGTAAAGGTTTAAATGCTTGCAGGCTCACATTCTTATTAAGTAAATTCATTTATTGAATTCCAGATTCGTATTATAATTGAAATTTCATAAGTTCTTTACCTAAAGATTAACTCTAAGGTGTTAAAATTCAAAATAATTGAACACCATTTATAATTAATAAAACATGAAATAATTTTGAAAACCTTTTTTTTCATTTTGAAATGGGAAGAGTATGATTGTTTAAAAGATAATGTTTAAAATACACCTGTATTAAATTAATTCATGATTTTTGTACTTATAGTTACTTTATTGCTACATGATTTATTGCTGTTCTCATCCTGAATTTCAGTATCAAGGCTGTAATTTTTCTCATGTAGAAATAACTAAGGGATGAAAAATACAGTGAAGAGTTATTGGGTGCCTCAAACTCTGAATAATATGAGGTTTAGAATTCTCCAAAGCTTCTATTTATGGCTTATCATTACACAATCAATTTAATAAAGCATTTTGAGATCCTTTCTAGTAAGTCTATGTACCAACTAATAGTGATAATTTACAAATAATCTGCTATCTTGATATGTGAAGGAGGTAATGAGTACATCTGAAACCTCTCACCTTGTCAAATACTAATTATTTCCCATTAAAATACCAAAGAATTATGAATTTAAACCCTTTTTAAACTATTATCCATGGAATTACCTCATGGAAACAGGATTTTATTTTCTATCAGCCTGCCTCACATACAAAGTTAGATAAAAACGTCAAAGATTATTTAAAAAAGCAATTATTTATCAATAGATATTTAGAATCTAATACTAATAAAGCAATTTTTCAAAGATAATTTACAAAACGAAAAATTATGAGTTCATAATCTTAATTCTAAGATTCACTTAATAGCTGTTTTTGATAATTCCATGTGAAATACTAAATCTTTATAAATTCAGCGAAATTACAATCTGTAATTAAATTTACAATAAAATACAGAAATTTCAGCGAAAAAATATATCAAAATAACAGAACATTTAATGTGATAACTTTATCATTTCTAAACCATAATTTGGTTTGTATTCACATAAAATTTTATAATAAATTAATTAACATAAATTTATATTAGAACAATTTATGTGATAATAAATCAAAATATATTTATTACTTTCTCCTTCATTTTTTTCTTTATTTTACTCCCTTTCACACTTTCTTAATGTATTTTGATCCTTAAAAGTAGCCTTATTTTCCTGTTTTTCCCAATATTCATAATTATAATTCGGTTAAATCATTATATAATCTATTATATTATTTTTAATAAGCTCATCATTAAAAAATAAAAAAAAGCTTTCAAAAAATCCAAAAAACTAATTAAATCAAAATATATTATCAATTCAAATAGTAGTTTAATTAAACATATTTTATTATTATTTTTTGATTTTTGTATCTAATTTTGATTATATAAATCCACAAATGATTTATTATAAAAAAATATTTCAAATAATTTTAAATGGCTTCTTTTTTTTAAAAAAAAAAAAGAATAATAATTTCTGTGTTTTCTCAAAATTTCAAAGATTTTCTTCAAAAAAAATTAAAATAATTACTGTTTTTTAAATTATGATTATTAATTTAAATTTTTTTTTAAAAAAGAATTGATAATAATATTGATTATTAAAGAAATTCTTTTAATTTAATTTAATACATAATTACTTCTTAATTTTTTATTAATAGTATTATATATAGATTAAAATGAATAATTAAGAATTATTGTTTTTTTTTCTTTTTTTGGATATAATAATTATTTATTATATTTCTAATAAGAAAAATAATAGTAATCTTGATTAATCTAATCAAGATTTTAATAGAAAAGTTTTTCAAAAAAAAAAACTTTTATCAGATTAGAAAAATAATTTATCCCAAAAGTGATATTTTCAAGAGAATTCTTATATTTACTTTTAAGATCAAGTTTTAAAAGATTATTTGAGGTTTTTTTCTAAGATAATCAGCTTTTTTTGAGATATTTAAATAAAAATTATTTTTATTTAAGTTTTTTATCAATTAATACATTCATGGTTTTACAATATTAAAATGATTTTTAGCCTTCTATCTTAAGAGTAAGTATTCTGTATTAAAATGGTATACTTTGAACATTATTCCAATAACCTCTCTTTGTTTACTGTTTTTATTTCAAGTTATATTTTATCATTAATATTATTTTACTGTATAAATTAATGTTACTTTAGACTTATTTAATCTGTAATTACTTGATTTGAATCAAAATCTTGTGCAATATGAGTATTAAAATTATTTGGCTTGTGTTCACTTTTTGAATTTAAGGACCCAAGGAATAAAAAATATATCATCTTCTTTATTTTTATTTTTATCAAGTTTATTTCTCATTATTATAATTTAAGAATTTATACTAACTTAATGAAAAAATTTTTTTGAAATGTTAAAATATGTTTTTTTGAAATAGAAATTTTTTAAATTTGAATAGTTGATTTTAAATTTATCATTTTACCAAGCTTCCTTTGACTAAACATAACTATCTTTATTTCATTTAAAACAAAAATAATTTATTTTTGAAATATGAAAACTGATACATAAATAATATTCAAATAATCAACGATATAATAAGTTATTTTCTTTGCTAAAAATTATCAATCATAATGGAAAAATTCCTTAATAATGCTTAATAGAATTTCATAAATAGATAAATAAAATTCAAACTATAAGATTCTACCTATTATAGAGCTTATCAAACTTTTGAGTTTAATTAAATAACAAGAAAATTTGCAATAATAATTTGTAATATCTATAAAAATGATATAATTTAATAATTTTATAATTCAAATCAAAATAAAACTTGAGGAATCAGGTTTTAAAAGTATTTCTTTGTAAAAAGAAAAAGTTAATTTTTTTTAATAAAATTATATAGTTGAAAGAAAATTACAAAAAAAATTCAATAGTTTTCAGGAAATATTGAATTGAAAATTATTTGAATAAAAACAAAAAAAATGATTTCTCTAATACTTTACTCTTAAACTATAGATTGATTGATTTTTTATTTATTAAAATTATTAGACTTATTTTGAAATTATTGGAATTTTCATAATTTAAATATAAATTCATTTAATTATTTTTAAGCTTATCCCTATATTAAAAAATTAGTTGAATATTTAAGTTTTTTTCAAATCAGTTAGAATCTACTGGTGTATAATATTCAATAAAGAGTAAAAATATAAAAAAATATAATTCAACAATACATAGTAAGATATAATTGAAGCATAACCAATAATTCATCACTAATCACCATGAGCAAAGTGGCTACACCTGAAAGCAGGTGTTGCATTTGGAATTTGAGATTGGAGATAGATTGGATTCAGGTTGGAGTTAGGGAAGGAATTAAATTTGGAAATAGAAGTTTTGGAAGAAATTCAAGCCACATATGCAAGCCACAAAGTCTCAACTCAATTTTTTTAATCTCAGTGTTTGGTCAGGATTTCCAAAGTTTAATAATTTAACAACACATTGTAAAAGAAATTATCTCCATTCCCTCTTTTTTTTTAATCCTTATCCTCATTTTCTACAATTTTATGAACCAAAAATTCCAAATTTTGAGGTCTTTCTTTTACTTTTCAAAAAGAATATTACAATTGAAATGTGAATTCTCCCTCATGCTCACATACAGGAATTCATGGATTAATATTATCAATTTTAAGATCATTTCATTTTTAAATGAACTTTTAATTAATTAGAAAATGGTTTGTGAAGCTTAGTACTTTCTGAAAAGATTTTTATTATAGCAAGATACCCTACCATCAAGGTTTTTTCTCTTATGAAAAGATGTATTTTGTGAGAAATTGTATTCATTACTCCCATCCCTTATTAGATTCAGTCCTTATTTCAAACTGAAAAAAGCTTTCAATATCTGAAATCAAAAGTCATTTTAAGGAGTGGCTCACCAAAATTACAGGTAAATTAAATATATTTCACCAGTATTTCAGCCCATGAAATTCTTTAGAGGAGTGCTTTGGACTTATAGCTGGCAGCTATAGATATTCAAAGTAGAATATTTGGTCTTGGATATAAAATTGGAGACTTTTTCATTATCAAATTCCATTTTTTAAAAGAGAAATAAGTCTGATAATCATAAAATACATTTCTTACTGATAGCATATTCAATCTTCACAACTATCAAACTTTTTAGGTTCTTCATTTTTTTTTTTTTGAAAAATTCAATGTTTTTGTTTTTTGGTACCAATTTGCCTTTATTTTGAATATTCCTGTCAAAAAAAAATGTGAGCCTTGAGGTATATTTTACATACCCAAATAGGCCACAATTATCTTAAAAATAAATTTTGAACTATGCATAACTCATAAGTCATGTAAAAATCCAAAATTCATCATTTTTGATTTCAGAAAAGATGAATAACTTTTTATTGAGTAAGTAAATCCATGGATTTAAGGCCAGATTTGGGTTCTACACAAAAAATTCACCTAGGGTAGCTCCATGGATTGAATAAGCTCAAATTAACTCTTTGAGGTTGTCAAATGGAAAATACTTCAATACCACATCATCAACACCACATAAATATCCATGAAAATTTTTGTTTTTCTTAATTTCACGCCAAAATAATGGGAATGTGAGAAATCCCATGTTAAATATACAATAAGAATAGTGTTATGCATGTTTTGGTAACTTAATATCATGGTATTATTGCATCGACTTTTGTTACACCCATAGTGGATATCTCACTTTAAGCTTAAATTTCTATTTTGACGTGAAAAATAAGCAAGGGGGACAAAAGACATCAAAGAGAGCCAGGGTACCCAACTTCTGAGGCCTCAGAGGCATGGACAGCTCCAAAGCTTGGATCCATGGCTTATCTTGGCCTAATTGCTAAACTAAAACCTTTTGGGAACTTGGTTACCATGTTGCAACTACAGTAAATCTTAAGAAAATAGCAAATAACCTGCTATTTTGACGTGCCAAGGAGGTAAAGAGCTACTTAGACTCCTGTGACCATGTCAATTCTTAATGACTTTCCATGAATAAACCCCAAAAGAGTAATTAAAACCCTTTTTGGACGTGTATCCCTTTATTTACCTCATAGCAACCAGGTAAACACTGATATTTGCAATTCTATGTAGAAATGAGGTAAAAACTTCAAAAATTCATTAAAAATACAATTCTTAATTAATCTCTCTGAAACGTTCAGGACCAATGGATACATTTATTATCTATGGTACAACCAAAAGGAAGTATGGTTTTACTAGTAAAATTAGACGTTTTACTTACAGTCCATTTTTGACTATTCTACGTGAAACACTGAATCTTCAAAAATTCACAGTAATTACAACCTGTGATGAAATTTCCAAAAACATTGATAACTTTGAGAAATCAATTATTATTTTGGAATAAAAGAAGATTTACAGAGGTTACTCCTTTTATTCTTAACCATATCGGGGTTGGTAGTCACATAAAAGCATCAATTAAGTAATTATGATAATCTTATGTGACAGCAGATGATGCAATCAATAATCCAAAAGGGTTTATTGCTTTCTAACTCACTGGTTTTTAGTTTGCTCAATGGCACGCCTCTGTGAGCTTTTGTTGACTTAAAAGAGGCCTCCTCTTGCTGTTTTTTCCATATCATCATCTTATTATCATTTAAATCATTGTTACCACCAAGTAAGTATTAGTTAAAGCTATTCTTAGTTGTTTTAATTCTTCAAAAATCAATTAGAAAGACGTGAAATCATATAATCCAACTATATATTGTTGTAATACTGTTATAAATACATTTTGATCCCTTAAATCCACAATTCTACGTCAAATCTCTCTATCTTATCTTTCAATAAGCTCTTTGGAATATTAGTGAGTGATTTATTCTTGATTTTTTAAAGTTTTGCTCTAAGTAATTGGTTTTCTTCAAGAATTATATTTATAATTATTCTTGCAAAAGATAATTATATATTAAAATAATTTTATTATTTTAATAAAAGAAGTTTTATTATTAAAATTGTCTTGTAATTGATTCTTGTAGACAATTACTGCTCACTGTTAAAATCACTAGTAGTGTTTAACACTTGAAAGAAATAATTCTTTAATTATTTAATTGTGGATATAATAATCTCTTATTATTATATTTCATAAGAACAGACATAGTACTGTTGATTAATAGTAATATTATTATCAGTTTCATAGTCAAATCTTACAAAAATCATGGAGTATAAATTAGACATCTAAATTTTATTTATTAATTTAATATATGAAAATCTGATATAATTTATGTAAGGTTTGACTATGAAACAATAAGTAAAAATTACTAATTTATTACTTATTGTACTCTGAATGTCCTTATAATTGAAATAAAGAAGATTAAAATAATAATAATAATAAAGAAATATTATTATTCTGGCGTAAAAATATTATATTATTAAATAAACATAATAATATAATTAATATTATATGAAATTATAATATTATAAATAATATATTAATATATTATAAAGCTCTTTATTATTGTTACCAACAAATAATAAAGGCGTAAAAAAACTGTTTTTTATAAATAAAAAACAATTAATAACAATAATATTACCAATATTAAAGTTATATATTAATATAAATACTATTTATATTAATTAAGAATTATTAAGAGTAATAATAAGAGAGAAATTATTATAATAAGATGAAATAACCTACTTTTAACACTTAAAATAATAATTTTGAGATATTTTACGCCAAAAGAATATAATACAACTTTTTCAAATTGTATTTACAAATAAAAAATAAAGAAAATTACTAAATTTCTTGATTTTACGTGGAAATGAGTTTATAGAGAGATTTATGACAAAAACAATTAAAGAATTGATTTAATCACGTAAAAATAGTGATTAATATTAAGATGGTCTTTGGTCTTTAATAATATAAGAGTTTTATATATAAAGAATAAAGAAATTACCTTTTATTTAATTGATTTAATGTTTTTGTTGCGTCTGAGGGGTAAATAGAGTAAAAAGAGCTCTATTTATAGTAAATACCTCCCTCCTAGAGTCCAACAGGCTTCTAGTAGACGTGTACTGATCATATCCACTGGAATTGATCAATATTTTAAGGCTTGAGGGTGATTACATCATGATCAAACCATATTACATCATTATTACACCATTATTTAGAGTTATCACTATGACTCTAAGTTTGATGACATAAGAGGCTTGGCAGAACCCCAAATTTCGTGGATTTTATTAGTTTTAATCATAAACTAATAGTATTCACCAATTTTATCACTCTTAAGACTGTTAAACTTAAATTAAGGTTACAGTATGTGATCATAACTGCTCAAATTAAGCTCAAACTTTGATCCTCAATAACTTTTGATATTTACACGCTACAGCAATTCAGAGAGTGAATTCTGATAGCCTGGCATAACCTTATTATGCTTCCAAGAGCTCTTCATTACATCATCAAAACTCTAATTTTGATGATTTGTCTTGTAACTCATCTTTTCTGTCGAAATTCAATATTTTAAACATCAAACCTTGATTTCAGGGGGTTATACCCTGAATTTAATAATAAAAATTACATCATTCTTCACTAATGAACTAGTAGAATCCAACTGTATACTTTTTTTTAAGTTTGGAACACTTTCACAACAAAGTGGTCAACAGCTCTGTTGATTTTTATCAATAATTCATCATAGGTTTTAACCTTGTTTATAATTTGTAAAATAAAGTTCATATCTGTGTTCTTCCAGTAATTACGTGGTAACTTTATTTTTGGTTCATCATTCTATCATGTATAGTTTAGAAGATATTGGCTATGATCCTTGAATATATGCGTTGACCAAAAAAGTGCATATATTCAGGATAATTCCTTAAGTATTAACATTGGAAATTAGCTTATTAGTTGTTTTATGTGTGGATTTTCATGGGGAATCCACTGGTACAATTTATTTCACATGTTGTTTCATTAGTTCTTGAGATAAAGAAGGTTTTATGATTTTTATAAGGTATTATACCTTATAATTCCTTAAATATTGACTTTACAGATATGCCATAAAAATGGTATATGTGTATTTTTCCATGGGGAATCCAATGGTATAATTTATTTTACATGTTGATTCATTGGTTTTTAAGTTAAACCAATTTTTGTACCAATTTATGGTATTTTTTGTATATTTAAGTAATTATTCTTAATGTATAATTATTCTAAGTAATTTTAATATAATTATATTAAAGGTATAATTGTTCTGAGTCTTTTTGTGACCCTATTGGGTATGTGGTCATATCTCAAAGGCTCACAATTTAAGTTATAATTTCAAGGAATTTGGGGTAAGAGCTTTTTCAAGAAGTAAAACACATCTCTAATAAATAGTACCTCTAGGGATTCAATTCAAGTATCTGTGTAGATTCTAAGAAAAGTTAATTTTCATTTATCAATATGTTTGAACCACATTTTTATAAATTATAATATTTTTCAAAAAAAAATCATTAGAGCAGCTTTCTAATTAATTCATTTCCACATTATTCCGGTTTTAATTCATAAGAGGTTTCCATGTTCCCTTTAACACACTTGAGCTTCATTATATTTTCCAATTGCTAGGGGATATTTAGGGCTCTCTATGAGCTCAAAAATCAGTAATTTAAGCTTTTATTTATGGGTCAATAACTTTAAATACTTCAAGATGACTATATTAACTTATTAATTATACATAATTAAAAAATCAAACCTTAACAACTAATGGAGAAAATAATTCTAAAAAAAAATTTAAATAGAATTTTTCTTAAACTTATGAATACTTATTAATATTTGAATCAAATCAAATAAAAATATTAAACAGAATTTTATAACATCTAAAATCTAAATTTTTATGAGGAAATAAAAAATTTAATACTATTTATTTCAAATAATGGGAATTATATTTAGTATCAAGTCAAAAAATCTGATTTAAAGAAGCTCTTTTATCAAATTTATTCCTCAAAATTCATTTATAAAGCTTCTTGGAGGTCTTTCAAGTTAACATTCCTTTAATCATCCTATTTAGCCTAGAAACATAATAAATTGGGAAAAATAAGTTGTTTATGAATTGTATCTAATTAAGTTACACATGTAGCTGTTTTTAGTCTTTCTGAAATAGAACATCAGAAGAATTCTTTCTCTCTTTATATATTAATTCTGAACAAAAAATATTAAATTATTTATCAGGTCAATATTTACAATAAGGGGACCACAGAAATGAGATGGAACCTTTTGGGAAGTAATCTTTAAGTAAGACAAGTATGACTTCAAATAAAGATCCTATTAGATTCAAATTGTGGTCTAACTCATGTTTTAAGAATTAAATTTTTATTATTGAAAACATCTCAATCAACTGACACAAAAAATCTTCTTATAATGGAGATACATTAATAGTGTCTCAAAACAAAATCTTAAAGCTGAAAATGAAATTAGTTTCAAAAACTGTATTAAATATCCACTTATATCATGATTAATATGCTTTTATCTATTGAATTTAATGTAAATTTGTTAAAATTATATATTGTGAAAGTTAATTAAAATTTCTGTCAAGCCTAAAATTGATCTGACTATTTACAATTCTTGAATAGAATCATAGGGGAATCAAGCTTTCTGGAATATTTATGAAAAAACCCTATGCATAATATGTGGATATTTCCTACAGAGATTCAGGAGCTTTGGCCTCATTTATTGAAATAAAAAATCTATTAATCTCTTGAATTAATTTTATCAATATCACACTTAGTTTATATACCTCCTTTTTTGTCTTATCATATACTTTTTTGTTAACTTTAACTATTTTTCTTAATTTTTGAAAGAGAAAATAAATACAAAAAACTCACCAAAATATTCATTACATATTCTTAAGACTTTATTAAGAAAAGATTTAAAATAGAAGGATAGAATTACCTAAAATAAATAAATCAATAAAACATTTACAAGGTTTGAGCTTAATCTCTTTTTGTTATTACAATTGGGGTTGTTTTTTTTTTGTAGAATTTTTGAAAGAAAGACATAGAAGAAACTGTATTCCTACTACTACAAAATATTTTATTAATTTATTTCATTTATATTTTTTGAGTTTTATAATTTTTTTTAATTGAATAATTTATTCACCTTTTTTTTTTTGTGTATCTTTTCACACTTTTTTGAGATTTCTCATTTATTTGTTTAATAGTTTTTAAATTGATTTTATGATTTTTTTTCTCCATTGAAAATTACAGCTAAAGTTCCTGTAAGCCCTGATTCTGTAAATTAATTGACACTCTTTACTTTTGTTACAGTATGTGTCCTATAATTATTTCTACTGTAAAATTGTTGACAATCATTGTTGACAATTTTAAAGCTACAGAATTAACCATAAATTACTGTAAAAATTGATAATCCTTAATTTATTAGGTGATATAAATCAAAAAAAAAAAAAGATTCCAAAACACAAGTTAAAAAAGAAAAGTCAAGAATTCTGTTTTTTTTAAACAAAAAGAAAACTATACTTATTTTACTGATTAAAGTGAGTTAATTAAATTTTTAATAAAAATAGAAGAAGGAATTTAAAATAAAAATTATCAAAATGATTTTTTAATTGAAAAGATTTAAATAAATAAAATAAGAAATATATCAATATTAGGGGGTGTCAAACCTATCAAATCCCGCATTTCAAATCTTGAATTTTTTTTTCCTGAAATGTGGAATTTAATTTCTGGGATTTCCCAAATAACACACCCCCTGACCAGTGGTATTTTGAACATGTAAAAACCTATATTTTTGCCTTCAAATCCCAAATTATAACCCTTGAAATCCTAACCTATCATGGCTGAATTTTTAAAAATTGTGTGCAAAAACCTCACCCAGGGAATTCAGCTTTGAATAAATTTCTTTAGACCAAATTCTTTTCAATAGAATTCAAATCTATAAATATCAAAAAATTACAAAAACATCAGCAAGAATCCCATTACTTCATCAACTAAATATCTTGCATAATACCCTTGTTGTGAAATCCAATATTGATTCAGACCTGGAAGAAGATGTATCACTGCTACACCATCTCAGTACCCAAAGGTATCTTACACCCCTCCAAAAATATCCTTCTGCACATATATACACCTCCAGCGAGTTGGTCCAGTTATCAAGTCATAAATTCAAACAACTATGCCATACTAATCATGAATCTTTCCAGCAGTTAGTTACCCTGATCCAAAATGATACAATGTTTCACAATTCATCAAGATTTAAACAGGGAGATCCAGCCATACAATTGGCTGTAGCATTAGCACAATTAGGATCCAATGGGAATGGGGCCTCTTTGGGAAAACTAGGAATGCTATTTGGAGTTAGTCATGGGGCTATTGTATTATATACACAGCGTATAATAAAAGCATTAATCAAGTATGAAAAGGAATATATTATGTGGCCGAATTCACAAAAGTGATTGGAGACTTCCCAAGTAATGAAAGCCAAAGGGTTTCCTGGGTGTGTGGGATTTATAGATGGTAGTCTTATACCTTTGTCTCAAATGCCACCCAGAGATGGTGATGCATACTTTTATTTAAAGAAGAGTTATTTATGCTATTCGTATCTTATTTATTGAACCATTTTGAGCTGATGATAGATGTGATTTAGGTATTCAATGTCAATTCAATTGGTTTGTGATGTCAACAGAGTGTTTATTTCACTAAATGTTGGCTGTGCAGGCTCTCTTCATGATTCAAATGTGTACCAACATATGCAAATCTGCAAAGCTCCACATGAATATTATGGGAAATATCAGTATCTACTTGCATATTTGGCTTATGCAAGCTCCCATTGGATTGTGCCAGCATACAAAGGTGTAAAATCCCACTCGGAAGATAATCAAAAACTCAATGTATGTTTGGCAAGATCAAGAGTACGGATTGAACATTTCATTGGTGTTTTGAAAGGTCTGTGGTCATCTTTGTGTGAAATGTGAAATCAAATGTGTAATGTGCAAGAGGTACAATTATTTATACAGTGGGTGGTAACCTGTTTTATATTGCATAATCTATTATCACAAGTAGGTGACAAATGGAGTGATTTATATGAGGATAATGACCCCCCTGAGCTCCAAAATATCACACAACAAGATGATGAAAACAGCCATTTGAATATGCATGAAAGAATCAAGCCCTACACTTTAGATTGGTTCAGGAATGAATGAATAGATGAATTAAAAGTGCTGACCATGTTTTAAGATTTATAAAAACATGTTTATTTTCAAAGAGGATTGTGTGAAGACTAATATTTGTAATACATTTTCAATCTATGTCCATGGAATGGTAAATGTTAAAACTTAATTGGATCATAATTATCAAATGTGTAAATATATATAACAAATAATATTTACAAGCTTTTATTTTTATGTGATCTTTTGTTATCCTGTTCATTCCACATAATTTGACAATTGACTTTTGTTTTAATTTCTTCAGAACTTAGTTTTTTCAATTTTTGTCCTGTAAGAAATAATTTCTTTTTGATTTGAAAAAAACAGCCAAAGTGTGTGATGGATTTGTGTTAAAGCAATTCTTTTGGTGGATTGATTGTTTGATGAAGAATTTCAGATGTTTTCCAGAGTATTTTAACAATGCCTTCTTTTTTGGAAAAATCAAAAATGAATTTGTGGTTTGGAAATGATAATCCATGCCTAGAGGGTGTGAAAACTGTAGGAATAGGCATGAAATTTTTTTTATTGATAAAAGAGAATATACCATAAGTCCATAAATTGATGTCCTTATTATGATTATGTGGTTTATTGTGGAAGCCATTGAATGTAACTATAACATTTGAATAAGTTTTGAAATTGGGTGATTTGTTGGAGTGCCATTCACATTGGCTGCATTCATGATTTCTTGATTGTCTTTAAGTGAATTATTTGAAAATCCTTCAATTTTGGAGTGAATTAATTCATCAAATTCTTTAAATGTTGACCATTGCTCATTATATTCATCAATTGTTTTTTTTGTCAAGCCCGCCTTCCTTTCATAAACCCCAGCATATTTACCAGAATCAGATCCCTGACAAAATCTTATTCCTTTCATAATGCCATCAAGAATATCAGAGTTAGTGGTGATATTTTGATGGTTGTTTTCAAGCTTATTTAATGTTAGGATCAATTTTTTAAGTTTATGGAAGACAGGTGTTGGACTGCTGAATGGGTGAATTTGATACATGAAAATAGGCAAATAGGGATTGTTATGTCTATTGATAAGTACGTATGGTCTAGGTAGTTTTTTGTGTGGAGGAAGCTTCAACCAGGAGTAATTCTCATTCTTCTTCTTGTCCAGTGTAAGTATGGAGAAGCTGGTATTATAAAGGCCAAGATGGTCAGCTGTTTGGTTCATATATAGAAGCATTCTTCTTTGTTGTCTGGACTTGGGTTTATTATGATTAAGAGAATTCTCATCTGTCAAATCATTATGATTGTGAGTTTGAGTCCCAATAGGCTTCACATCATGAGGAATTAAAGAGAGTTTGGTCACATTCAGCTCATTAACAATCATCTGGTCATTTGGTTGAGTCCCAACAGTCAAATGATCAGATGATTGATGAGGAATGGCTAAAGAATGGGAGAGTTGATTGTTGGATGGTGATATCATGATTGCAGATTAAATATATACCAAAACTTAATTATTCCTCCCCTAAATCAAAACAAAAAAGTATAAAACAATATGGTTCATCAGTATGGCATAGAAAGGATGGGTGGTGGTGGAAGATCATTGGTTTAAGTTGTTACAGTAGTGGAGGAGGAGGTGATGTGGTTAATCTTTGGTGGAGGTAGACAATCACCCTGGGTGGTTGTGGTGGTGGAGGTAGACAATCACCCTGGGTGGTTGTGGTGGTGGTGGATGGTTGTAGGAGGCAGAGGTAGTGATTGTGGTGTCCAGTTGGTGGTTGTAGGGGTCTCCCAGGATTGGCAGTTGTCCATTGATGCATGTGGAGGTGGTGGTGGTGGCCGGTTGGCAGTGGAGGTAGCCATGGTGGCCAGTCGGCAGTGGAGTTAGTGGTGGTGGTTGTGGATGGCTGGATGGTTATGTAGCGGTGGTAGTGTAACAGTAAGTATATACTTATTGGTAACACTGGGGAATGAAATAATTTAAAAAAAGGGTTTACATACCGTTGTTTATAAGAAGGTCTGTACACCCTTTATGAAACAATATAGTCACAAAAGGCCCTCAAACAAGCCTTTTGTATCAATTAAAATATGTGCTGATATCTGTGCAGATTGAAAGAACACATCAGTGCAATCAAATGAAGATCAGTAGCAGTGTATTCACTTACAAGTCCTTTTCCAATGGCAGACCTAAAAGCCTTGATCAACAAAAGAGTGTTGATTTAATTGATCTAACTTTTAAGAGAATAGATCAATTAAAGATGGAGGAATATATTTAAAAAAAAAAGTGATGAAAAAAAATACTAAAATGAGGAATTTACTATAGGATTTTTCAAAAAAACATGTGGTTAATTTTTAAACAAGGGATCAATTATTTTCAACCTCAGAAAAATAGGCAATAATTTTTCTGACTAGCATTGCATTTTCAGAATTTGAAAATATGACTTGTGCTTATTAAAAGGCCAAATGTCCACTGCCTCTGCTTCCTCACTGGACCTATTAAACTTGATTAATTGCCACAACAATAATTTCAAAGGGCAAACCTGCCATAAAATACAACATCCTTTGAGATTGATCATTTGAATGGGCATCCACACCCATCTTATGTGAGAACACACCTCCAGTGTTGAATTAATCAACTCAAAATCACAAATTGAATGGTCATTTACCCATTAAATACCAAATGAGCCTATTTTGAAAAACTAATCCTGTAAACAAATGGCACTGCTCATATTACATGCATAATATTTAATGAAGAACACTTACTTCAACTCTTTTTAATAATCCACTTTAGAATATGCTCTAAATCTGAAATTGGATGGGAGGAATTCAACAGCACTTTAGTCAAGTCCATGTTCTGTTTTTTTTTTCATGCATCTCCACTTCTTTTTGCCATTTTTCTTTCTTGAAATCAAGTTTTTTTTTGCCTCTTTGGCCATATAAAAATCAAGTTTTGATTGTATTTTGGATTGTTCCAGCTTTCTACACTCAGCATTTTTTTCCTGTTCAAATTCAATTTCCATCTCCTTCATTAATCTCTGTTGTTTAGTATGCATAATCTGAGCACTGCTTTCTTCATTCTGTTTTTGTTTATCCCACTCTAACTGTGCCTCATCATGATCTTCTCTCCCTGAAAAAACTATTATTAGTCTGCATGAACATCAGAATAAAACCATCTCCTACCAACCTTTTTGCCAATCAATCATTATTTGTGAGTAACTTGGAGACAACACATCAGACAACTTCTTCCATGCACCACTGGTATTATTAAGATTGAAGCTGGAACTATGTTTTCTATTTTGGGATGAACCATTTATCTTATCCTGTAACTACACAAAAAATATTCAGAGTTGATTTGTTTCATATTGGTTTGATGAAAGAAATCTTACTTTGGGCTCTTTCAAATGGTCATTCAATTTATCTTTGGAAATATCCATATTTGGTTGACTTGTGATTGTTCCCTCCTCTGTTATTGCTGAAACCTTAAAAGAAAAAAAAACACATCAGAATTTAGCAAAAATAATGAAATAATGTATCATATCTTACTTCATGTTCTATTTGTTCTTCTTCATCCTCATTTGAAATCAATCCAACCTCTTGAGAATCATATGTTTTTAGTGGAGTCATATTTGGCTTATGGCCAAAGAGTGAATCCATTTCTGCAAAAACATGGACACATACTTTCAAGCTTATAAGCCATACTATGCAGCCCTTTTTTCTCCTCCTCTTCTGTTATACCTTCCCCAGTTAAATTCTCAAACTTCTTTTCTGTTGTGTATTTTTTCTTATATGTATGCTATTGGTCACAAATGCTTGTTTCACTGAGATTCAACTGGTGTCATGATTTTTTATTGACCTCAATTGCCATAAGATGAAATCCATTCTTTTTTACTTGAGTGTGGCCTTCCCACCAATGTGGAGCCACCGGTTCCAAAACATGCATCAAAGTTTGATTTATGTCTCAACCAATTGATAATACATAAATCATCTGGCCAAGTTAAGTGACCTGAAGGATGGGGAAGGCCAGATGAAATCTTGAGAGTGTATTTATTTGTCTTCATTGGGTGACATGGCATTGAAAGGATGGTGATGGTGGGTGATAAATCAGTAATTGAGTAATTTAAGAAAGTGGGAGATTGAATGGAATTGTAAATAGATTGGTTAATTGATTACAACAAGGGTTAGGTTAAGATTTACTTTTTTGGAGAAAGGAAGTGGTTAGGTTTAAAATTTCAATATTCAATTAAGTTTAAATAAGTATAGGAAAGAATTTGGTATTTTTGCAAAATCCCAAGGTGATTGAGTTAAAAAAAAAGTGGTTTTTGGGAAACAAAATCAATGATTTTGGAATGTGAGATTTTGGTCTCAAATCATGCTTTTTTTTTTTAATGTGGGATTTCATTGGTTTGACACTCCCTATTCTATGTTTTTTTTTTTTTTTTAGGATTTTCTTCCAAAAAAACTCAAAAAAAAAAGTATTTTTCCAATTAAAAAAAGAAAAATTAGTCAAATAAAGAAATTGTAATTATATATTCTTTAAAGAAGAGGTTCTAATTGAGAATAGTTGATTTTTAATTCATATATTTAAGAAAAAAAAATAAGAATTAAATATTAACATATTTCAATAATAAATAATCAAAAAAGTAGAATAAAGTCTTTTTTAAATATAAAAGGTGAGCTTGAGCTATTGAGGACTTCAAAAGAGAAAAGAGAGTGTTTCAATAAGTAATATAGGTTTAAATTAAATAATTTATGATATAGGAGCTTTTAATGAGGATTAAATAATTGATAAAAGGAATTTTTAACTTATTCCAATATCTGAAAGCATTAAAGATAATGTAATACAGATGCATATTATCCCATTGAAAGGGGGGAATATCAAAATTGGAAATTTTTAAATATTCCAGTGGCTTAGAAGGACTGGGAATATTTACAAACAGTTAAATACTGATACCAACCTAGTTCAGAGGCAGGGACCAAGCTCAATATAATTTGGGTTCAAGCTTATTTCCAAATGCAACACCTTCTCTTAGGTGTAGCCACTTTGCTCATGGTGAATATACATTTAAGAACCTGAATTGAGGTTCAAAAAGTTTTTTTTCTGTGATTTAAACTGATTTTTTCCATTTTTTTTCAAATACTAATATTTTAAGAAAGACTCCTTTTTTTTTTCCTCATTTTTCCATAGTTACTCAATCATCATTTAAAATAGAATTCAATAAAGTTTAAAAACTATAGTTCCTTACTGTAAATTTTTAATTTTTCCCCCTTTCTTAAATCTTAATTAATATTTTTGATCATTATTCTCATTAATATAAAAGTAATATAAAAGATTAAAATTATATAAAATAATTTAAAAATTAACCTTAATTTTAATTATTTTAAAGCTTTAATTTTTGAAAAAATTAATTTTTTTTTTTTTTTGGATAAATCTATATTAATAAAGAAATTAATTAAAAAAAAATAACCTAAGAAGTTTTATAGTTTCCTTTTAATTAAATTATGTGGTAAATTTTTTTTTTTTTTTTTTTTTTTTTGACACTAACAAATTGAATTTAATATATAATTTTATATAAAGCCTTAAAAAAAAAAAAAAAAAAAAACATTTTGAATTATTCTTTTTTTTTTTCTTTTTTTTTTTTTTAAAAAAAAAAGGTTAATTTAAACAAAATTATATAAGATATTAAAATTATTTTAAATTAAATTTTTATAAGATTTTTTTTTTTAATTTTAAATTTTTTTTTATAAAAAATAAAATAAAATAAATTCTTTGTTGAAATAAATTTTAAATTTTTAATTATATTCTTTTTTTTTAAAAAAAAAAAAAAGAATTTTTTTTTTTTTTAATAAGATTAAATTTTATTTAAATTAAATTAAATAAAATTATTCTAAGATAAATCTCTTATTTGTTATTATTATTATTATTTTTTTTTTTAAAAAAAAAAAAATTAATCATTTAATTGAATTATTTTAATATTATTTTAGAAAAGAAAAAAATATATTAAATAACTATAATTTATCTATAATTTATTCTTTTTAAATTTTAATATTTTATTATTATTTTAAGATTTTAGTTTATTTCGATTATATATATATATATAGATTTGTATTAACTTAATCATGCTTGTAAAATCACAAAAGATTTTTAGTAAATACATGTAAGAACTTATATGTTTTTATCAATTTATGGCCAAAACATTTAAGTGACACAATTTTTTTTTTTTTTAAAAAAAAAAAAAAAACCTCAGGCTTAGTTTTGAGGAATATTTCAATTTTTTTTTTTTTTTTTTGTCAAATATTTCTAAATTGTCCAACTTCTTTTTTTCAAAAAAAAAAAAAAATAATAATAATTAAAAATCTTCTTACTTATTAATTTCTAAACAGGAGAAACCTTTAGAATTAAAAACCAAAAGTCCATAATTTTGGGAATTTGTTTGGGTGAGACAAGTGAAGACCAAAAAAGTTATTTTTTTTTCTTTGGATTTTTGTAATATAACTATTTTCAAGTTTGATTTAATAAATAAATATAACTTAGGAGGGGGATAATTAGAATAAATTGTATATAAAAAATAATAATAATTCCAAATTGAATTAACCTCTAAAAATATTGGTTCTTTTTTTTTGAAATTTTATTAACAAAACCATAAATATCATTAAGAATGATATAGATTCATTCAAACAATGAAATAAATTTAATTAAAAATGCCACAATGCCATACATGTCATTAACAATGCCATGATACCATAAAGGCTATTGACAATGGAAAAACCCCTTTTTTGGGAAGTTTTGGTAGTTTTTTTTTTTTTTTCAATTTAAAAGGGGTCAAGGGAATCCTTTAGGTATTTTTATGATTTTGAATAAATGATTTTACTAGCACCCTAATCTAATTATAAAAATAAATTAATTGATATTTTTGAGAATTTTATTAAGAATTTTTAATAAAAAAAATTATTTCAATAAATTAAGATGAAAATATTTTAATTGTTTTTTTTTCTTTTAAATTAAAAATAATAATTAATTAATTAATCTTTATTTTAGTTTATTTTTTTAAAAAAAAATTAATTAATAAAAAAATAAAATTTTTGGTTTAAGAATGAATTAAATTTTGATTTTAAGAAAGTGATTTGAATTGCCTTGGAAAGAAAATCCATTAATTTTACTTATTTAGAAATATGCATAATTCTAGCCATTTAAACTCAATGAAGAAAAGAAGAATTAATTTCTTTGATATTTTAATGAATTAATCCACGATTTTTTACATTAAGACAAATTCTTACTAAAATATATGTTTACTATACAGTACAGTTTTAAATTTATTTTTTGAAAGTTTTTATTTTAAAAAATTTCTTTAATTTTATCTTTTTATGAGATTAAAATTAAAATTAAAATTAAAATTAAAATTAAAATTAAAATTAAAATTTTATTATTTAATCTAATCTAATCCAATTTTAAAATTTTAAAATTTTAATTTAAATTATTTTAAATTGATTTTCAATAAATAAAAATCAAATAATGTCAAATTCTCAATCTTTTAAAAAATTTAATTTAATTTCTTCATCAAACTCAAACTCAAACTTAACAACAACAACATCATCAAGTTCAAGTTCAAGTTCAAATAAATCGAAATCAAAATCAAAATCAAAATCAAAATCAAAAATCTTAAAACCTGGAAAACAACACGGTGGATTAAATCATCCTCAAATTTTAAATTCAACTTCATCTCTCAATCAAAAATTTCAAATTAAAAAATCTAAAATGTTAAATTCAAATTCAAAAATTAAAATTAAATCTTCAAATTCAAATCTTTCTTCTTCTTCTTCTATGAATTCTTTTAATTCAAATTCAAATTCAAATTCAAATTCAAATTCAAATTCAAATTACTTAAATCTTAAAAATCACTCTCATTCTCATTCTCATCAAAATCATCATTTATCATCAAATCAATCCCAATCTCAATCCCAATCTCAATCTCAATCACCATCTCAATCCCAATCGCAATCTCAAAATCAAAATCAAAATCTTCATCCTATTCCTTCTTCTTCTTCTTCTTCTTCTTCTTCATCATCATCATCATCTCTTTCGTCAAACTTCAACTTTCATCTTCAACCTAATCCTTCAGCTTCATCCTCAAAATCTCATTCAATCAATCCAACTCCTTCAAAACTCCCAAAACAATCAGCTATTCCTCTCTTTCCTGGTGCTCCTCAAATTAATACTTCTCCTATCATTACCACTAATACAACAACTACCAACACTCCCATAATCAATTCATCTACATCTTCTCACATTAATACTCTCACTAATAATCATTCTACAGCTTTACCTAGTCGACTCTCTGGTTGGTTTCAAAACGCATTTTCTTCATCAACTACTAATTTACCCCTCTTAATCTCAAATCCTTCACCTGAACCAATTCATTCAAATTCATCTCCAATCAGAAATAAAGTCATTCAACTTTCTTCAATCAAATCAAACTTTAAATCCCCTACTGATGATCATCTATCAACTCATCATCTAAATCATCATCTAAATCACACTACAAATCATCATCAAACAAATCATCATCATTTATCAAACTTGACTCATAAACGTTCTCCTACAGCTTTATCTCATTCTACTACTTCAAACCTTCGTAGTTTAGGTCATTTTTTTGATAAAGCTGTTAATTACATGTTTGATACAGATGCCAACTCCTTTGATTCAAAAATTAAAAATGATTTATGGATCATGGGTGGTCAAAAATTCTCAGCTAATTGGAAATGGGATGAATCAATTCAAGATGATGAAATCATTTTTAATCCAACTCAAGGTCCTAGTAATCTTATCATCACTACTGGCCCTGGTGGCGGTGGTGGTACCGGTAGCGGTTCAGATGCAAGTCATCCTTCTAATCTTAAAAAACGTTCAGGTCTAAGGAGAGTCACAGTAGGAAAAACAAAATCCATCTTCAAAAATCATCATCATAACTCTTCTCAACAAGCTTTTCAAACAGATCAATTCTCAAGAAAAAGTAACGAACTTATCCATCAACGTAAACCTATCAACGTCTCATTCTCACCTTCTCCTACTCCTTCACCTGAACCTATCATCAATTTAACATCCCCTCCTTCTATTAATGATCCTTCTTTATTACCCCCTAGCTTAACTCACTCTTATCCTCCTCTCTTTTATCATGCTTTTACTTCTATAATCGGTTTAACTTATCGTTCAGATTTTCATCCAATTCCTTGTGCTCAAGAAAAATTAAAAGGTTCAGGTCTAAGTGCTGCTGGCTCTAGAGTAGGTGGTATGTTGGCTTCACTCAGTCTTAGTATCGGTAGAACAGGTAAAAAATCTAGATCAAATCATCCAGATTCTCCAAGTCCAAGTTCAAATTTAATGTCATTCGATCGAAATGAAGATGATGATACTTTTTCAGATTTTAATTCTACAAAAGGTTTAACTACTGATGCTGGTTGGGGTTGTATGTTAAGAACCGGTCAAAGTCTATTGGCTAACGCAATCCTCGTAGCTCATTTAGGTAGAGGTTAGCTTTTATTCATTCATCCTTATCTAATCAAATCATCTTTGACATTCTTCTTCTTCTTCTTTTAGATTGGAGGCGTCCTTTAACTTCCATCATCGATCATTCTGGTTTAACTTTACATGATCCATCTTATTCAAGATTATTATCTTGGTTCATGGACTCAGCTTCTCCATTTGCACCTTTTTCAGTTCATCGTTTTACTTCTAAAGGTAAAGAATTAGGTAAGCAAGTAGGTGAATGGTTTGGTCCAAGTACAGCAGCTGGTACAATCAAGTATGTATTCAAATCTTTTATCCTCTTTTTTGTAAATTTTAATTTTGATTTTGGGTTTCTTTCTTACAAATTCTTTTTTCTTTTTTAATCTTCATCTTAGGGCTTTAACTAATGAATTTTCACCTGCATGGCTTGGTGTCGCAACTGATATGGATGGAACAGTTTATCGCTCTGATGTCTATAACGCTTCAATATCATCTCATTCAATCTCTCATCATTCTATTCATCATCAATCTAAAACTTTATGGCAAAGACCAGTTTTAGTCTTGGTTAATATTCGTCTGGGATTAGATGGTGTCAATCCTTGTTATTATGAAGCCATCAAAGTCATTATTCAATCTTCTCTTTTATTTTAAAATTCAATCATTTAAATTGACTTGTTACTCCTTTTTTTTCCCCCTTCTATTAAGGCTACCTTCACATTTCCTCAATCAGTCGGAATCGCTGGTGGGCGTCCTTCTTCATCTTATTACTTTTGTGGATTTCAAGGAAATTCACTCTTTTACATCGATCCTCATCATTCACAACCTACAATTCCATTAGAGGAACCTCCCAGCCTTTTATCAACATCTGCTCAGAAAATCATCTTAACTTCTCATTTAACTAGTAATGGTGGATTTAATAAAACTGATATTGATTGGGAACAAATCTCATCAGCTGATACTGATAGCATGATCTCAAACTCTATCGCTTCAGATGTAATAGATAAATTAAAAAACTTGAAACTGTTAGGAAAATCTTACAATAAATCACAACATTCTATTGAAAATTCATCAATCGATTCAAATTCTCTTAGAGATCAATTAGATGAATTTTATAGTAGAGCTTACCCTGATTCAGCTTTAAGAACATTTCATCCTGATAAAATTAGAAGAATGACTTTATCAGCTTTAGACCCAAGTATGCTTGTCGGTTTTTTAGTTCGTCATGAAAATGATTGGGAAGATTTGACGACACGGATACGCTCGGTATTTCATTTTTTTTTCAAAATTCAATCAAACAAAAATATTTTTTTCAAAAAAACAAAAAACAAAAAAGTCTTGATTTTGATATTCTTTCTATTTATCCACTCTTTTTTTTTTACAATAATAATAACTTTGCATTTTAAAGTTTAAACCACCCCTCTTTCACATTGCTGACGTTACACCTTCTTGGATGCGATCTGGTGGTGATTTTAATCATTCTAAAGATGGTGAAGATTTTAGGCCATCAGATGATAGTGATTTGGGAGTCGATAGTTGGTCTGAACCAGAGGATTGGGGACCAACAAGTGAAAGGGTAGATGATATCTCTTCAAATGATTCACATACTCATTCAATCAATTCAGAGATTGAAGAAAATCATATGGAATCATCTCGACAAGAAATCGAGCCTTTGGAATCAGTGGATTCAATAGTAATCGAAGATGATAGTTGGCATAACATTCAAGATCAATCAATCAATCCACCGATTTGTAATCTTCAATCTTCTAAAAATTCGTATGGTCATTCAACTCTAAGAGATCCAAAAGGTTCAATAAATCATTCAAAAAGCTCAAGTCAACCTTTAAATCAAGACCTTCATCACTCTAACTCAACCTTATCCGATCCTGTTCCTCGAGCCCTTCAACGATCTCAATCTGTTGGTCCAAATCAACTACTTTCTCTTGCACAAACTCCTTCAACTTTATCTCAGACAAGTCAAGAAACTCATAATAGACATTCATCTTTAATCAATCTAGAAACTGATCATCAAACATCATCATCTTCATTAGTTGATTGTTTGGATCAATCTCATGAACCTATTTATGATCGAACATTACCAATGGGTGTCGTTTTAGCAAACGTCTTTCCAAGTCATCAATTAATTCCATCACCAACTTTGCAAGAAGGTCCAAGAGATGAACCTAGGTCTAGAAATGTATCTGCAGCAACTGTAAGAGCAAAACAAAAACATGATGAAGAGATGAATGATTTACAAGAAAACTCAAATCAGAATTCTAACACAAGGAGAAGAAGTAGATTAAGCTCAAGAAGTAGTTTAAGAGCAATGCTAGACGCTTGTTGATTTTTTTTTCTTGTGCTTGATATACATATATCTTTTTTCTTTTTTTGTTTTTTTAAAAAAAACGAAAAATAACTTTTTCCGTATCACATCTCCTTTTCTCTCGCTTTAAATTCATAATCTTTTGAAAGCTCTTTTTTTTGTTTG